>CM029637.1:9706745-10235560 GCA_017311315.1 Dendrocalamus latiflorus | reverse complement strand
ATTGTCCTTTGTTTTCCACCTGCATTGGGCGTTCTGTGGCCATGCCGCCGGCACCCGATCCACCCATTCGAATTGTCCTTTGTTTTCACCTGCATTGGGCGGTTCGTGGCATGCCGCCGGCACCACCATCCACATTCGATAACTTGCAAGGCTATGTGTGGCGTGGTAATGTCATGGATCAAGTTGAAAAACGATAACGAGAAACAAATGATTTAGTTGTCGTCGTTACCACGAAGTCGTCATCCAGGTCTGGACACTTGAAAACCTACGGCCGTAGTTGGCTCGTTGTACTGGATCCGTCCAGACGCACAACATCGTCCTAAAGCCGCAATGGCACTTCGGGTGCTCATGCCCTCCGGCCAATTCCAAATGGGTCGGACCTCCAGGAAGACATTGTTGTGTAGTAGTATTGTGATGGCTTTGGGAATGAGATGTGGTATGGAAGACATAGGAGGCCTTTATGTAGGCAGGTTATCTGGTGCACTGGGCATAGTCCATGGAGAGGACGACATGGGAATCTTTTGAGCATAGTCAGATTTTCCAGTGTAGCAATAAAGTCCCTACGAAGGCTTTTGAGCCTGTAGTCTCGTAATAAATTCAAGCTTGGACCATTCAATGTATGTGTACAACGTAGCCTTTTCAATCGTTTCAAAACAGTACGTTCCACGAAATAAGTGATACAACATTGCCTTCTCAGAGGCCAGTAATCATAACTGGGCAAAGCTACCCGGTTTTGTCATGTCACTGCGCAAGCTGCCCGGTTTTGTAATGTCACTGTGCAAAGCTGGCCACTTTTGTCATGTCACTGCGCAAGGCTGGCCCGTTTAGTCATGTCACTGTGGAAAGCTGGCTCGTTTAGTCATGTCACTTTGCAAAGCTGGCCTCTTTTGTCATGTCACTGCGGAAAGCTGACCTCTTTTGTCATGTCACTGAGCAAAAGCTGACATCTTTGTTCATGTCACGGGTCTCCTCGCAATCCTTCACCATCTTGTCCCATTACTTCTTCTGCCTTTGTCCATTCCGGTTGGGAGAGGAAGCGCGGTGTACTATGGGGTTTGCATGTGCAATGTTCGCTGCGAAATGGAATGCACACCAATTTATAGGGTCCGTTTTACTCTACTCGTACGTGTAAAGCTGGTCCGCGTGGTCGTAGCAGTGAGTAAAGATGGAGTGCTGCGAGACTACTGCCAAAAGGCGCCATTTTGTCATGTCTCTTGAGCAAGCTGTCCTGTGTTGTCATCTCAATGCAAAGCTGTCCTGTGTTGTCATCTCAATGAGCAAAGCTGTCCTCTCCTTTTCATGTCACGGAGCACAGCTGTCCTCTTTAGTAATGTCACTCTGCCCGAAAGCTGGCATCTTTTGTCATCCCACTGAGAAAAGCTGCCCTGTTTCGTCATGTCACTGCGCAAAGCTGCCATCTTTTATCATCTCACTGAGCAAAGCTGCCCCGTTTCGTCATGTCCCTCGTTTGGTATAAATAGCACGGTTGGGGTCCTAGCACTTTGTAGACAGAGAACCGTGTAAATCGAACAAAGAAGTACCCTCTCTTTCGTGCTGGAACAAACCATGTCGGAAGCTGAGGGGCCAGTCAATTTTGGATCACCGAAGGAAGACCTTCCCTTCGAAAGGAGGGAGATCTTTGGTCCACAGTACCGCTTGATACCAAGCCGGCGTGCTCAACCAGTGTGGCCGAAATGCAGACACAATGAGTATGCGGTCGTGCAGGCCCTGGATGGCCCGTTCAATGGCGGACGCCGTTTCTTCCGATGCCCACGCTCCGGGGTACAAATTACTAATAGTACATTTTTTTGTTATTGGTTATGGACCCTCCATGTTTACCGTCGTGTCCCGCAGATGGCGAAATGCGACTTCTCCCGCTGGATCGACCCTCCTCATGAATGGTATATTTGCCGTTATGTGGATACATTATGGGATCGAGTATTGGAGTTGCAGGACCGAATCGAGACTCTCAATGAGGCGAACAACGACCTCCGCCAACAGATACGACGCGAGAGGGGTAACGAGGAGGTCGTGAACATAGGAAGCTCTTATGATCCCACATGTTTTGCGCGAACCCGAGCTGCATATGTGCGTGCCACTACCAGGACGGCGAGCCACGTCCGAGGCGACCCCCTCATCAATTTTCCATGTGGGTGCCACGGGCTCGTTTGGCATGTAGGTAAGAAGGTGTATGGTTGTGTTGTGTTTTAGTTGTTGTGTTCGTTGGTGTGTTGATGGCTGTAGTACTTGCTATATGTTATGTAGCAATGTATGTGTTGTTTCGTGTTGTCATATCACTGAGCAAAGCTGGCATCTTTTGTCTTCTCACTGAGCAAAGCTGACCCGTTTTATGATGTCACTGGGCAAAGCTGTTCTCTTTTGTCTGCTCACTGCCCCTTTATGTGCGTGTCTGGTTTGTGTTGTCTGTGGTCTTTGTGAGTGAGGCTGCCCCCCCCCCCCCAACATAGCCTATAAAATGGAGCCACCCTCACATACTCCCTTGCCTTATTATCAGTCACCTCCTGAGTTAGTTGTTCACAATCTGTGTAGTTTTCTTTCGTGCTCACTCCCCCGACTAGGCAATGAGTTAGCTCAGCACGTCTTCATGGCACCCACGGTGATTTGCCCAAATTGCAACACGGTGTTAGACGTAGACATCACAGACGGCTGCGAATCCTGGACGACACTACTACAAGTGCCCCTATCACTCGGTGAGTCAGATTGTTTCGGGTTCATGCAAATCGTGGTGGTATGTTTAAAAGTCTTCTTGTCATGGAATCGCAGGAAGCTCCTCGTGGTTGCCAATTCTGGGTGTGGGAGGATGAAATGGGCAATAGGACAGACAACGTTCGCCATGAGAGAGTTATCGTGGGGGTTGCGACCCCTCGGGATGCGGTATCGTTTCACAGACTAGAGTGGAAGATAAATTTAATGTTGTGTGCTATTTTGTTTCTTGTGTTTATTGTTATCCTCAAGTTGTAGTGCTGGAGGTTCTCCTCGTGTATGTTGGTAATGTTTTTATGCTAAGTTGTCCTCAAGCTATTTTCTTTCTTGTTTTTCTTGTGTTTGTTGTTATCGTGTCTTCTCCCGCTGGAGAGGTAATGTATGTATGTGTAATGGATGCTGTTAGTTACAACATGCGTGCATACTTATTGTTATCGTGTAGTTGGGTGGCACGAGGCTCGTTTCGCATATAGGCAACGAGGTTACGGTTGTGTTGTATTTTAGTTGTTGTGTTCGTTGGTGTGTTGGTGGTTGTACTACTTGCTACATTTCATGTACGTGCAATGTATGTGTTGTTTCGTGTTGTCATTGCCTGATGCCTTCTGTTTATGTGGGTTGTCCCGTGTTGTCATCTCTCTATTGGTTGTATGCCCTAGTAAATCAAAGAACTAAGAGCAACCCTTTTTATACAAGAAACCATCTTTGAACATCAAACCATCAAGCACGTCAAGAACATCACCAGTCTAACGATCACGCCTCATTACAATTAACTCATTACCAATCTCGTCGTCGTCTCGTCGGACGCCGTATGTGATCCTCCGAGAAGGTGAACCGGGTAGGAGAGTGCGGTGCATCTCGAAGGTCATATTGCGAGGCCTGCGCCGAGGTGGTCCTGCGTACGGCTGCGTGGGGTCTTGCGTTGGCGTCCGAAAATATCGTTGAGCCATTCGGTCGACAAGGGTCTATGGGCTGCTGAGATGGTACAGGTGAATTACGACATGGGTAGCGATGTTTGTAATGAATCTTAATATCACAAGGCATTTACCTGGGTACTCTGAAAAGCAGATGACCCACCGTGAACGTCATGGCCCTGTTGCTCGGAGTAAACCTGCATTTTTTGCGAGTGCAATTAGATGGCTTTGAAATAGACATGTTTAGCTTAGTACGTTAGTGCATACCGGGGTATGTGGCTGTCGAAATGACGATGTCGACGGTAGTCGCGCATGTACTCCTGCGATGTGAAGCCTTGATAGGTCTGCCCAAACCACCTGTCCCGGTCATCTAGGTTGGTCTGCACGGTAGGGTGTACGAGGCATCGCCCCCTCTGGTTGGTCCGGCGAGTCAGGATCGCCCTCTGGAGTGGGCCCCGTCGGCCTGGAGAGCGCGGTCGCTCGTCCGTCGCCCTCCGTGATGACGATGCCGTAGCAACGTGCTATCTTGTCGCAATTGCTGCAAGACGAACATGTGGTTAGACATAAATGGTAAATGAGTGCATGAACAAATAGTTGGCAATTGTCGAACCGCCGGGCCGAAGCGCGTGGAGGCCGAGCGAGCGTAGTTGCGCCGACTCTCGAACGCCCCCTCTGGTTGGTCCGGCGAGTCAGGATCGCCCTCTGGAGTGGGCCCCCGTCGGCCTGGAGAGCGCGGTCGCTCGTCCGTCGCCCTCCGTGATGACGATGCCCGTACCAACGTGCTATCCCATCGCAATTTCTACAAGACGAACATGTGGTTAGACATAAATGGTAAATGAGTGGATGAACAAATAGTTGGCAATTGTCCAACCGCCGGTCCGAAGCGCGTGGAGGCCGAGCGAGCGTAGCTGTGCCGACTCTCGGACTCGGATGGACGCACGTCGATGGCCGTGCTGATGGTGGTGCTGACGGCGGCGCGGAGGGGGGTGGTGGTCCCTGGCCTCGTCCGCCACCGCGTGTAGCAACAACATCATCTCGGCGACCACAACTCAAGGACCGTATCGCAGCCCTTGCCTCATCCCAGATGCTGTGCATCGAACTGACCCACCGCTCAGTCGTATTTGACTTCCTACGGCGTATAGACTCAGCAGCCTCGTCCTCGATACGATGCATGCGGTCCACCTGCAGTGAAACAAACTGTCAGTAAAAACATAATCCTGCACTGTTTAATGACATACTAATCTCGTACCGCCTGGTCGATCCGTGTTGCTAGATGACGGTCTGGACCTGCCTGTAGAGCGGCCTCGTGACGACCTCAAGTGGAGGATGTGGCGGCTCCTCAGTAAGCCTGGTGCGGGTGCGTGGAGCGTACCACTCAAGGTATGTCCTATACATCACGGGGTCGTCCGCCCGTGTCTCGTCCACAACCATCGTATCCACCTGGTCACGCCACTGGTCTGTCCACCGTCACTGTGTGGCTCTCCAGTCTTCTGTCGCTCGCCCTCTCCTCGATTGCCTGCAAGTTCATTGAGACATTACACAATTAGAAGGGGCACAGACTACATCATTAATTAAATTTATGGTGTAATGACATACCGGTGGGTGCTGTCTCAAGAGGGCGTCCTGGCAGGGGGGACATGCTGGTACAGTCCGAACTGTCTCATGACTCGGTGTGGGTTGTATGGCTCGACGCAGTGCGAGAACACCAAGTGGCAGGTCGTCAACCAGTAGCTGTGATCCTGCCCGCACTGTGATGACAACGAGTGGGGGGCCGTGTCCATAATGAACTGTAGAGTCCATGGCCACCAGACTTTGTGGTCATCGGGCAGAATCTCGAATCTGTTGTGGAAATCTGTGTACGTACGTCTCGGTCTGTCCCTGGCCCACCTCAACTGAGCATGTGTCCAACTGTACCCATTGTGGGCCCATCAACGGGGTCGTCGCCACCATCGAGGTCGTAGAACTGCGGGCTGAGGTCATAAGGGTGCACAACACGAGCAAACTCAGGCCTGCCAACGGAGAAGTGTTCCCACGACCACAGCTGAGGAGAAGGTAGCAGACGGTAGGACCGGCTCGCTGGCCGCGCTACGCTGCGAGGCGTCACACAAGCCTCGGTATGTGGCGCTAAGAACTGCTGATCCCCAGCTATACTGTTGCACCTGACCAGGCAAGCCATCCGCCAAGGACTCCGCTAGGTGTATGTAGCTAGGCTGCACAGAGTCTCCAGTGGTGCTAGGGAACAAGATCCACCCGAACAGATATAGCAGGTACGCAACGAAGTGCGTCCGCACCTGGTCCTCATCTGCGTCTGCAGGACAGGTCATGTAGCGACAAAGCCATCCATGTGGCACACCAGCTGCGTTGTCTGCGATCGGATGACCGAACCGGTGACCCAGACGGACCCTCCAATCTGCTGCCTTTGGGGTGGCACTACAACAGCACCATGGACGGGTAGACCTGTAAGCATCGTCACGTCCTGCAGAGTAACCGTCATCTCCCCCCATCGGAAGTGGAAGGTGTGAGTCTCCGGCCTCCATCGATCAACGAGAGCGGAAAGCAGCGGCGCATCATACTGGAACGCATGCGGTAGATCCAACATGCGGGCAATGGGCTGCAGCCCGGTGTCCCGCAGTAGTGGGATGTACCGCTGGTCGAGACGCTAGTTCTCTCGGGGCCCCTAAGGATGAAGCAAGGAGGCCCTCGTGCGTCTCCCGACGACCGCGCATGGCATCGGTGGTGCTCATCCCAACGGGGTCTAGCAACTCGAATGCCATTTCCTGCCAAAGAAGGATAACAAGTGAGTCTGAATTTATAAAAAAATGCAACTAATGACAACATAATTAATAACAAATGTAACGACAGGGAACCGTACGGAATGTACCAAAACATACATAAAATGTGCACACGAATATGACCCACATGACAAGGCAACATATGGAATGTACGAAAATACATAACATGGTTATATGCACGACATAGATACATGGAGCCAACAATGCAGCGTACACCTCCTGAAAAATGCATGGTACATCGCAACGCACAGAAACATGGAAGCAACAATGGGTACAACAAAAAATTGTGGTTGGTAACTATGGAGCGTTGCTTGATGCCGGCCTGTTTGGGCATTGACTGACTGAGTGAGTGGCCAAACGTCTTGCATAGCCTACACTTTGGGCGCCGAACACGATCCCCTCGCTGGCTGTCATCCATGTCATTGCGGATGCGACGGCTTTGTCGTCTTCCACGACCGACATGCTCAGTGCATCGGTTGGGCACCCACTTTATCTCCCCTGGCCATAAATCCCTGTAGTGCATGTCTACCCCGTAGGAATGGAACTCTGCACTCCAGGTTGCATACAAGTGCTGCATGTCGTAGTACTTGGAGATGTACTGTGTCGACGCCTGGTTCCATACAGCGCAGGCCGCGTACACATGGGAGCATGGCTTGTGAAGAAGCTGGGGCTTGTTGCAGGTGCAAGATGCTTCATCACCAATCGTGTATACCTGCTTGCGCTCCCCTCTAATGTGACCCATGACATACTTCTGCCTTAGGCGGACATCAAATTTCCTCCTTAAGCCATCAATGGGCTGAGCAATGTGGGATCGACCCTTCTCCATCTTCCTATCCATGAAGTCCTGCATGACCTCAGAGTATTGCTTGTTTTCGTTAAGGTGCTTCTGTGCCATCATGGCTCTATTCACAAAGTACCTGACGGTACGGTTCCAAGTCTCGGCCACGATTGCCGTGATCGGCAGGGATCTGACGCCCTTCAAGACACCATTGTAAACCTCGGACATGTTGATTGTCATGATCCCATACCTTGCCCCACCGGTGTCGTGCAACAAAGACCACATTTCCAAGTCAGGTGCATTGGACTGAACCCATTGTGAGAATACCCCGACTCTTGTGGAGCCCCCCCTCTACGGCCCCTGCTTCTGTATGCACATGCTTCGTAGCCTCCTGATCGAGCTGCCTCCACAAGGTGTCGAACTTCCGCTTCTGGTTCTGCATGCATAGCTTCTTGAACATCTTCATTAGGTCCTTGCTACGGAACCTTCTGTGGAAGTTCGCTGCAATATGCCTCATGCACCAGCGGTTCTTCACATCAGTCCACTGGAAGGGGGGCTGCGTCCCATTCTGCAACGTTCGCAACGCAGACAGCAAGCCTGCATTGCGGTCGGAGATAAGGCACACTTCAGGGCGTTCGTGCACTACGACATGCTTCAAATTGCAAAGGGACCAAAGCCAGCTATCTGTATTCTCGTTCTCCACAATTGCAAATGCCACTGGGAGTAACTGGTCATTTGCATCGGCTGCAACTGCGGTGAGAATAGTACCCTTGTACTTGCCGGATAGGAACGTCCCATCTACGGTTAGCACTGGACGGCACCACCTGAACCCTTGTATCGCCTGATGGAAGGCCCAGAACACTCTGTCAAGAATGAAATAGTTCAGGCCCTCCGTAGGATGGACCCTCTCCTGCTTGTTTATGTAAGTGCCTGGGTTTGATTGTGAAATTTGATGCAGCATTCTTGGGACCAGGTCGTATGCTTCCTCGTACGTCCCAAACATACGGTGCAGCACCTTTCGCTTCGCCCGCCATACATTCTTGTAGCTCACTTCGTAGCACGCCGTGTTCGCTACTTCTGCCATTAGAACCTTCGGGGTAATTGACACATCCGCCTGGATGAGGTGCATGACCAACTCCGCAACATACGATGATGTCATGTTGCGGTGTCTATGTACTGGCCCCGCAAGCTTGCAACTGTGATCTTGCAGCACCGTTATCCAGAACTCCGTGCCAACGCCCTTGTACCGTTGTGCACGGACTTTGCCACCACAGGACCCGTCAACACACTTCACAACATACGTGTCCGGCTTTGACTTGTGGACCCGATACGTCCGACTTATGTTGACGACATGTCTAGCAATAGCCTGCTGGACAGCACTCTTATTACGGAAGCACTGCCCCCAAAAAGAGTGCGCCCTCGCTGAACCCCCCATTCTCCCTCCTCCGCCTGTGGCAGAACTAGGGCTGCCGCTGCGTTGTCGTCCAGTCTGGACGACACGTACGCACCGTCCGTGGTCACAACACGACCTACCACCCCTCCAGTTGCACCTTCGCAATCCTCGTCCTCTCCAGAACTGCCTGTTTCCACCTCCTCGCTGCCCTCTTCTCCCACCTGCTCCCCAAGATACTCATGACAGTCAATACGGGCGGCCCACCACCTCTCGTCCACACCTTCGTTGGGCTGGAAATTCTCCGCACGCCTCCTGTCGTCTTCATCACCCACTTCCTCGCCCACATGTTCTCCCGCACAAGCGTCTTCATGACCGCCGGAGATGAACCCAGCCACTGCATCTCCACCAGCGGCGTCAGAACCAACCATGGCTGATGATTCTGCCCTCTCCACGAACTCGACATACACCATTGGCCTGCCATATATCGCAGCACCAGGGTTGCACACGACCTCCATGTGGTTCGCCCATGACGCATCATTGGTCACCTTCAGAAGTTGTCATATGCTCTCCCTTCCATCATCCACCATTGAGGCATAGACTGCCTCGATCCGTAACTTCTTCCTTGCGGTGTGTCGATTGAACGCTGAACGGACACACCTCCATAGCTCAGACAAGCTCATGGCGCTCAGACCGGGTGCCGAGATCACGGTCCGCTCGCAATTTGACAGGTCCGCCCCATACAGCCCATCACGTACGAGACCACTCCCATAAAACACGAACAATTGTTGAATGCCAGCCATTGCGTACCTAACATAAGTGCATAATCAACCATTTTAGTACACAGCATGTAACAATCGTACCATCTAATTAACAGTTTCGATTAATATATATTTTGTATTTCTAAATCTACGATTTATTTGTAACTATTTTACTTTCAAATTGTACCATACATCAAATTAAATATTCGTATCATTTTTATTTCCATGAAATGACCTTCATACTACGGTCATTCACTAAGCATACTAATTATACAAATTGTCTCTAATCTAACTACTACAAATTTACCACCTACAAATGCTCCAACATAAATATTTACTTTTTCAACACCTACACATTATTTACACTACAATCTTTTCTAACTTTCACTTAATATAGTCTTTATGTAGCTCTACTATAACTTTCTATGACTGCTATTATATTTTAATTCTAATCTACCAAATTTATTTCTAATTTATTTTTACCACCTACCGCACTGTATGTAGTTCTTCCCTAAGCGTACTAATCATATGCTTCTAATCCTGGTACTATTGTTATCACCTACAATTGCTCTAACATAAATATGTATTTTCTCAACATCTACACACTACAACTTCATATTTTCACCTAACTTAAACTACTGTACAGTACGTATGTTCACAAAAAAAGGAAAACACTATATACACTACAATACATCATGCCTAACATATGCAAGATTTTCTATACATACATAGCGTATAAAAGATTGACATAAAATAACAGTAACACAAGATGGTTTCCTTAATTAAAGCCTAATGACATACATAAAATTATAGTTGCACGGGCACAAAACTTACCTCTTGTTGATGCTCACGAGACGATCTACAACTTTTGTACTTGCCAAATCCGCTGATTCCAAACAAAAACAACTCAACTCTTCCGGCTTTCGCTCCTCACTTTTCTTCACCAAAAATTGTATAAGCCTACCAATTATACAAATTGTCTGTAATCTATCTAACATAAATATTTACTTTTTCAACACCTACACATGTAAGCACGTATGTTCATAAAAAATAACTACATTACACTACGTAACTTCAACAAATAAATACGGCATTTTCTACACTACAATATATCATGCATCATGTTTACCTACAACATACACACCGTATTGGCTTATAAGAACATTAATGAAACACGGTTCCCCTAATTATGGCTTAATGACATTCACAGAAAAATACTTGCACGGGGCCAAAAATTACCTCTTCTTGAAGCTCAGAAGACGATCTACAACTTTCGTATTTGCAAAATCTGCTGACTCCAAACAAAACCAACTCAAAAATCTGGGTTTCCACTCTTTCTTTTCCTCCCTTCACTCCCTCTCTCGCTCTGTCTTTGCTTCAACTGCAAACGAGAAGTCTTCACCGCATGCATCTGCTCACCAAGCCAGCTCCAAGGCATTTTATTGCGAACACTCCTCGGCCATTCAGCAAAAATAGGGGGGCATATCACATACTACTGATGCGTGTATGAGCTGCATGCAAAAAAGTGCACAACATTGCTCTTTCGGCGGACGGATTGGACTGCAGGAAAGAGCACGGTCGGGGGAGGAATCTGGCTCGTGAACGCGCGAATAATTGGCGCGGAAGGGGAGACATGCGGTCGGAGGGGGTAGACGCACGCTCGGAGCGGCGGTCGCACGCTCGGGACTGGAAACGCGCGATCGGGACAGCATTCCGCGCGGTCGTGCGGTCGAGCGGGCGGGACGTGCGGTTGGCGCGGAGGTCGTGCGGTCTGGTACCACACGACCCGTGAACAGTGCGGTCGTGCGGTACCAGACCGCACGACCGGGATAGGTGGCGGCAGCACGGGGACGCGCGGTCGGGAGAGGTCCACTTTTGGAATTTTTTTCATTAGGGGGCCAAAAAAGGAAATTTAATTGTTTACGGGTCCAACAGTGTCCAAATTTCGACAACGGCATTAGAAGATCAGATCGATCGGCTCTCTGTTGGCGTGTGTGCGTCTGCCTTGCGCGCGTCACGTCGGAGACACAGGAACGGTGGACCTTAGTAAAGAAAGCGGTGGCTGCAGGGGAACCCGAGTAGAATTTTTTTCCTCCCAAAACCGTAGCCGCCCTCCAAAAGCAGCGCATGGCCAAAACCCTTTTTTTTCTTTTCGCTCAATACAACCCGCCGCACCAGCGTATTTTCTTTATACAACTGATTCTCTCCTATTCAATCTCTACTCAAAATCCTAATCCAACTTCAACTAGGTCTGGGCCTTTTTACCTCAACTAAACTTTTGGCCCACTAATTTTCAAGGGATCCGAAACCCTTCCTAACACGGGTTTTTTTCACACTTCCGACTTTTCAACTCATCACGTGTCAAAGCCTACAAGACCGCACTTCCGTAGCTTCTCCATGCACCATCCACCTTTGATCTCCATGTGCTCTAGCGTGAGCCCGACCACCTCGTGACATCCTCAACCGCTTGGATCTCAGATTTTCCCCTCCTAGTCCCGGTCTTCCTCGTCACCGACCATGACCGTCTCCACGCCCAACCTGCACATGCAAAGACCAAAGAACGTCTTTCCCGGCACAAGTTCTCACCAACTTGACCGATATTAGTCCACGCACACGCCTCGAATAACAATACTAAGCAACGTTGGCAATTATTCATCATCATAAACATTCTAGACGTAGCCACATGGTCTAACAATCTCCCCCTTGATGAATACATTGACAACACCATAAGATAGCATGATGAATTTGCTTCAAATAGATATAAGCGAAGTACTGAAGCCGAAAAAGCATTTGAAGCCACAAGTTTCAAATCTCTCTCCCCCTCAACACAAGAGAGCAAATTTCTCCAATGTCTCACAAAACACATCAAATCTCTCCCCCTTTGACAATGTAATCATCAAGAACTTTCAAAGAAGAACTATTCTAAAAAGAAGCAATGAGAATAAAAATCTAGAAACTTTGTAGAATATCCAAGTCACTTTGAATTGATTTAGTAATTTAACCAAGCCATATTTTTGAGTAGAGTTATCTAGATCATATAAAGTCATATATCATATAGCAATATCAAAACAAGTTTTCAATATGATTAGGCGATTTATATTAATGACAGGCATCTCAACAATGACTAAACCAATTATAAAGAGCACAATGAGATATAACAACAAAAGGTCAAAGCCTAAAAGCGAAGCAAATCTTTAATCTAGACGAGCTAGCAGTCTCATATAACAACCTATTGCTCCACATTCAATTCTTATGCATGTGGCATGCTTGAAACATACTTCTTTTCATTATAGCTTACTTCTTGTAAATGGTGGCATGCTTGAAGCATACTTCTTTTCATCTTGTGCACTTTTTGTGCCCTTTTTTTATATTTACCATGGCACGCTTGGAGCATACATCTTTTCAAACGTCTTTTTTTATAACATGTCGAATTGAATGATCATAAAAAGATTGCAATATGAAATATGTGAGCCTCATACCTTAGATTTAAAATAAGACTCACAATTAAGCTAATCTTTTTTTATGAACATCGCAAAGTCCTACTTATAATCAATCTGGTTAAAATATTCCGCCATGTCATATTTTAGTTCAAGTGCAACAAATTAATTATAACCAGTTATGATCAAAGCTACACAGCTGATTAAATATGATAAAGAGAGCTCCACAACTCATTTAAATTTGATGGCTTGACTTGTTAATTTAATTGACAAGTATAATAAATAAAGTTTCCTAAATTCTTAAACATCAAGCTCCCCTCAGAATGATCCCATAGGATGCAACACGCCCAACCCACTTCGCAAAAGAGCAAAATAAGAGGAATCAAGTGGTTTTGAAAGAATATCATCAACATATGAATCCAACTCAATAGGGTGTAAGACTACATCACCTTTTTCACATGGTCTCTCAAAAAGTGAAATCTCTTGCAAATCATCAAACGAGTGAAGAACCATTAAGTGTTCCAATCAAGCGATGATGAAAAAGATCGGAACCCAATCTAGCTCATGTTCTTCATCATTGTTAGCTGTTCTTACATCACAGAAAACATCGGTCTCACAGTACTGGGGTTAGTGAAATAAGATTTAGGAATCCAGTACTGTGACACACGACGTGGAGACAGCAACAAATCTAGAACCAAAATCATGAGCATGTGGGTGATTAAAATGCCAAAAAGAACGTGACTTATTTGAATTATATCCCAAACTAGCATGTGAAGCAGATTTAAAATCATCATAAAAGTTCTCTAAAAACTTAGCTTTCACATTAGTTCTAAGAATAAAAGAGATTGCACGTTTTTGTCTTAAAGCATTCAATCTTTCCTTTTTTTTCTTTCTTAGCACGCCTAAAACAAAATCCATATAAGTGACCATCTCTTTCACAGTAGGTGCAATAGAATTTAACATAACCAGAATTCTTTTGAGATGATGAGCTAGCACCTACATTATTATTCGATGAACTTTGCATAAAGCCAGCAGATTTAAACACAGTTTATTTTGCTTCAGATTTTACTTCAATTTTTTTAGGTTCAAGAACCTTAACAACCTTAGAAGGATTATTCTTGGCATGCTAAACAAAATTAAATCCTAGACCATGATTTTTCACACTTGTTTTTGACTTGTCTAGAATCATATTCAGATTTTTCTTGCCAAAAGAGAATCTCTCTAAAGTGTTCTTAAGATACTCATTTTCCTTAGCCAAAGTGGAACAACTAATGCATTTAACAAGTTCATTCACAACATTCTTGGAAACACTAGATTGAGTTAATCTTTCCTTTTCAGCAAAATCATTCAATTGCCTAGTTAAAGCATCAATTTCAATATTTAACTTAGGACAATTTGAGTAAGACATGTTCTCATGATAAAACATTTGTTGAATAGATTCCTGAGATGAATTAAATCTAGCTTCTAACAATTCACAATTAGAGCAAGCTTAGATTGAGCATTTGAAATACTTGACTCTAAACATGTAAAAGAACTAGATTTGAGATTTTCAATTTCAGCATTTGCAAGTTTTAATTTTTCATCACAAGAGTCATGTGCCAATTTTAATTCATCAAATTTATCAGCTACATCTCTAAGTTGAACCAGGTTTGATGCACTAATAGATTTAACAACCTCCAACTCAGAATGTAAAACTTGGCAAGACTCACATGATTCATCATAGGAATTAAAGCTCTAAGTTTATTAATTTCAGAATTTAGACTTTCAACAACACAATTATTTTTTTCAATTTCTGTTTTGTCTTTTTAATTCAATAGCAAGTTTAATCAAACCATCTTCAAGCTCATCATATGATGGTCTTACCTCATCGGGATCGTTGCCACCATCATCATTGTTGTTGCCTGTCATGAAGCACATGCCCGTGAAGTCATCGTTATTCTTCTTCTTGCCTTTAGCATCATCATCGCCGTGGTCATTGTTGTTGCAGCTCTCATATTCCACATCGCTTAAATCAAGATGCTCAATAGCCGATATGATCTTTTCAGCAAGCTTGTGACGGAAATTTCCACCCTTGGTGTTGTTGTTCTTAGATGGCCGACGACGATAATTCTTATCTTCCTTCACCACCTTTCCCTTGAGCTTGGGACAATTCATCTTAATGTGGCCTGGCTCGCCACACTCAAAGCATCTGATCGGATCTGACACGCCACCTCGCTTCCTCATCCTCACATTGTTGAGTGCCTTGTATGCTCGTGAGGAGATCAATACCAAGTCCTCTTTAGGAAGCTACTCGAACTGTTCCTCTGAAAAAGAAGACAAGGCAAACAAAGAAACACAAAACAAAGCACTCGACGAAGCAGCCTGCACGGGGTTAGTCACAAGTGCTAAAGATGAAGATTTATTAATCTTAGATGGCAAAGCTTCCATCTCATAGATTTTCAATCTAAAATAAAGATCATGCATGGTTAAAGTATCTAGATCGACAGTTTGATTAATAGTTGTGACAACCATCAACCACTCAGAACCTAAAGATCTCAAAATTTTAGTTGCGTTATCTTCATCAGCAAGAATAACACCAACACCGCGCAGATCACTCAATATTTTCTCAAACTGAGCAAAAAGACCATCAATGGATTCACCAGGTTTCATAGCAAAATCAGAATATTCTTTTTGATAAAGATTTTTACGCACCTTCTTGATTTTAGTGGTTCCTTCATGATAATCGCAAATAGTTTTCCAAATTAAATGGGCAGAATTAATATGAGCTACACGATCAAATTCTTTGCGAGAAATCTCTTGAAATAGCAAGTTACGAGCTTGAGCATTTAAATCAACATCTGTTTTATTTAAATTAGTAACAGGAACAGGAACCTCGTATGGTGTAGAAACTTTATTCCAAACATCACTATCTTGAGCCTCAATATAAGCTTGCATCCGACGCTTCCAAAAAGCAAAATCAGTACCATCAAGCATGGGGGGACGATTCACATACCTCTCTGACGCCATAGCAACCCGCTCTGATACCACTTGTAGGATCGTCGATGGCAATCAGAGGGGGTGAATGATTGCAATGCGCAGAAAAAAAATTAAACCTGCAATCTTCGATTTTAATTTTTTTAAACCTTTCACACAGCTGCAAGCACACACAAAAACATCAAAGCAAAGAAAATAATTTGCTACTGTAGCTAACTAAAAGAGAGCAAAAACAAGACGCATTTTCTTTAACCATGAGCCAAGCCATGCAAACATTAATCAATTAACTAGTGTATGTGTATGTATGCAAGCTGTGAGAGGTTCATATAATATGGCTCAGATGGTTCACGGATGCAGCAATCAAATCACAAGACCAAAAAGCAATATCAAGGTGAGAGAAACTACAATGCAGCCATCAACTCTGTCTGTCCATGCTAATGCAAAAAAGTCACATCAAGCTAGAACCAGTTCACCAAAAATATTCATCTCTTGTCTCGGCCAGTACTGACGCAACTCCTGCAAAGATAAATTACAAATACCAACCGAAAGCACACACATGCAAACAAGAAGCAGTACTCACGTATGACCGAATCGACGAGACAACGACATTAGAAGATCAGATCGATCGGCTCTCTGTTGGCGTGTGCGCCTGTAACATCCTAAAAATTTGAAGTTTTAAAAAAAGTGTGAAGCTTTTGAATTAATTTGCAAAGTATTCTCTTGAAATTTGGAGTTTTATGGTGTTTCTTAAAATTTGGTTGAGGATCCAAAAAATTGAAGAAGGCTTCAAAAAAAAAATAGAACTAGTATTAATAATGCCATAAGAAGAAATATGCAAATAAGAGAACCAAAAATTTTTAAATACGAATCTGAACAAAAGATCCAGTATAAGGAGAGAGAAACCTGAGTTAAAAATATAAAATCTCGTTTTGAAAATAATGACATAAATGGCAATAAAAGTGAATGCATAAAATACAAACACAATACATACATATATATATGTATATACGGATTCTGCAAGTAAGAGTTAGCAATATAGGAAATAAAAATATGCAAAATGAACTAAGCCAGCAAAATGACAATGTATGAAATTATATGTATATATATACATCCTTGTGCACATATAATTCAAAAAAAAAAATTTCGGCCGGCCGAACGGCCCGGCCCGTTATTTCCCTCTGTCCTCACCTGCGCGCGGGCCCCACCCCCCTCTTTCTTCCTCGCTCCTTCTTTTTCCTCTGCCCGAGCTGGCTTCTCCTCCCCCTTCTTACTTTCTGAGCCCCGCACTGCTCCTGCCACGCGCCGCGCGCCGAGCCCCACGCCCGGGCAAGACCCGGCGGACCGCCCCTGCCGCCCGGTCCTCCGTCGCCGACCGGTCTTCCACCACCCCGCTCCCCCGCCCATCCGCCGCTATAAAAGTCGCTGGTTTTCCTTTCTCTTCCCCGCACCATTCCCCTCACTTTCCCTCCTCGCTTCGGCTCTCCCCAATTCTCGGCCGCCGCCGCCTCCTCGGTTGGCCACTCTCCAATTCTTCGCCGGGGAAGCTTCTCCTCGGCGCCCTCAACCGGCCCCACCCGCCACCCTAGCTCGCCGGCACCGTGGGCATAACTGCGCCGCCGCCACCCTCACGCCGTCGGACCGCTCTGGACCCCCTCCGGCTTAGTGAGCTCCACGGTGAGCCTCCCCGCCGCGCCCTCACGCTCCATCCCCCTCCCAATTTTGCCCTCTCCTACCCCAGTGCCGGCGCCCCCCCGATTCGTTCCTGCCACCGGCCGCTCGCGCCGACACCGGCCACCCCCGCCACCACCACGACCCGCGATGACAGCACCAACGGCTACCCCACACCCAGAGCATTCCAAAAATATTCACACTCGCTCTCATAACAAATCCAGAATCAGGAATCAGATTACCACGCTTCGGTAAAACAACTGGACATGAGGACGACGATGATGAGTTGTCAAGAACTAGGCCGCGAACCTCCAGTTAGCTGCCTGTGGGCATGTCTTGAAGGTCTCACATGTGTGCTTCGTTCTTCCGCAGCTGCAATTTATTGATTTCGGCCTAATCGGCCCTTGAGTAAGTTTACTATTATATATATTTACGCTTCCACATGATATGTACTTTGATAATCAGAACTGTAAACTGTGAGCACTATCTACTGATCCAGGGAATAGTGCGGTGGAATCACAGAGGAATCCGGATTGTAAAATCTGGGTACTGACAGGGAAGTATTGCCTTGCGCGCGTCACGTCGGAGACACAAGAACGGCGGACCTTAGGAAAGAAAGCGGTGGCGGCAGGGGAACTCGAGTAGAATTTTTTCTCCAAAAACCGCAGCCGCCCTCCAAAAGCAGCGCACGGCCAAAACCCTTTTTTTTCTTTTCGCTCAATACAACCTGCCGCACCAGCGTATTTTCTTTTATACAGTTGATTCTCTCCTATTCAATCTATACTCAAAATCCTAATCCAACTCCAACTAGATCTGAGCCTTTTTACCTCAACTAAACTTTTGGCCCACTAATTTTCAAGGGATCCGAAACCCTTCCTAACATGGGTTTTTCACACTTCCGACTTTTTAACTCATCACGTGTCGAAGCCTACAAGACCGCAATTCCGTAGCTTCTCCACGCACATCCACCTTTGATCTCCATGTGCTCCAGCGTGAGCCCGACCACCTCGTGACATCCTCGACCGCTTGGATCTCATATTTTCCCCTCCTAGTCCCGGTCTTCCTCGTCACCGATCATGACCATCTCCACGCCCAACCTGCACATGCAAAGACCAAAGAACGTCTTTCCCGGCACAAGTTCTCACCAACTTGACCGATATTAGTCCACGCACACACGCACACGCTTCGAATAACAATACTAAGCAACGTTGTCAATTATTCATTATCATAAATATTCTAGATGTAGCCACATGGTCTAACAGATACTTTAACTGTGCCTCCTCTCGCTGTTTGTCAACCATCAAGTGCCGTGGCCATGGCCGGAGCTTCCTAGCAGCGACACGTGGGGGAGGAGCCGAGGAGAGGGGAAATGCAGAGGATACGATGCTTTGCTGAAGAGTGTGGGGGGAATAAGAAGGATGAAGAAAAGGGGTGTTTGAATGACATGTGGGCCCATTAGGTTAAGGATCTTTATTTATTTAATTTTGCTGAGTCATTTCACATAGGCAGTCATATCATATGCCATGGTGGCAAAACTACCTCCGAAACCGCCTTCCAAGTTATTCGCTCCGGTTTTGTAAGCTTAGGGGATATAACACCTACTTTTATAGTTCAGGTAAAGTAGGCGAACGACAGTGCAGGCCCCTGGAATAGACTTTTTCCTTGATAAAATATTTACCTCAAGTAACAATTTCTTACTGATGGATAAGTCTCTGTGTCAAGGACAGCATCTCTGTGTCAAGGACAACATCTTGAGCTTTAGGACAGCTTTAGACTAGCATCTTAGACTAGCTTTAGGACAGCTTTTGACTAGCATCTTAGACTAGCTTTAGGACAGCTTTTGACTAGCATCTTAGACTAACTTTAGGACAGCATCTTAGCATATGCTTGGCTGGTTAGCAGCCTATAAATTTGTATCCCCAACCCCTCAGGTTGGCATGGCATTGTGTGAGAAATAAACAAGAAAAAAATTGCCCCATCCCCAAGTGTCATCCTCTCGATGAGAGTAAGGATCTTGCTATCACCAACAGCATCCAGCGAGTAACAAGTGGTATCAGAGCCGTACTATCCTGTAGCCTGAGCATCTCCTGCTCAATCCCTTCTCCAGCCTCGCTTCCAGCAGCAGCAGCTCCGGCTGCCTCTGCTCACCTCTCCCCCCGTGTTCAGACGAGCAGCAGCTCATCAGAGGCAGCTCTCTCTCCACGTAGCAGTAGCGCTCGGTCGCCTCGAGCACGCGGCGGCGGCAGGAAGCCGACCTCGCTGTGGCAGAGGAACGCGAGCGAGCGGCGGCACAAGCCGCTGCGGCGGCGGAAAGGGCGTCAAGGCTAGCAGCGGCGGAGCTGGCAGCAGCCAGAGCGGAGGTGGAAGCAGCAGCGGCGGCAGATGCGACGCGTGCGGCAGCAGCGGAGGTCGAGTTCTGCGCGGCAGCAACAGTAGCTCCATCTCTGCTGATGACAGCGCCGCCGCGAACCTTGAGCCGCTGGAGAGGGAGGCAGCGCGAGGGCGAGTGGCGCAGTTGTAACATCCCCAAATTTTGAAATTTGAAAATGTGAAGCTTTTAAGTTATTTTGCAATGTGTTTTATTTGAATTTGGAGTTTGTGATGTTTTTCTGAGAAATTTGGTGAAGGTCCCAAAAGTTAAAATGAATTAGAAGAAGAAGCAATCATATTTAATTAGTAGAAAGTTAAGATTTAAAAATAAGAATCTGAAAAGATGATCCATGAAAGTAAAGAAAGAAATTTGAAAATGAGGGCATGAAAAGCAATGGAAGCAAGTAAAGTAAATACCAACATTAGTTGGAAATATTTTCATTAAGTCAAAAGTGTAATAAGGATCCTCTGAGAATTTTCCTGAAATTTTTGGGAGTAATTACATATTTTTCCCAGGCTAAATGAATTTCTAGGCTTTTCTGAAAATCCAGAGCTCATTAAAGAAAATAGAAATTCCAGCCCTCCCTCTCCGCTCGACACGTGGGCGGCCAGATCCCGCCGGAAACCCGCCTACCCTCTCCCATCGGCCGACACGCGTGCGGCCCGATCCGCCCTCCCGCGCGCGCCGGCTCCATCCGCCCCGGCCGCGCCTTCCCTCTCCGCTCCCGCTGGACAGCGGGCCCGCCCTGTCAGGGCCTTCTTCCCCCTTCGCCCCGACTCCTCTCTCCGCGCGGGGACAGCACCGCACGCCTCCGTGGCGCGCATGCGGCGGCTTCGCCTGCCTGTGTCGTCCCGTCGCCATGGTGGAAAAGCCTGCGGAGCCGACGCCATCCCTGGATCCACCGCCTCCGCCCACGGTTCGGCGCCACCGCCCCCGGTTTCTCCCCGCCCCGTCGCTTCGGCCCGGCCACGTGGCGCCGATCTTCTGCCCCGCTCCCCCCCCTCGCGCGTGAGAGACCGCAAAAGCGGAGGAGACCGCGCGAGCGTGGGCGTGCGGCGTCATGCACAGTGCACCCAGCATTAATGCCGCCCGCGTCACCCCCCTGCCTCCGCCACCTGCTCCGACGCAACCGCGCGGGAGCCGCCCGTTGCCAGCCCCCCTCCGAGCTTGTATATAAGGCAGTGGACCCCCATTGAGTTCCCCACTCCGCCCTCTCCGTTCACCAGAAGGTAACCGGGTATTTGTGCCCCGTAGCCGCCGGCGATCTCTTTCTCCCCCAACTCCGGCGAACTAACTTCCCACTGTTTTACTGTCCCAGAGCCGAATTCCTTGAGCTAGGATCATCTCCAGAGCGCCGCGAAGCTTCCCCGGCCCTCATCTGAGCTCCTCGTCGCCTGTGGTTCGCCGCCGCCTGGAGCTTCCTCGAGCCGCCGCTGCCGCTCGACGCCGACCTATCTCCGGACCTCCTCGGCCCTTGAAGACCGCGTCACCGTCTTCACCATAACGCGAGGATCGCGTTTCGACACTCACCCGAAGCTCCCCGACACTCCCTCGCCGCCGGCCACCGTCGTCCCCGACTCCTCTACCCGGCCCCCTCGTCGGCATCCTTCAAAAGGATTCCTCATCCTTATAAGGTAGGCAAAGCCTCCCCGCTCACTTGGCTATCAGCGCTCTCTTCCCCTCCCAGCTCCCCGGCCGCGCGCGTTCGAGCCTCCGGCTCCGCAGCGCCGGGTTGAGTTTTCTCCGTTTTATTTCGGTCTGACAGGTGGGCCCCACCTGTCAGCCACTGCATCCCCGAGTCACCGCTGACCGCTGGACCCCACCGGTCAGTGATGCATCCAAGCACGGACCGTACTGACATGTGGACCCCATGAACAGTAACCGGACCCCACATGTCAGAGAAACAAAGAATGAAAAAGAAAATAAACTGGAAAAATTAAAATGAATAGAGGCTGACAATGGGCCCCACATGTCAGAGTTGTAATATTTTTGGATTTGACTGGAACCGAAAACTTTGACCGCTTATAACTTCTTCATTTTAGCTCCGAATTGAATGAAACAAATTTCTAAATTCGTTTAAATTCAAGATCTATCTAATGGAACCAGAACCATATTTTTTTTGAGTTCATTTGAATTTCTGGTGATATTTTATTGATTGGTTGTTTTTCTTTTAATGGGGTATTCCGTACGATTAAATAGCCTACGAGGCTCAAGAGGAAGATATCGAGGCAGCAGCACAAGAAGCACCAGATCACCAAGAAACCGACCCCTGTGACCAAGGCGAGTTAACACCTTGATCATTTCTGAACCTATGATTTGCAAAGATAATTTCTTTTAAATTATGAACATGCATGCTGTTATTTTATGTGATGAAATATGTTCATTTTAAGAAAGTGGTAGTTAGATACCTATTTTAATGCTTGTTAATAAAGATCCATTGCCATGCTTGGACATGTGAACCTTGTCGCCCTAGAAAAATTCATATTATCATATGCTTTACAGTAAGTCCAAATAATTATTCCGCGGCTTAGTATTGCTAGATAAGAACGGGGGTACCTTGCTGCCCCAAAAGCAACACTTACAAAAATGTGATATTGTTTGGGGAACAGTCATGGGTGGAATGACTGTAGTAGGTGGACATATTATTTACTACCTCTGAAAAATCCCAAACTGCTTAAATACCTGGATGGAATGGTTTGGTGGCTGGTATGTGGTGCAGTGGATGCACAGAATGTGAAATGTGGTAGAACCATCCGGGTAACCTTAAGGACTGAATCTTGTCATGTCAGCCCGTGTAAAACAGTACAACCACAAGTCTGTAAAATACAACTTGGCTAAGTAGACTTATCGAAACCCCGGACTCATCTCACTGGTAGTGGATTGATGGGGTTATGCTATGGCAAGGGGGCCGAAGGGACACCAGTGGGGGGTGAAGTTTTCCCGCTTTCCTAACGTTGCGGGAAGTAGGAGCCCGAGCTGCGTTAGAGTCTGGGGAAAACATCCCGCGCACAGATGGGACCCATCGCAAATGGGCGGTCACCCATAATGTGAGATGAAAGAAAGGACTAGATACTTTGAAAAGTCACTGTGATGGTCTGCTCAACCACACGTCTAAGGAAACGTGTGGGGCAACGAGTTGATTATCTCTTGTGGTGAAAGTGTACAAACTCTGCAGAGTCAAAACTATTCGAATAGCCGTGCCCACGGTCATGGGCAGACATGGGAACTTAACTGGATATAGTTCTATTTAAAAATGTTTGGAAATTGGGAATGGAAACTTGAAGGGCGAAGGACTGCTCTGGTTTGGAATTGTCCTGGGTGTCGTCCCAGTGGTACATTAAGCGGCTATAACGCTGAAAGATGCCATATGGCGCAGATGCCATGTAATGGTGGATGGAATCTGTGTCAACTATGAGATCAACTTACCTTATAAACAAAAGTTTTGAGTTCAAAATGGCTAGGTCTCAGGAATTTTCCTATAATTGTATTCAAAAGCACTCTCCGCAAAATAAAATGAGCCCCAGCCATCCTTTGATAGCCATGCATGTAAAATTATTGCAATCTGTGTGTTGGCTTGCTGAGCACGGGGTCGGAGTGCTCATTCTCGCTCTTGCGATACAATTCAGAAACAGGAGTTCAAGAACACTACGCCTACGAGGAGGCCCCCGCCAACATCAACGGAAGCAAAGGCGCTAATTAAGGCGTAGGCCTCGGTGGTTAGGCATAGACAAGTAGACCCTAGGCGTTGTGTACCTTTATGTTGCCGGGACCCTGGTGGCATATATTGTACACATTACCCTACTGGCCGCTTGCCTGTGGATTTGGGTTTGCTTTTGCTGTATTTCCGCTGTGCGTATTTGTAATCATGACATTTGGCCTAGTCGGCCCCTTTTGGAAACTATCACCCGATGTGGTGTAGTTCAGTTTATGTAATATAGTGGATGATTATGCGATGTATGAAATGATTCAGCAATGTACTTGTGTGCACTAACTACTGATCCAGGGATTAGTGCAGTGAAACACAGTAAGATTCGGATTGAAAAATCCGGGTCTGACAGCGCTGGTATCAGAGCATACGACCGTAGGGTAAAGCCTTAGGATGGCCTAGGAATACAATACTTATGAAAGCAAGAAAATAATTTCCAAAATCATAGTATAATGTTCTTACTCGTATCCTTCCTAGAATCTGCTCTACTCTATTTTTCATTACATTTTGGAAAAGTACTAACATTGGAACCATAACATTTACAGATGGCAGGAACGGGATATGAAGGGGACTGGGATTATTTGGGCCACGGTGTCTATGAAAATGAATTCGCAAGCATCTTGCGCAAGCTTCTACATTACATGGGCTACGACGAGCAACCTATCTACCGTGGACTGAAGGCTACCATAGGAGAAGATGAATCTTGGACCATGCAGGTCTACATCTACCCAAAAAGCGAACAAGAACAGCCTCATGTCTTTACCACGGAGCATCGGAGGGGTACCAGGGCAGACGCGATCCAGGACGCCGCGCGCCTCGCCGCGGCACGGCTGTGTGACATATATGAGACTGCCATTCGCCGCACGCCCTATCGTTTCTACCCGTCGCGCCAGGATGGTGCGCGGTACAATGAGACGAACCTGCCGGTTGACGAAGACGACCCTGCGCTAACACACCAGGTCGCTCTCACCAGGGCTATGGGCGCAGCCCACACCGCAGCCTTGGAGGAGATCACCCTTCTCCGACAGCGCCTTACCGCTGGGCACGGCTCCAGGGTGGCGCTACGGGAGCAGCTCGCCAAGAGCGAGCAGGCCTTGGCGCAGGCCCAGGCAGAGGTGGCCGCCCTCCAAGCTCAGCTCCGACGGGCCTCCACCCCTGCAGCAGCTCCAGCACCGCCACCACCAGGATCCGGACCCCGCACTCGGATGACCGCGCGTAAGAGCACGCGGCCTCCGGGTCCCCAGGCTGCACTTCGGGGAGAGGAGCCTCCCCAGAGCCGTAGCCCCCCACGCGCGCCCTCGGACGCCGATGACTCCGATCCGTCGGAGTTCAGTGGGAGCCGCTCCCGTTCCAGGTCCCCGCACTACAGCCCATCTGGCTACGGGTATCTGGAGGAGTAGATGGGATCGCGATGTACTTGCAGTGTGTGTTGCAAGTACTAAATTCATGTATCTTAGTTGATGTATCCGTCCTTTTTATTTCGTAGTTGCGGACCTATGAACTTTAATTATTATGATGTAATTGTAAGCCCAGCATAAAAGCTGGCTATGTAATTGTTGATATGTTTAAGTGAATGGCTGGATATCGGCCTTATGTTGGAAATTGCCTCGTCATGGTTTTACTGCTTTCTCTTGTATGGGTTGGCACCCCTTGTTTTCTCCTATATATAGAACTAGCATTGAGTATAAAGCTACCACTGCAGATGGCCAGCCGAAGAACTACCAGGGCTCAGACTAATACAAACCCAGCCGAGGTAGACTCAAATCGCGGGGTTCTGCCTGAAGACCAAGGTAGAGCTCAAGACCAGGGAAATGACAACCTTCCAAACCCTCCGGAACACCCTACAATGGCCCAAGTTATGGCACAACAAACTCAGATTTGCAAGCCATATATGCGGGACAGCAAGGAAGCTCAGGAGGGCATAGAGCTGACTTGGGAGATTTCCAGAGGACAAGGCCAATCACATTTACATCGGCAGAAGAACCACTGGAAGCCGAGGACTGGCTTCGAGATATTGAAAGAAAGCTGCGCCTAATTAAATGCGCAGAGGAAGACAAAGTCATGTTCGCTGCACACCAGCTGCAGGGCGCCGCAGCAGCTTGGTGGGAGAATTACTTGGCCGCCAGGGGCCAGGAGGATGCCACCACAGAAACCAGCACAGAAGCAGTTCCTTGGGAGGAATTTAAGACCGCTTTCAAGGCTAACTTCGTTCCGACCGGAGTAATACGAATGAAGAAGAATGAGTTCCGCACACTCAAGCAGGGAAACAGGTCAATAAATGAGTACCTTACCAAATTCACACAATTGGCCCGATATGCCCCAAAGGATGTGGAGGACGAAGAAGAAAAGATTGACAGATTCTTTGAAGGGATGAACGAGGAACTACGAGTTCAGCTGATCACTCAAGACTTCACCAGCTTTCATCAACTGGTGAATAAGGCACTGATTCTGGAAAATGAGAGGAAGAACCTGGAGGCCAGCCGTAAGCGAAAGCTATCGGCTCAGCACCCCCAAGGAAGGTTCATTCAGAAGCTCTTGGGTAATTCCTCAACCCCAAGGACCACTCAATCCAGTGCGTCAGTATCAGCTCCTCGACCGGGGGGAAATTTATATCAAGCTCCACGCACAGGAGGATCGTACCTCGGTATTAACCCAGCAGCTAACAGTAACTGTTATGCCTGCGGGGAAAAAGGACACTATGCCAATAGATGCCCTAACAAGCAGAATGCTCCAGCCCGTAGTCAAGCTTCAACACTCAACAAAGGGCATCAGAGCTCACAAGGCAGCAAAAGTGCATCAGCCCCGAACCGTGGTCGAGTCAACCACATCACTGCCGAAGAAGCTAAGGAGGCCGTGGGAGTCCTTATGGGTACGTTCTCTGTTAAAACCATACCAGCCCAAGTATTGTTTGATTCAGGAGCTTCTCATTCATTTATATCTAAGGGGTATGCCAACAAGTTGGGATTACCAGTATATACTCTAAAGAAGCCAGTAGTTCTTAATTCACCAGCTGGACCAATTATTGCAACCCTAGTATGCCCTGGGGTAGAAGTCACTATGGAAAAGTATAACTTTTTAGCAGACCTGATAGTGTTAAGTTCCCAAACCCTGGACATCATACTGGGAATGGATTGGTTAGCCAAACATCAAGGAGTCCTGGAATGTGCCACCCGAAAGGTAAAACTGGTCAAGTGCCCCGGTGTAACAATAGAAGTAAAAGTAGATCGACCCTATCGATGGGGCCGTGCAATCTACTATAGTGAAGACATACCGGTGGAAGGGATGATCGTGGTGCAAGATTATCCCGAAGTGTTCCCCGATGAACTCCCTGGCATGCCCCCAGATAGAGACCTGGAATTTGTCATCAACTTGAAGCCGGGAGCCGCTCCAATCTCCAAAAGGCCTTATAGAATGACCGTGGAGGAGCTAGAAGAATTGAAGAAGCAACTTCAGGAGTTGCAGGAAAAGGGATTTATCCGACCTAGTTCATCGCCTTGGGGATCTCCAGTATTATTTGTAAAGAAGAAAGATGGCACCACGCGGATGTGTGTGGATTACAGGGCCCTAAATGAAGTAACCATCAAAAACAAATACCCACTCCCCAGGATCGATGATTTATTCGATCAGCTGGGTGGAGCCACGGTATTCTCTAAAATAGATTTGAGGTCGGGCTATCACCAACTGAAGATTAGGGCTGAAGATATAACCAAGACCGCTTTCACCACTAGATATGGGCTGTATGAATTCACAGTCATGTCTTTTGGGTTAACCAATGCCCCAGCCTACTTCATGAACCTGATGAACAAGATATTCATGGAGTATTTGGACAAGTTTGTCGTGGTCTTCATTGACGATATCCTTATATACTCCAAAGATGCTGAAGAGCATGCGGAGCATCTGCGCCTGGTGTTGGAAAGGCTAAAGGAGCATCAATTATATGCAAAATTTAGCAAGTGTGAATTCTGGCTGCATGACATTAGTTTCTTGGGACACATAGTGTCAGCAGGAGGAGTATCTGTTGATCCCGCCAAAATAGCAGCAGTCATAGAGTGGCAGCAGCCAGCTTCCGTCACTGAAGTGAGAAGCTTTCTCGGATTGGCTGGGTACTACCGGAGATTCATAGAAGGATTCTCTCGGATCGCCAGGCCAATGACTCAACTACTCAAGAAGGAAAGGAAGTTTGAATGGTCCAAGGCATGTGAAGAAAGTTTCCAAGAATTGAAGAAGAGATTGACTACCACGCCTGTGCTAACCCTGCCTGATGTACGCAAGGATTTTGAGGTATACTGTGATGCCTCACATCAAGGGCTTGGATGTGTACTAATGCAGGAAGGCAAGGTAGTGGCATATGCATCCAGACAACTTCGCCCTCATGAAGCCAACTACCCTACTCATGACCTGGAATTGGCCTCAGTAGTGCATGCATTGAAGATTTGGAGGCATTATCTGATAGGTAATCACTGTGACATATACACGGACCACCAGAGCCTTAAATATTTCTTCACCCAGTCACACCTCAACTTGAGGCAGAGGAGATGGTTGGAGTTGATTAAGGACTATGACCTGAGCGTCCATTACCACCCAGGGAAGGCTAATGTTGTAGCGGATGCTTTAAGCCGTAAGGCCTATTGCAGTAATCTCATGGTCCAGGAACATCAACCTGAGCTATATAAAGAACTGCAGGCCTTGAACTTGGAGATAGTAGAGGGAGGCACTCTAGCTACCATGGAAATTCAACCAAGTTTAGAGGAGCAGATTATGGTTGCTCAGCAAAAAGATCCAGCTATAATAAAGTGGAAAGGATTGATAGGAGCAGGGAAGGCTCCTAACATGAAGGTTGATCACGAGGGTACCCTGTGGTACGGGAAGCGTATAGTTGTACCTCATCACAAGAATCTCAAGGACCTAATATTGAGGGAAGCTCATAGCTCTCCATACTCCCTGCACCCCGGAAGCACCAAGATGTATCAGAGTATGAAGCAATTCTGCTGGTGGCCCCGTATGAAGAGAGACATAGCTGAACATGTAGCCTGCTGTGATGTGTGTCAGAGAGTGAAAGCAGAACATCAAAGGCCAGCAGGACTACTACAACCATTAAAAATACCCCAGTGGAAGTGGGAAGAAGTCGGGATGGACTTTATCACGGGACTTCCACGAACCAAATCTGGATATGACTCCGTATGGGTCGTGATTGACAGGCTGACTAAGGTTGCCCATTTCATCCCCGTTAAAACCACGTACAAGGGAGATAAGTTAGCCGAGCTATATATGTCACGCATAGTATGTTTACACGGCGTACCAAAACGGATAGTCTCGGATCGAGGTTCCCAGTTCACCTCGCATTTTTGGGCTAGCCTACATGAAGCTCTCGGTACTTACTTGGATTTTAGCACCGCATACCACCCCCAGACAGATGGTCAAACGGAGAGAGTGAATCAGATATTGGAAGATATGCTTCGGGCTTGTGCTCTAGATTTTTCTAAGGATTGGGATCGATGTCTACCCTATGCTGAGTTTGCTTATAACAACAGCTATCAGGCCAGTCTTCAGATGTCACCCTTCGAAGCCCTGTATGGTCGACCATGTCGAACCCCTCTACATTGGTCAGAAGTAGGGGAGAACTACATTTTCGGACCAGATACTTTAAGACAGGCTGAAGAAAAGGTTCGCCTAATTAGAGATCGACTGCAAGCAGCTCAGTCCAGGCAGAAAAGTTATGCAGACAAGAGAAGAAGGCCACTAAATTTTGAGGTGGGAGATCATGTTTATCTGAAGGTATCACCCTTGCGAGGAGTTAGACGATTCAAGGTCAAAGGCAAGCTTACCCCACGGTATGTTGGGCCATTCCCAATTGTGTCCAAAAAGGGGGAAGTTGCCTACCAGCTTGCACTCCCTCCGAATCTATCAGACATACATGACGTCTTCCATGTGTCCCAACTGAAGAAGTGTCTACGAGTACTTGAGGATCAAGCTCCGTTGGAGGCAATCGAGGTTGAAGAAGACCTAACCTACAAGGAGCGCCCGATCAAGATCTTGGACACCGTAGAAAAGAAAACGCGTACTCAAACCATTCGCATGTGCAGGGTGCAATGGAGCCATCACTCCAAGAAGGAAGCCACCTGGGAGCGTGAAGACCAATTAAGGAAAGACTACCCCAACCTATTCGCTGGCTAGATTGAATCTCGGGGTCGAGATTCTTTTAAGGGGGGTAGGTTTGTAACATCCCCAAATTTTGAAATTTGAAAATGTGAAGCTTTTAAGTTATTTTGCAATGTGTTTTATTTGAATTTGGAGTTTGTGATGTTTTTCTGAGAAATTTGGTGAAGGTCCCAAAAGTTAAAATGAATTAGAAGAAGAAGCAATCATATTTAATTAGTAGAAAGTTAAGATTTAAAAATAAGAATCTGAAAAGATGATCCATGAAAGTAAAGAAAGAAATTTGAAAATGAGGGCATGAAAAGCAATGGAAGCAAGTAAAGTAAATACCAACATTAGTTGGAAATATTTTCATTAAGTCAAAAGTGTAATAAGGATCCTCTGAGAATTTTCCTGAAATTTTTGGGAGTAATTACATATTTTTCCCAGGCTAAATGAATTTCTAGGCTTTTCTGAAAATCCAGAGCTCATTAAAGAAAATAGAAATTCCAGCCCTCCCTCTCCGCTCGACACGTGGGCGGCCAGATCCCGCCGGAAACCCGCCTACCCTCTCCCATCGGCCGACACGCGTGCGGCCCGATCCGCCCTCCCGCGCGCGCCGGCTCCATCCGCCCCGGCCGCGCCTTCCCTCTCCGCTCCCGCTGGACAGCGGGCCCGCCCTGTCAGGGCCTTCTTCCCCCTTCGCCCCGACTCCTCTCTCCGCGCGGGGACAGCACCGCACGCCTCCGTGGCGCGCATGCGGCGGCTTCGCCTGCCTGTGTCGTCCCGTCGCCATGGTGGAAAAGCCTGCGGAGCCGACGCCATCCCTGGATCCACCGCCTCCGCCCACGGTTCGGCGCCACCGCCCCCGGTTTCTCCCCGCCCCGTCGCTTCGGCCCGGCCACGTGGCGCCGATCTTCTGCCCCGCTCCCCCCCCCCCCTCGCGCGTGAGAGACCGCAAAAGCGGAGGAGACCGCGCGAGCGTGGGCGTGCGGCGTCATGCACAGTGCACCCAGCATTAATGCCGCCCGCGTCACCCCCCTGCCTCCGCCACCTGCTCCGACGCAACCGCGCGGGAGCCGCCCGTTGCCAGCCCCCCTCCGAGCTTGTATATAAGGCAGTGGACCCCCATTGAGTTCCCCACTCCGCCCTCTCCGTTCACCAGAAGGTAACCGGGTATTTGTGCCCCGTAGCCGCCGGCGATCTCTTTCTCCCCCAACTCCGGCGAACTAACTTCCCACTGTTTTACTGTCCCAGAGCCGAATTCCTTGAGCTAGGATCATCTCCAGAGCGCCGCGAAGCTTCCCCGGCCCTCATCTGAGCTCCTCGTCGCCTGTGGTTCGCCGCCGCCTGGAGCTTCCTCGAGCCGCCGCTGCCGCTCGACGCCGACCTATCTCCGGACCTCCTCGGCCCTTGAAGACCGCGTCACCGTCTTCACCATAACGCGAGGATCGCGTTTCGACACTCACCCGAAGCTCCCCGACACTCCCTCGCCGCCGGCCACCGTCGTCCCCGACTCCTCTACCCGGCCCCCTCGTCGGCATCCTTCAAAAGGATTCCTCATCCTTATAAGGTAGGCAAAGCCTCCCCGCTCACTTGGCTATCAGCGCTCTCTTCCCCTCCCAGCTCCCCGGCCGCGCGCGTTCGAGCCTCCGGCTCCGCAGCGCCGGGTTGAGTTTTCTCCGTTTTATTTCGGTCTGACAGGTGGGCCCCACCTGTCAGCCACTGCATCCCCGAGTCACCGCTGACCGCTGGACCCCACCGGTCAGTGATGCATCCAAGCACGGACCGTACTGACATGTGGACCCCATGAACAGTAACCGGACCCCACATGTCAGAGAAACAAAGAATGAAAAAGAAAATAAACTGGAAAAATTAAAATGAATAGAGGCTGACAATGGGCCCCACATGTCAGAGTTGTAATATTTTTGGATTTGACTGGAACCGAAAACTTTGACCGCTTATAACTTCTTCATTTTAGCTCCGAATTGAATGAAACAAATTTCTAAATTCGTTTAAATTCAAGATCTATCTAATGGAACCAGAACCATATTTTTTTTGAGTTCATTTGAATTTCTGGTGATATTTTATTGATTGGTTGTTTTTCTTTTAATGGGGTATTCCGTACGATTAAATAGCCTACGAGGCTCAAGAGGAAGATATCGAGGCAGCAGCACAAGAAGCACCAGATCACCAAGAAACCGACCCCTGTGACCAAGGCGAGTTAACACCTTGATCATTTCTGAACCTATGATTTGCAAAGATAATTTCTTTTAAATTATGAACATGCATGCTGTTATTTTATGTGATGAAATATGTTCATTTTAAGAAAGTGGTAGTTAGATACCTATTTTAATGCTTGTTAATAAAGATCCATTGCCATGCTTGGACATGTGAACCTTGTCGCCCTAGAAAAATTCATATTATCATATGCTTTACAGTAAGTCCAAATAATTATTCCGCGGCTTAGTATTGCTAGATAAGAACGGGGGTACCTTGCTGCCCCAAAAGCAACACTTACAAAAATGTGATATTGTTTGGGGAACAGTCATGGGTGGAATGACTGTAGTAGGTGGACATATTATTTACTACCTCTGAAAAATCCCAAACTGCTTAAATACCTGGATGGAATGGTTTGGTGGCTGGTATGTGGTGCAGTGGATGCACAGAATGTGAAATGTGGTAGAACCATCCGGGTAACCTTAAGGACTGAATCTTGTCATGTCAGCCCGTGTAAAACAGTACAACCACAAGTCTGTAAAATACAACTTGGCTAAGTAGACTTATCGAAACCCCGGACTCATCTCACTGGTAGTGGATTGATGGGGTTATGCTATGGCAAGGGGGCCGAAGGGACACCAGTGGGGGGTGAAGTTTTCCCGCTTTCCTAACGTTGCGGGAAGTAGGAGCCCGAGCTGCGTTAGAGTCTGGGGAAAACATCCCGCGCACAGATGGGACCCATCGCAAATGGGCGGTCACCCATAATGTGAGATGAAAGAAAGGACTAGATACTTTGAAAAGTCACTGTGATGGTCTGCTCAACCACACGTCTAAGGAAACGTGTGGGGCAACGAGTTGATTATCTCTTGTGGTGAAAGTGTACAAACTCTGCAGAGTCAAAACTATTCGAATAGCCGTGCCCACGGTCATGGGCAGACATGGGAACTTAACTGGATATAGTTCTATTTAAAAATGTTTGGAAATTGGGAATGGAAACTTGAAGGGCGAAGGACTGCTCTGGTTTGGAATTGTCCTGGGTGTCGTCCCAGTGGTACATTAAGCGGCTATAACGCTGAAAGATGCCATATGGCGCAGATGCCATGTAATGGTGGATGGAATCTGTGTCAACTATGAGATCAACTTACCTTATAAACAAAAGTTTTGAGTTCAAAATGGCTAGGTCTCAGGAATTTTCCTATAATTGTATTCAAAAGCACTCTCCGCAAAATAAAATGAGCCCCAGCCATCCTTTGATAGCCATGCATGTAAAATTATTGCAATCTGTGTGTTGGCTTGCTGAGCACGGGGTCGGAGTGCTCATTCTCGCTCTTGCGATACAATTCAGAAACAGGAGTTCAAGAACACTACGCCTACGAGGAGGCCCCCGCCAACATCAACGGAAGCAAAGGCGCTAATTAAGGCGTAGGCCTCGGTGGTTAGGCATAGACAAGTAGACCCTAGGCGTTGTGTACCTTTATGTTGCCGGGACCCTGGTGGCATATATTGTACACATTACCCTACTGGCCGCTTGCCTGTGGATTTGGGTTTGCTTTTGCTGTATTTCCGCTGTGCGTATTTGTAATCATGACATTTGGCCTAGTCGGCCCCTTTTGGAAACTATCACCCGATGTGGTGTAGTTCAGTTTATGTAATATAGTGGATGATTATGCGATGTATGAAATGATTCAGCAATGTACTTGTGTGCACTAACTACTGATCCAGGGATTAGTGCAGTGAAACACAGTAAGATTCGGATTGAAAAATCCGGGTCTGACAGCAGTGGGCAGCCGCGCACGCCCACGAGCGCGACGGCAGCCCAGACAGGCGCGGACGCGCCGGTGACGCTCCTGGAGGAGGCGCGCACGGCGGCGGCGTACGGGTCGACGGAGAGCGCGGCCTTCACAGGCGACGCGGCTCTCTCTCCCCGGTTCGGTACCGTGGTCACCACGAGTACCAGGCTGTCTTCAGGGACGTCGGCCCCGGCGGCGGGTGGCCTACCCTCACCAAGACCAACTACGTCGAGTGGGATGCGGTGATGAGGGTAAAGCTCCAGGTGCGGCATATGTGGGATGCAGTCCGGTACGGCGACGTCGACTACGACCAGGATCGACGGGCGCTGGATGCTCTCATCGTTGCAGTCCCGCCCGAGATGCAGTTCTCGCTTACCAACAATCGGACTGCCAAAGAAGCTTGGAACGCCATCGCTGCAGCACGCATCGGCAGCGACCGCGCCCGCAAGTCTACATTGCAGGCACTACGCACGGAGTGGGAGAACCTGGCCTTCAAGCCAGGTGAGGACGTTGATGACTTTGCTCTCCGTCTCAACACTCTGTTGCAGAAGTTGGTGCAGTTCGGTGACGACACCTACGGCGAAGAGAGAGCTGTGGAGAAGCTCTTCCGCTGCGTCCCCGAGAAGTACAAGCAGATGGCTCGCTCGATCGAGTCTCTGCTGGACCTCTCCACGATGACGATCGAGGAGGCATTGAGTCGCCTCAAGGTCGTTGACAGCGATGAGCCACAGCGCCTTTCGGGACCCGTCACCATTGGCGGGAAGCTCCTCCTCACCCGGGAGCAGTGGGCTGCCGGCCAAGGTGACAGGAAGAAGGGGGAGCCTTCTTCCACGACAGGCGGCCACAAGCGTGGCAAGCGCGGCAAGCCGCGCAAAGACGCCCAGGCAGGGGCGCGAGGACGTGCTGAGGCGGTGATGACTGCCGTCCACTTGCTCAACCGCTCCCCCACCAAGGCCCTCGACGGCAAGACGCCATACGAGGCCTGGCATGGGCGCAAGCCCGCGGTGAGCCACCTCCGTGTCTTCGGCTGCCTGGCCTTCGTCAAGGAGCTCAAGCACGTCGGCAAGCTCGACGACCGGAACACGCCAGGGGTCTTCATCGGCTACGCGGAGGGCGCCAAGGCCTACCGCGTCCTCGACCCTGTGACACGGCGCGTGCGCATCACGCGTGACGTCGTGTTCGACGAAGGGCGAGGCTGGACGTGGGGCAAGATGGTGGATGACGGCTCGACTCCGACGACCAGCGATTTCGTCATCGACTACGTCTACTTCGAGGAGGCGGGGGGAGTCAGCAGCTCGTCTTCACCGAGCTCGCCTACCCCACCAACTCGTTCGCCACCACCTCCGGCGAGTCCACCGCCAGCACCGCCGGCCACACCTCGCTCTCCTACACCGGCGCCTACTCCTTCAGGCTCGGCACCGGCAGTTTTGGCCCACGACGAGCAGCGCACAGTGGAGTTCGCCACTCCGCTGTCCAACGACGAGGATCGCATCGACGCCTACCACGGCGGCGAGCCTCTGCGCTACCGTACCGTGGACGACCTCCTCGGTGAGCAGCCGGTCCCTGAACTAGCGCAGCGCGACTTCGCGGCGGAGCTGCACCTCGCACAGGACGACGGCGAGCCTCGTTCCGTCGCCGAGGCGGAGAGAGACGCGGTATGGCGTGCCGCGATGCAGGAGGAGATGGACGCCGTCAAGCGAAACAAGACGTGGGAGCTGGCCGATCTTCCAGCCAGCCACCACGCCATCTCTCTCAAGTGGGTCTTCAAGCTCAAGAAAGACGAGGCTGGAGAGGTGATCAAGCACAAGGCGCGTCTCGTGGCACGTGGCTTCGTCCAGCAGGAGGGAGTCGACTTCGACGATGCCTTCGCGCCTGTTGCACGGATGGATTCCGTGCGTCTCCTCCTCGCCCTCGCAGCCCAGGAGGGTTGGTGCGTCCATCACATGGACGTCAAGTCTACCTTCCTCAACGGCGACTTGAAGGAGGAGGTCTACGTCCGCCAGCCGCCGGGATTCATCATCCCCGGCAAGGAGAGCAAGGTCCTCCGCCTGCGCAAGGCCCTCTACGGCTTGCGGCAGGCACCGCGAGCTTGGAACGCCAAGCTGGACTCCACCCTCAAGCAAATGGGATTCCAGCAGAGCGCTCACGAGGCCGCGGTCTACCGGCGGGGCAAGGGAGGCAATGCCCTGCTGATAGGCGTCTACGTCGACGACCTTGTGATCACCGGTACCAAGGAGGAGGAGATCGAGGCATTCAAGGCGGAGATGAAGGCCACCTTCCAGATGAGCGACCTCGGGCCCCTCTCCTTCTACCTCGGGATCGAGGTCCACCAGGACAGCTCCGGCATCTCTCTTCGCCAGACTGCCTACGCCAAGCGCATCGTGGAGCTGGGCGGCCTCACCGACTGCAGCCCAGCCCACACTCCTATGGAGGAGAGGCTGAAGCTGAGTCGTGAGAGTACGGCGGAGGAGGTGGACGCGACGCAGTACCGGTGCATTGTGGGCAGCCTTCGCTACCTTGTCCACACGCGACCGGACTTGGCGTTCGCCGTCGGCTACGTCAGCCGGTTCATGCAGCGATCGACGACGGAGCACCAGCAGGCCGTGAAAAGGATCCTCCGCTACGTCGCGGGCACCTCCGACTACGGCTTGCACTACCCAAGGTGCCCCGACACGGCGCACTTCATCGGGTACAGCGACAGCGACCACGCCGGCGACATCGACACGAGCAAGAGCACCAGCGGGATACTGTACTTCCTCGGCAAGTGTCCGATCAGCTGGCAGTCGGTCAAGCAGCAGGTGGTGGCTTTGTCTAGCTGCGAGGCAGAGTACATTGCAGCCACTACCGCTTCTACTCAGGCTCTGTGGCTGGCTCGGTTGCTTGGCGATCTCCTTGGCAGAGACGCGGAGGCAGTGGAGCTCAGGGTGGACAGCAAGTCCGCCTTGGCCTTGGCGAAGAACCCTGTCTTCCATGAGCGCAGCAAGCACATCCGGGTGAGGTATCACTTCATCAGAAGCTGCCTGGATGAAGGGAGTGTCCGGGCCAACTACATCAACACCCAAGACCAGCTCGCCGACTTCCTGACCAAGTCTCTCGGGCGGATCAAGTTCCAGGTGCTTCGCGTCAGGATCGGGATGGCTCAGATTCCTCACAAGGAGACACACAAGACTTAGGGGGAGAATGATGGATAAGTCTCTGTGTCAAGGACAGCGTCTCTGTGTCAAGGACAGCATCTCTGTGTCAAGGACAGCATCTTGAGCTTTAGGACAGCTTTAGACTAGCATCTTAGACTAGCTTTAGGACAGCTTTTGACTAGCATCTTAGACTAGCTTTAGGACAGCATCTTAGCATATGCTTGGCTGGTTAGCAGCCTATAAATTTGTATCCCCAACCCCTCAGGTTGGCATGACATTGTGTGAGAAATAAACAAGAAAAAAATTATCCCATCCCCAAGTGTTATCCTCTCGATGAGAGTAAGGATCTTGCTATCACCAACAGCAAAACTCCAGCGAGTAACACTTACTTCTCTAATTTCGATTTTCCATTTTTCATATTTTAGTCAATTTTATTGAATATTTTGCAAAAACACGTAAGTTACAAGTGTCAAAATGCCGAATTGTCATTTCCCCCTTCATCATTTCGAATGATTCAGCTCAACTGACAGGAAATCCTTCGAAAAACAATTGATGGGGGAAAATGAAAGCTAAAAAGGGTAACTCGTACAATGAGCCATCAAAAACCGGCATCACAATTTAATTGCTTTAACACATTATAATTGTTGATCTTGACAAAGCAGACCATTTACAGGCGTGTACGCAGTACTGATGTTTATGCTGTACTACCTAGTCAGCCTCTAGTGTATCTATATCTATGGTAACAGTGAGAACTAATTTACAACCGGGTCATCCCAAAACCAATTTGACGAGGATCAGAGCAGGACGGCTAAATGGAGCAAAAGAAACATCAAGACTAGAGTATTATACCACATTACACGAGAGGAATTGCTAAGGGGTCTCAATTGGGTAACACCGGCTGGGTTCCCACCCCTTGTTTTATCAGGAGAGTAATTCTCAGGTGTCGAAGGGGAGAAGCCTGACGAATTCCGTGAGTTGATGGAGAGAGGGTTTGAACTATCAATGTCATAACCTGCATTCATAAAGCGCATCATAAGCAAATGACCATTTATGACCTACATCATAAGCGCATCATAAACAATGTAATGAGCATTGTACTTACAATTGAATTTCTTCCAACCAAGTATTTTCCTTTCTCGATCAAAAACAACACGAAGACCGGTCATGAAATTTTCTGCACAACAACAATGTCGAGTTGTACTAACTGTTGTTCATTTGAGAACATGATGACTCAAGTATTAAAGATGATAGCGCTCTACGAGAAACATACTCTTGAATGTACTATGGGGAAAGAATCCCATTGGGTAAATGCGCTACGGAATTGGAAGCCCAGCTTCCCATCCTAGATTAGACAACCCCCACTCCCCCCACCCCACCCCTCTTGTTTTAAGGCAAACAAACCCCATGTGTATATATCATTTCATTTTATTACTCCCTCCGTCCAACAATATAAGTCTTATACTTGGAAAGTGGTGTCCGACAATATAAGTCCACTGAGGGAATTAAAGTGTAGTTATTATAATATTTCTACTCTATACCCTTATTTTAATATAGAAAAAGTGGCTGAGTAGTTGTAGTATGACATTTAATAAGGACATGATGGTCCAATAACATTAACATTTTTTTAGATGTAGTGTTTCTTTGGTCAGTGCGCGTGGTGGATTTGAACTTATATTATGGAATGGTGGGAGTAATGCTTTGGCATGGTTACAAGGGTATTTAACGAATATTCATGTTAGCAGTTAAGCACTCTAAATTACAGTAGATGGCACATAAGTACATAACTATGTCCTAAATAGGACACGTAGGTCTATACATGCAAACGCATAATATGCAGGGAGTAGCAACAACCGAATGTTGTACCAGTGTCATGGATATCAATATTCAGGCAACAGGGGTCTTTCATTTTAAGGCAAACAAACCCATGTGCATCTATCATTTCATTTTATTAGTGCTTTGGCATGGTTACAAGGGTATTTAGAGAATACTCATGCTAGCAGTTAACCACTCTAAATTACGGCAGATGGTACATAACTATGTCCTAAATAGGACACGCAGGTCTATATACATGCAAATGAATAACATGCAGGGAGTAGCATCACCCAATGTTGTCCTAGTGTCAACCGTATCAATATTCAGGCAACAGGGGTCTTTCTGCCGAATTGATGGCCTGCCAAACAGCACATAAATGTTTTCTCAAATTGTTGAATTGTAATACTTGGGCCAGATTTGGCTCAGCCCAGCCCACTTGTAGGCCTATAAGAGGGAGAAGCCAGGTGGAGGAGGAAGCAAAAAGCCATTTTGGCTTCTCCTTGTGCTCACCTACGTGCTGCCGCTGCTCTCCCCTCGCGCTGTTGTCGCCGCTCGCCCACTCGTCGGCACCGCCGCTTGCTAGCCCCCGGCGGCGTCGCTTGCTGCCGCCGTCGCCGCCGCTTCACCTTGCTGTGCCGCCATCGCCGTCCCCAGCTCGCGCGTGTTGCTGTTGCCCGTGTGCGCCGTCGATAGCCACCAGCGTCGCCCCTTGCTCGCGCCTTCCCTCACCGCTCTCGCTGCCGTTGCTCCACGGGGGTGGAGGGGGGCCTGCCAGCCGGGAGGTAAAGGGGAGAGACCGCCGGTTGAGGAGGGGAGGTGACCGGAGGAGCCGGCCATGAGGAGGGAGACGGGAGTTGCCGGCCGAGTGAGAAGAAAGAGGAGGCGCGGGGAGTGGGAGTGAGACGCGGGAGACGCCGGCCGATGGAGGAAAAAAAGAGCTGTCGGCGTGAAGAGAAGGAAAGAAGGAAGCGTCGGCGTTGGAAAGAAAAGAAGAGAGAGCGGCGGAGTGAAGAAAAGGAAGGAAGAAGGGGCGTCGGCGTGAAGGAAAAAGAGGAAAGGAAGGAGAAGAAAAGAAAAAGAGGAGCTGCGGCCAGCTGAAAAAAAAGAAAGGGAAGAAAAGAGGAGGGAGAAAGGAAAAGAAGAGAAAAAAAGAGGGAAAGTCTGACCCACCGCCAGATCTGTCAGATCCGGCCAAGGAAAGGAAGATAGTGCCCTGATCTAGTCGTTTGGGGCCAGGGTAACACCTCAAAAATACTTCTACATACTTATTTTACCGAGTCGGGCATAAGTTAATATGCCGATAATTAGAATTGATGCATGTGACCAGTTAAATATCTTTTATTAATATAAATGCCTGATCGGTGCAATCGGTACTGCCATTGTTGATCTGGTCGATCCGTGGCAAGAGAGGAGAGGAAGGAGAGAATAAATTGAGGTTAAATAGTGGGATCGGTTGAAAAGAGATTAAGCGTGTAGAATTCGGTCCGCGAGTATAAATGATGAAATCGCTAATTTTACAGATTGGTTAAGCATCGGGACAATGAGAAGTTGTCCGGTGGGATAGGGTATGAGAATATTGGGTTGGACGTTAAAGCGATGTTATTTGCTCGTATATGAATGTATTGCATTAGCAATGAATTGAAATAGTTAATGCTTGTTCAGGTGGCGGTTCGAGCCTGGTGCCGTCCATGCACCGTCCGCCAGGTTAACAGGCAAGTGCATGGTAAAACGGTAAATTTAGGTAGTGATTGCTGTTAGATGAATGATGGTGCATTGCTTATCATGTTATGGTAAATTTAGGTAGTGATTGCTGTTAGATGAATGATGGTGCATTGCTTATGATGTTTGTTGAGATATGACATGTTGATATGCATAAATGGAGAACTTGCATTGCATGCATGTCATGAAAAGATAATAGTGTTGTGGTATCATTGGTCCATTTTGTGTGGACACTCCACGGGAGTGGAGATTGAGATCCCCGTATGAAAATGACAGGCTACTATGGTCCCTGTATGAAAAAGGACGGGCTTGTGATCCCCGCATGGAAACAGGGCGGGCCTGGGTGAGCATCGACGGGTGCTCGCTTTGATATACCGGTATAGGCTAAAGAGACCAGAGAGAAGTGCATGTACATATGCATAATGAATGGTTGATAAGAACTTAGAGAGAATCAAATGGAAACAAGTGGTTAATGAAACTGTGATGGTTATGGACAGATGTGTGAACCTGTTATTTACTACTTTGTTTTGTACTTTGCTGAATCTTTAGACTCACCCTTACTTTGTCATTGTTTTTAGGTGAGCGATGACAACATGCATGGAACGGGAATAGTCCTTTTGGCACTGTACAATGAAATACAACTTAGCCTTACACTGAGCTTTTATGTTTAATCTAGTGTTATGTCTTTTGTGGCTCGCAGTTTGGCTAGTTTTCTTGCAAGCCGTGGTGGTGGGTCTCCATGGTCGTGGGGCCCAAAATCTGTTTATGTATAGTTCATGCAATATGAAGCTAGTTGGCTTTGCGATTATCTGATATTTATTTGTTGTTTGCTCCCTGTGGGTATAAAAATAATATATAGGTGCTGCTAAACGTTGGATGAGCAACACTTTTGAAATGATAAGTGTGTGATGGTAATAACTTGGGTCCTGTGGAGGGCCGGGTGTTACATGAATAGATGCAGGTGGTGTATTGGGTGAAAATGCAAATATGGTGAAATTTTGAAAATTTTGATGTTCACCAAACTTAGAAATTTGAAAACATTTTGAAAAAAATACATGTAGGGGAGAATATGTCCCATATTTCTGCAAAAATTTAAGGTCAAACTCAAGTCGCGTTTGCGAGATACAAAAATGACAATTTCTTACAGAAATAATGTTTCACTATGTCAGCAAGAATTAGTATTTTTTGTATCTCGCAAATGCAATCGAGTTTGATCTTGGTTTGAAGAGATGTAGAACATATACTCCACTATATGTTATAATTGTTTGAGAATTTGTTGAAACTTCTAAGTTATGTGAAAATCGAGTCTTTACCATATTTGCATTTCCTTCACATATGTCGCCATAGATCCATATATACATCTGGTCAGATGTGAGGCACACAATACTAATGCAGGAAAAGTGGAAAAGTAAAGAGGAAAAACAAGCGAAATATATTCTAGGTATACCAGATAAACTTTGACTTAGTTATCACATCCTGGATATTGAAACTGAAGGTATAATCCTTCATCAAGATCCCAAGTAACAGATGTAAGTAGCTGATTACCATTGTAAATGGAGACATTGGTTGGGTGTGTTTTCTAAAGAAATAGAATGGTTTATGCACACCAAAATTGGGAGCTTTAGGTCAAGTTACTGATAGCTACAAATGACCTCAACCAATTCTGACCATGTTTTAGAATGCTTGTGCTTATAAAACAACTCTTGATAATGAATGGATGGTCAAATTTTCACCTGCAGCTAATCAACTGCTTTAGTAAACCTCATGGCAGACTAGTGACTGTGTATTTCTGTACTAATATTATTTGACTCATTCAAATAAACAAAAGCCATCCTAACCCATCCCGTAGAAACTCATTCAAGCAACCAAACAAAATATTGTACCATCTCGTACAAGCAACCAAACAAAGTCTTGTACCATCTCGTATAAGCAACCAAACAAATAACTTGAATCATGTAATGCGAGATGAGCTCATCCACCTGAACCATCCTGTCCTCATAGAAGTTGATACATGATGTCAACTAAGGACATACAAAACATGAGTTGCATACTTTCTTGAAAATAAGATTTAGATAAGGTAAGACATGCAACTATACCCCCACTTGAAGGATATGAATTTGTTGATTTTAACAGTCACAGTAAAAGAAAATTGTAAATTTGCTTATTTGTATTGCATATTCTGTTTCCTTCATCAATAAACAGCATTCAGTGTGGTGTTGAAAAGCCTGATGACTTTGGAATAAGATAATGGACATGTTTTTTTCAGCTTTTAAAAGTTGATTTTCAGCTTTTCTACAGTAACTAACTTTCAGACAGAGTGTCCTTTAAAAGTGGAGTCTACAAGTTAATTGCAGTATACACTGTAACGACTTTATTTATATTGGTAAAAATCGCACATGAGTTTCTGTTACTCTGTACTCCCTCTCACAAACGGCCTAAAAGTTATAACCCGAAGCCAAAAGAAACAGGCCTGTTACTTGTTATGGGGATGAAAGCTACTAAATATGCCCCATTGTCCCTCCAAAACAAAGGAAACAACTAAATTCAAATTCAGAAGCAGCACAAGGAAATTTCAATGTTTTGTTCTAGTTAAGGATCTCAACAGATAAAAGAAGTGCCAACATGACACTGTTAAAAATGCTTAGAAGCCAATAATAACATGCAACATAACAGTTGAAAGGTAATAGTTCTGCAGCAAACTTACGTCCAATTATATTGAGTTTTGTGCTCTTGACAATTGCCAAGCAATAAACATACTCATGTTGCTGCAAATATCAAATAAAAAAGCACGGTTATATAAATGGGATCCTTGTATAAAAAAATACATAAATACAAGAATCCGAGACTCACAATACCTGAATGGAGATTACCTGCCCTGGATCAATAACAGGGAACAGATTTCCACTTACTGTTCTCAGACTTATACCAGGAGTTTGAATCCGTACATCACCAGAGCTGTATAAGTTAACCATGGTCATTTATCACAGAATGGCAAAAGATACAAATAAAAGGCCTAGTAAAACATATTTCCAATGCAAAATAACCTCAGATCGTAGCAATATTCAAAAGGAATTCTTGAGTCAGCAGCATGCCGATTTCCTCGAACTTGTGTATGGAACTGAAAATGAGAGAATAACTATGACATGAAATATTCCCATCTTGATGCAAGATCAGACCATGTCAGATTATTTACTTACACTCTGTGTTATATATGTGTAAGCTGGGTCTGCCAAGTATGTGAAGGATGTTCCTGTGTCGAAAATAGTGCTAAACTCCAAGTCCGTTGGGCTATTACCGACAGTAATCCCAGTGATGGTGATAGTGTATGTGGGACTAGAAAACAAGAAATTATCCCAGAGGGGCCAAATTAACAGGTGGTGGACAACAATGGACAAGAAAACAACACAGTACATAATTGCAAGGCACGTAATGAACAAAATTTGCTCACTGTTGCTGGTTGATGTCAAGTGGTGTCTCCTCTTGGTCTGAGCTGCCTTGGTCACCAAAGCTGATTCTCCCAATACCATCACGGCCAAAGCACATTGAGAAGGAATTAGATGTCAAACCTTTCTGTGCTAGAATGCTAGGAACCGATATCATGTCTATCCCAAGTCCAAAAAGACCATTTGGAGCAGCAGAATTAAGAAATGATCCTGTCTGAACCTGTCCGCAACTGATTAATGAAATAGTGCAAAGTTTATCAAAACACTGGATATAACTCTTTCATCTAATTAGGTCCGAAGTAAAAATTACCCAAACATTATTTGCGCCTTGAGAACTTGAGGATGGGCATCCTCTGTTGATAGGTAAAGCACATCTTCAATTAAAAATCCAGAAGATGATGTGTCTGCAGAGACATACACCATCTTGTATGGACATTGTGATGTTGTAGAGCATTCTTTTCTAAGATCACAATAGTCGCTATTGCAAGGAACTGCTTGGCTTGTTGATGACATACTAGGGATGTAAAAAGAAGCCTGAAATTCAGATAGTTGGGACTATAAGTTCACATATTCATAACTTTCAAAGAGAGAACATACATGCAGCAAGATTCCACAAATTTTGTTTGACACATCTATTTCCAGATCAGCTGTAGGAGTTATGTGTGAGTAAACAAGAGGCCAGCAAAACTTCTTTCTGATGGACAGCGATTAAGATGTGTACAAAGAGGCAAGAAACAAAGGTAGGCAAAAGAACAACAACAAAACCTTTTGTCCCAAACAAGTTTAAGGTAGGCTAGAAATGAAACTTTTTTAAGGTTAAAGAGATGAGAGCCTTAAATAAAATCTACAATGATAAAACCCTAAATTGTACATCCTACTATCTGAGCCAAGAGTCTAAAGCACTGCCCCTAACTTTTTTATGGCTCTGGTACGTGGATCACTAACTTTCATGCACTCCTATCCAAAGCTAATTCTTTAGATGCATTCCAATCTCTCAAGTCTCTTTTAATTGCTTCATTCCACGTCAGTCTTGGTCAACCTCTGTCTTTTCTTATATTTTCAGTGCGTCTTAAAATTCCACTACGTACCGGTGCCTTAGGAGTCATCTGTTGGAGATGTCCAAATCATCTCAAGCGATGTTGGACAAGTTTCTTTTCAATTGGTACTACCCCACCCTATCACGTATATCATCATTGCGGATGCGATCCCGCCTTGTGTGACCACAGATCCATCGCAGCATCTTCATCTCTGCTACACTCATTTTCTGTATATGTTGTCTTTTAGTCGTTCAACATTTTGCTCCATATAGCATCGTGGGTCTGATAGCCGTCTTATAGAACTTATCCTTGAGGGACTTTTTTGTCACATAGAACACTAGATGCTTGGTATCATTCCACCCACCCTGTAAAAGAACAACTAAAGAAAAAAACTCTCATGTGCACTAGGACTACGTGTCTACGCATATATGCACATAAATTTGGTCAAGTAATTCTTTGAACCATCCAGTCAAATAAGAATATAGCTCAAGAATAGACTTGTGTAGAAAAGACTACAAAAATCTGCGATCAGTAATATCAAAGCATTTCTAGCCTTGGAAGTTGGAACCAGTCTCCATGATCAAAACAACCTAAAACGAGGTGCAAAAGAACATGGCAGGTTCATAGAATGTTGAACTTCTAGATGTGACAAGAATTTGGAACTTCAAACCAGATGTGAAATGGCACCTTTCTTATCCTACACTGTTAACTACACTCTTGTTAGACAATGGCACAGAGCAGATTGGAAAAGTGTTATAAATAACTATAAACATTCAACCGTCACCCCCCTATCTTCACCCCACCGAATATAGTTTATACGGTAAGCAGACATGTAAGCAGTTTTACTATTCCAAATTCAGACAAATACTACAAAAATAAACATCTAACACATTTTCTTTCATATACATAGACTGTGACTATCAGTAATTTTCCACAATGGCAACACATCAGATAGGAGAAAGATTTGATAAAATTCATGCTTGCTAGATACTCTTCATATTTGATTTTTTTTTTTTTTTTGTTTTGAGAGTCTCTTCATACGTGACTTCTGACACTATAGAACAGGCAGAGCAAATGGTCGATGGCCTTTGAACTCGGCACAACCTTAAAATTAGTGTTTATGCAAAAGATGTAACAGTCAGGCCACCTTTACCGTCTTGTTGAATGATTACAAGGTGTTAATGCCCATTATTTAGAACAGTGGAACAGGAACAGAATTGAAGTGAAATTCATGCCATTTCACAAATATGTAAACTATTGTCTCATAAATATGAAGTGGGAGATGATAAGATCAAAGAAACATTGATCTTCTCAATTTACACTTTACAAGATAACACTTAGCATTTAATTACCTAATTAGGACATTATTGTGGAAGCTTATGCAGTTCTCTCCAAATGCTGAAAGACAAGTAAAATGTTAACAATCCACTAAAAGGTCGTCAACAGGGGCAGATCAAGCATCTCCGAACACCAAACCCAAAAATTGAACCTAACTAATCGCTCAGTATAAATCCTATAAATCCAATCCAACAGCGCTATTGTTGGACAGCATACACAATGTTGATCAAGAACTTCCCATCCAGTCTTCCTCAAACCTTTTGCATATGATGTACAATAAGTAGTATCAACCATCTCCTGACACCCATTTAACTACGAAACATATTATCCAAACATACTACGGAACTAATTTTAATAGGAACAAAACATGGTATAAAGCATCAGATCAACCCAAATCCTTAAAAGAATTGAACAGTTCACAAGTCACTGGAGCAAGAATTGCGAAAACCCTTGCAGCGTGGATGACATTCAGCTCCGAATTATGCACCAAAGCGCGATTAATCAAAGGATCCAGCGAATTCTGAAGAGAAGAGAGCTCTTACTGATCCGGAAGATGTCGAGGCCGGCGGCGTGCACCCGTCACACTGGCACGGCAGCCAGAAGAGGTCGCTCCCGGTGTCCAGCGCCACCATGAACGTCTGCCCTGGCGTTCCCACCGTCACAAGCGCATAGTGCAAGCTACACCAGGACCGCAAAAAATGAAATATTTTACTAAACATCTCAAACACTGCATCAAAAGTACACAGGATTGCGAAGAGAGACAGAGGCCTTACAATCCGAGGTTGCTGACCTTCAGGGTGACGTTTCCCCCGGAGAAGGTGAGCGAGGAGGGCTCATCGCCGCCGGCGGCTGAGAGCGCACGGTGGCGGTCGTGCCCGGCCAGGGCGGCGACGTACGCGGCGCTGCCGGGCTCCAGCCAGCCGCCGGGGAGCACGTGCCGGTGGGCGTCCGCCCACCGTCGCACAGGCGCAGAGAACCGCTGGTGGAACTCCAGCGCCGGCGCTCTCCGGGCACTGCCGCCAGCCGCAACTCCGGCAACAAGGAGAACCAGGAGCAGAGCGTGGAGGAGTTGGGAGGTCATTGGATAGGTCGCCGCATGTGATCTGTTGCAGATCGATGATCGGGGTACAGCTCTGCCGCCGCCGCCGCGGCCGACTGCGGAATTAGCGGGGGGTGTACGCTGTGTCGAGTTGGTTTGCTTTGTTTTTTTTTTCGGTGTCTAGTACGGAACGCTAATTAGTGGGTGTAGTACTGCTTGCTTTGGTTTTTACTCGTGGGTTGTTAGACTTGTTGGGACTTTGGTCTGTGGGAATTCCTTCTTTAATCTGCTGCGTACACCTTTCTTTTTCTTTTTCTTTTTTTCCTTTTTCTGTTAAAAGAGGCACAATGTTCATGTGAAATTGAACCGAACCTCTTCTCCCCGTTGCTCATTCCTTGCGTTCGTATGGAACGGTTTATTATGTGCAAAATTTGAGTTGATTGAATAGGTACCACTTTTGTGTCAAGTTCCAGCGCTGCAGGCTTTTCTTTTGTTTAGAGCACCGTCTTTTTACATCTTGCTCCTACCCTAACTCTCAAGAGTGTGTGAATCTGGCAAAGAAATGAAAAACAGTACGAGAGGAGATGGAGAGTTGTTGTCTTGTCGGGGAGAATCTATGAATGCTACTAGAACATTGGGCGCGCTTTGCGCGCCTTGCCATGACTTCAATTGCAGGAATTAATTCACACTTCATTATAGGCACTTCAAGCAGATTACAGATAGAGGTCATTGGTCGACCGATTTGAGGCGGTATGAGCAGTACTATTACTGCCACGGCAATGCAGTAGCTGCACCTGAAGGCTCTGGATAAGCTCATTAAGCTGTTGAATGTTTTTCTCTTGCGCCAATATTATCTGTAAATAATACATAATCTTATGAGTGTATAATCTTTTGAATCCATACAAAAGTAATGACCACAAGAAAATACAACAAAAAGTCCAGACAACAATAGCTACCGATACTGAAACTTTCTTGTCACTGCTACTGACACTGAAACTTGCTTACCACAAAATCTTGTGTAAAGTGTTGTTTGTCAATTCTTTCATAACCAATCTCACGCAGTGATCACTTGACCAGTGAACCTAGCTGTGTGATGTGTCAAGGAACTGAGGAAGATCATGCACACCTTCTCATATGCTCAAATGCAGAGACTATATGACACAGGCACCATTGTTTTTTCCCATAATAAAGCAGCCACTATGTCATTCCCTTCTATCATCAGGTCCATCACAGACCGGAGGTATTTCCAGCAAAGGTATGTAGTAAAACAGTAAACACAAATAATTAGTTATGAGTTGTGGCATGACCCATAGCGAAAAAGTCACAAGACTAAACCATTGTACACCAATTATATCAGAAAGTAAATAAATGAGCATGAAACCTCCACAGATCACTTGACTTCCTAAGCATGCAAGACTTGCATATATTGTCATCAGAATCCAGGTTGTGAGGACTCGTGATGATCATCTAAGACAATTTCACACTCCCGCAAATGCCGCAACGGACATACCTGCAATAGAGCTAAAAAACAAATGTTGTAATTTCAGGTAGTCATCCTTTTGATCCTTCCGTGTACCAAATTTAACACAGTACCATGGGATGCTTTTCCTAACACCAAAACAAAGCATGGTCTTCAACAAAGTCTGAATCACCAATTGGTTTTGATGTCCAAAAACAGAACTAACAAGGTAAAACCTATTGAGAGAATAAAAACAAGGTCCATAGACTAATGTGGAGAAGCAAATATGACATAAAAAACAATTTCTAACTTATCAATGAATCTGCTTATTTTACAATGCTCAATGCACCAAGAGACAAAGCTCCTACAAATATATCAAAGTATGTATATGCTCGATGCAAGGGGAGAGTAGGGCTAGGCAACAAGTGGAGAGAGGGGAGACGGGAGATCACCAGTGGGCGACGACGACGATGCGGCGGCAGCGGGGCTGTCGGGGTGGTCGCCATTGGCGCTGGGGGCGGCCGCTTCTCCTTCCTCCCGATCACCTCCTACTTCACCTTTCCGTGGTCGTAGGTCCTCCCGAGCACGCCTCTTTCAGTTTTTACCGTGGTCGAACGTTTTTCGACCACGTCTATTGACGGTTTGATGTGGTCGTAAGTCTTCTTACGACCACCATGTATATGTAACTCATCGTGTAAATGAAAAGAAACACATCTTAGCACCAAAAGCTATCCCAGAGTGATCAAAACAGCACAGCTGTAAAGCGAGCATCTCCTTTGCATACTCCTAAACAAAATATCTTCTATAAGAATAGACAGAAGGTCAAACAACAACAGGGCCATAAAAGTAAAAAACAAAGATGTCTCATACTGCCTACCACGCTCTTGGATGCGAAGTGATGGTTGCTGCAGCCAAGGGGTCCTGAATGTGTACTATGAGCTTTTAGTCTCCACCATCAGTCCACCTTTACCATCGGCAAAAGGAAAGTCCAGTTTATGTCGCCAACAAAAGACCTGCAGTTGGCATCAGCGTTTGGGCATGAGTAGAAAAAAATCACAGGGAAAGAAGAATAGATTTTCACAAAAAGAAGACCAAAGGCAAGATCCATCAGGCGAAGACCGACGGGGCGACGTGGATATCAAAGCATCCACACCGCCCGAAACTCTGTGGTGGGAGCAAACGGCAGCTCTCTTTAAGTTCTCCGATAGCAAAACAGCTACATCACTAAAAAGAACTATACACATCCCACTGCTTTGAGCATCACGTCTATCAAACTAAACCACACTTTAATTGGATTGAACATAAGGTACAACTTCATGGTGATATTCAGAAGGCTGAAACAACATCGCCAACGCACAACAGAACATGCCATTTTACTTGATTTTATACATACATGAAGTCTGTTAACAACATACATGAAGTCAGTTAACATTGGCATGGTGAATCCTTGTCAACTCCAACTTGTACGATTTGCTCAATGTTAGCCCTGGTTATACTCGATATGTCTAAAGCAATTGGTTCATTCGAATGCAAACATGTAAATGGAGAGCGGCGAGATCTGAGTCACTCACCGAGATCCCAGACTTGGAACTTGATGTTGTTGTACTGCACCGTCTCCACGTTGAAGCCAATCGCTGCAGCAAAGCACACAAACACAACATCACATCACATCAAATCCAACATCTTATCTGCACCCCGACCAAACAATGTACAAAGGAGTCGGGAATGAGCATAGGAACCCACTGGGGATCGTGGAGACGACCTCCCCCATCTGCAGCCGATCTGTGCACACCACACCGATCAGAAGTCAGAACCCTCGCGAAAAAAACGCAGATCCCGCCTCCCCAGTGAAGTAAAATTATAAAATGGCATGTTTGGCACGCAGAAATTTGGCAGAAAACAGTACAATTCAGCAATTTGGCCAAAAAAATACTGGGCATGCAGCACGCTGCACATGAGCCTGAACCACCAGTGGCAATGCAAGATCACTCACATTTCTTTCCAAAACCAGAGTGCATCAGAAGCTCATCAACATGGTAATACATGAGAGCAATGTGTTTATGAGTGTTTCTACTACACGTATCCGGAGCTGAGAACAAATCGCCACATAAATTTGCAAAAGAGAGAGAGAGAGCTTCTTTTAAGCTGCAGCTGTAATTGCAGGATTGCAACATTCAAGAAGGCAGAGTGAAACCCCGTCGTCGACGGATCACTTCTCCGCCGCGGGTGCCGGAACAGCCGCCTCCTCGATGTCCGGCTTGTCGCCCTGCGCCATAGCCTCCTGGCGCGCTCGGAGGGCGGCGAGGACGTTGACGGCGGGCATCTGGAGGCAGCCGAGGAGGTACTGGTAGGACTGCGCCCTGGTGGGCATGGACTCGAGCTGCGCGAAGTCGTCGGGGCCGTAGAGGCGGCCCTCGTAGACGGCGCCGGTGAAGTCGTTGAGCTGGAGCCGCCACTCCTTCTGGAAGTCGCGGTACGGCCGGCGGGAGGCGCCGACCGGATCCGCCCTCCCCCTCCGGCCTCTGGGTTCTGGCCTCCCCCTCCGGCCTCTGCGGCTCCCCCTCCGCCTTCGTGCCGACCGGATCCGGCCTCCCCCTCCGGCCTCTGGGCTCTGGCCTCCCCCTCCGGCCTCCGCGCCGACCGGATCCGGCCTCCCCCTCCAGCCTCGGCGCCTCCCCCTCCGCCTCCGCGCCGACCGGATCCGGCCGCAGCTGAGTCCATCCACCCCCGCGAGCATCCCATCCCGCGGCGGCGGCGGGGGAGGCGGAGGGGGATGGGGAGGCGGCGGGGGAGCGGGGGAGGAGAGGGTTGGGGGAGGCGGCGGGGGAGCGGGGAAGGAGGGGGGACCGGGGGAGGAGGGGGCGGCGGGGGAGGGGGGGAGGAGGAGGGAGGAGGGGGTGGCGGGGGAGGAGGAGGGAGGAGGGGGCAGCGGGGGAGGGGGGAGGAGGAGGGGGCGGCGGGGGAGGAGGCGGCGGCGGGGTAGGAAGGGGGAGGGGGGAAGCGGCGGCCGGCGGGTGAGCGGGGGGGACGGCGGGGGAGCGGGGGAGGAGGGGGGAGGCGGGAGGCGGCGGGGGAGCGAGGGAGGAGGGGGGAGGCGAGACTGCGAGAGGGAGGAAGGCGGGGTTCGGGCGGGCGCCAGCGCGAGATGGAGCAGGTCGCCAGCGCCCAGCGGGAGCCTCGCTCGCCACGCGTCGCCGCGCGAACACACGCGCGGTGCGTGGAGCGCTCTCGCGCGAGGAGAATGGGTTGGGTTTTAATAACTTCCGATGGTTATGCTACACCAACAAAATATTCCCTCCAGTGAAAATAATTGACCCTTTAGGACGCCGGAAATCAAGCTTTTATACTCGCGCTATAGATAAATTAGATATTATCATAATATTATAACTTAAGAAGGGTTTATAAATAAATTATAATAGAAATTAGTAGTGAAAATTACATTTGAAAATCATGTTGTGGCCCAAAACAACACTTGCTTTTTTGAAAGGAACATTGCTTATTTGTGACCAGGGGACTGAACCATAAAGTGTAGACAAGCAATGATTCCCCAATCCCCATGTGATATAAACTTCGTGGAAATGTCGTAAAGAAATAAGGAGCAGATGCCTCGCTTACCTGGCGCAAAAAAAATCAGAATTCCAACTAACAAATTAAAGAACTTTTGAATTGGACCTGGGAACTTTCACATCAATAGAGTGAACATCCAAACAAACATGAGATCTTTCGCGTGATGCCATGCTGGACAGGGGCAGCCCCGATGGACGCACCGTGTGTGCACTGGGTACAGGCGTGCGGACCTCTGGTAGCCTCTTGCATGACAACAGGGTGACGACACGTGCATCCAAGGCCTACAAACAACGCAAAGCCTGCACCACCTCCTCCTGTGTCACCTCCACACCACTGGCAATCCTATCCGCTATGGTCTAGACTCCCTCCAAATCGCAGCACCGACATCATCCTGCTAGGAAAACACAAAAACGCAAATCCTCTTAGTAGCCTTGCCAGAGCGAACATTTACAAATTTGATGTAACGTACCGCAACGTGAGTGTCTAGCGCAAGGTGCGCGGGGCACGTGTCTGTTGGTGCTGCAACGTGTGCTAAGGGCGGGTCGATGACATGTACCAGCTTGGTACGTGTCCGAGGCTGATACTAGCTCAGGTACTCATCGTATGTGCTGCTGTCGTAGGGGGTGACCTCCTCCATGTAGTCCTGCAGTGCGACCTCCCACTAGGCTGTCCACCCCTCCATCTTCATCGTCTAGTCCGTGCTGCGTTTGACTCCCTTCCTAGAGTGCCTGTAGGAGGTAGCATTTCCTTACAAGTCATTAAACAAATTAGCAGTAAAAGGAGAGTCCTGTGAGGAGGCATCGGTTGCCCGACTGGTACTTGAATGACCAAACGTAGGCCGAACTGGCTCATCACACGATGTGCCACTTAGTCCTTGACGAAGATGTAGTACACGAGCTTTCGGCGCGTCAGCCAGAAAGCCCAGTCGTGCTAGCAGAGCGAGGACAGCTCGGCAGGAGCGCAGCTCTATAGTGCCGCAGGTGAGCACAGCTCTGAGCGCATGTCTCAGCTGTGAGGTGGTCCAACTGCTCCACAAAGGGTAGATATGCTTGTGTAACCTGGACGTGCGCGAACTATACCTGCAAGGAACAACAACTGTTACATACGATCATCCTTAATACGAAGGAATTAATTGCAAGTCAAACTACTTACCCATCTACAACACTAGAAAGAACACATCGGAGGCCGGTCGATGTCGCCCCCGGGGTACATCTCAGCCCCGTACAGAGTTATGTCTTCGAGCATGAGCCGTCCGAGGCTAAAGCGCTCGAACGACCATAGTTGCAGTAATAACGAACACCCTGCGAGGATCGAGTTCGCCTTGGTCCTACCGCACACGTCACACAAGCCACGATAGGTCATGGCAAGTGTAGCCAAACCCCAGCTAATCTACGGGGCCTCGCACTCAGCGATGGCCCTAGTGTGAGCGATGAGGTGCGCATCGACGGTGTTGTTGTGGCTAGTGGTGAAGAGCACCCAACCAAACAGCCACAGTAAGTACGCCTCCAAGTGCCGCGAGACTTGCTGCTTGTCTACGGCCGGGTCCCATCCACTCCACCTGAATGTAACCAAAAAGTTATTAGTACAGTACAGTGAAAATGAGAGCATGGAGGATCAAACAAAAAGGGCATTAGGCACGTATCTGAAACTGTGAGAGCCACATCAATGACAGCCCGTGTGTATAACACGGTGGGAAGACATAGTACTACTCTACGGTGCCAGGCGGAAGGAGTCCTTGGAACCTGTCTAGCAGGTCTGCGTGCCAACCAGCCGAGGCCTCCGGTAGGAAGGCAGCAACTTCTACGATAGGAAGGCCGAGCAGCAGGGAGATGTCCTGTAGAGTAGGAGCCATCTCCCCGAATGGGAAGTGAAAAGTGTATGTCTCCGGCCGCTAGCGGTCAACCAAAGCTGTCAGCAGACAGCGATCAAATGGGAAGCATCGCGATCGCTCCGCGTCGTCGTCCCTGCCCGCAAGCAAGGCCGGTCCATCCTCGTTGGTGGCCTGCACCATCTGGGCGAGATGGAGTAGCCCGGCATCGCTCAGCCTACGAAGCAAAAAAAAGGTCGGTACGCAACCTACTTATGGCAAGATTACAATAATACCAGAGTACAAACTTGGCTGTCCAGTGTGGGTCTAGCCTCTAGGCCACACGAGGTGTGCATGTGGGGACCACCCCCAAGTCAGCCGGCTCCTCTGCGCACCCTGGAGGCATGACATGACAGGAAGTGAGATGCAGCCGGTTGACGTGCTCATCCAATAGGCCATCAAGCCAGTCCGATCCACGAAGCTCACAAGTCATACATGCAAAATGAATTCAAGTTAGCATTTATGTGGAACAAAAAACATCGAATGTAAAGCAACAGTAAATGGAACCTATAAATAAACAAAGAAAGCAATACTAGGTGACTAGCACAATACCTATTACATTACTGAAAAGAGGGAAATACCACAACATAGTACAAACGGTACATCCAATATACGATACAATTAGTACGAAAGTACGCACATCAAAAGTGGCAACTAACAAAGTACATATTATAATGGATAATTATTTATAGTCTCCAACAACTAGTTCTAGAAACCATGCCTCTACCTACTGATCAGCAGATGCCTTGCATCGTCTAGCTGTGTGTCCCTCTCGACCGTATTGCCCGTAGCATGCACTAGGCACTCTGGCTTGCACTTTGTCCATATCATTTGCAATACGCTGGCTCTGCCACAACCCTTCCCACCCTTTAGCATATCAAAATTCGAAATCCAGGTCCTCCCTGCAATATCCAAGGTGGTGAAGTTCCTCACAACCCTAAACCCCCTAAGCTCGCCACACCACGTATGCTTCACCCTCTCCTTGAAGAAGTACTCGGACATGAAGTTCGAATGATCTATGCCCACAGTCCTGCATGCAACAAGGACATGAGAGAATGGTTTATGTAACAGCTTCGGCTTGTTGCACGAGTAGCTAGGTTCATTTACATGATCTCCAAGGTATACATCGTAGGTAACAAGGGCACGAGCCATCCCAAATCCGGCTCTATCCCGGAGCAGGTAGCTCGGTGAAGCTCGCGAGCTCGAGATCAAGCTCGAATTCGGCTCGTTTAAAGCTCGAACCGAGCCTAGAACAAGCCGAACTCGAGTAGCTCGCGAGCTTCGAGCTTTTTTTACAGCCCTATCCCAAAGTACCATGTTGAAACGATGCTCCCTATTGCCCATGACATACACCATGTGTAATTGGCCCTTTTGTGCCTTTGTCTCCATGTATGTCGTAATTTTCGATGAGTATGATGTTCGTGGGTTGGCTGCATGAAGTGCGGCATTTGCATGCCTCTTCCTGAAATAGCTGATTGTGTTGTGCAGAACAACTTCCACAATGGTGATGAGGGGCTGAGAACGAAGGCCCCTGAGGATCTAGTTGTACACCTTGGCAATGTTAGTCATTATTATGTCGTACCTCGCGCTGCCCGTGTCATGCAGCATGGACCACTTCTCCAATGGTTCTCCCTTGATCCACTGCGAGAAGCACTTGATGTTCCGTGAGCTCCTCCTCCTCGGACCAGCTATGTTAGGCTCATCTAGTGCTGTGAGGTATTCGGGTTGTGCCACCCTAGGCATGGTTGACCTGTTCTACTCGTTTACGTGCTTCCTGTTGTGCTTGCCCAACAACGCCCACAAGACGTCAAATTTTCTCTGCTAAGTCTGCATAGCCAACCTCTTGAACAGCTTCATCAATGTTTGCTTTGGGAATTGCTTAAAGAAATTCGCTCCCAGGTGATCACAGCACCATCTATTTCTCATATCCGGCAAGGGGAAGGGTTCCTCAAGGTCTTCTTGAAGTTTTCTTATGGCCTTCACTATTCTAGCATAGTGATTATGGATTACACACACACCAGGACGAGCGCCGACAACACCAACCATCACATGTCTAAGGAACCACAACCAACTATCTTAATTCTCACTTTCCACAAATGTGATGGCCAGGGGCATAATTTGATTGTTGCTGTCAACGCTGATGGCCGTAAGGATCTGGCCCTTGAATTTGCCGGTCAAAAAGGTCCCATTAACTAGGATCACAGGAAGCATATGCCTGAATACCTCGATGCACGCACCGAAAGCTAAGAAGGCCCTCTGCAACATCGCAAAAACTGACAGCTTGTAGATGACTTATCCTTCACAGCGATATATGTGCCCGGGTTCCTATCCTGCAACACCTGAAGCACACGAGAAAGGTTGTTGTACATAGCCTTGAAAGACCCGAACTGTTTTTCCAATGCCTTCTGCTTTGCACGCCATACCTTCGCATAGCTAATCTTGTACTTGAATTTCTTCTCGATAGCCACCATAATGTGCGTGGCCTCCATGTCTGTCTTCTCCACTATCTTTCCATATATCAGATTGGCTATAAAGGCGGACGTTAGGTTATGATACTTCGGCAAAACACTACTGAGAATACAAGAGTATGCTCCACCTTCGACACAATCTAGTGAGTATCATACTTCGGTCTACGTGTGTGCACCCTCCAAGGACAACCGACCTGCTCACATTTCACGATGTACTACTCCTGGCTAGATTTCACGAATAAAAAAGTTCATTGTATGGATAAGCCCACAGCTTGATGGAATCCTACAATGATGCCTTGTCAGTAAATATTGAATGCAACATAACCTCTGTGCATGATACTCCCACTGTGATTCATGCTCGTCATGTGTGGCAACACTCTCAACATCAAATTGTTCCATTCCTGCGGGGCGGAAGCTTCGTCCTCATCCGAACTATCCTCATCGTCCTCCTATATAGCTTCCTCTTCAACCCAAACTATCTGGTTATCGCTCTCCATTTGATGCACTATGTACTTCATATGCTCCCCTTTATCAACTTGTCTTGTAGCCTCACCATGCCGTGACCATTCTTGCTCTTCTCCAAGTACCGCATCAGCCTCATCATGAGCAACTTCCTTCTCTTCACCAACATGCAGGGCGCCCGAGCTGCTCGCACCTCCCGGATGATGGTCGTCCACATGACCTTGCATAACTTCTATTGGCATGGTTACACATGCATCATGTACTCATATTCATGGCGCTAGCACCCTTGCACAAACTCTTCCGCGCAATAGTGTGCATCAATGTTCTCAACCCCCATCTATGTTCGTGGGAGACCGGCTCCAAAGCCCTTGTATGACGATGCTGCACACCTCGGGGTCCAAGGAAAAACTGCAGGTGAGCCAGTGCATCACATCTGCAATTCGAGCATTCTCGTCGTCTGGGTGTATCGGAGTGGCTTGTATAAAACCACTCAAGTCAACACCGTTTGGACCTTCACAAACGGTGCCAACACCGTAATGCACTTGCAATGCAGTGGGTATCGGCATTACTGATATTTGCCTGCATATATTTTCAATTTTGCAACTAGTCAAATTGCATCGCACATTACGGAAGTATTGATGTCCTGTAATTTATATTTCAACGACCGTTCACCTATCGTAACCAACTACACTACCCTCATAGCACTAACTCCCTATTGGTAGACTGCACACTGATGCCGCTCTTGTCTTGCTACTCGAGCTCTCTCCTACAACAAATAATTTCTAATGGGTTTTGATAATTTACATGACATATCGATTTAAAAGCCAATATATCAGTTATAATGGTACACATGATTTTTCAATGTACTAAGATATTACATTCATTCGTAATTAAACATAAATGTTATGTATTATTGTTTTCTACAAAGTAAATTATTAAATTCTTACAAAAATGTTGACTGAATTTTGAATAACTACAAAATTCTACGGAGGCTTAATTTCTACATAACATTGACTAAAATTTCTACAATTACAATTTTGTACGCATGCTAATTTGCTAAGGATGCTAATTTTCTACAACTATGTTCACTAATTTTTTACAATTACATGTTACTATGGCTGCTAATTTTCTATAACTATATTAACTAAATTTTCTATACCAAAGTTATACTATTCTTTTTTACATCTACAATTTTCTACAGATACTAATACTAAATAAATTATCTACTTCATGTACAAAAAATGAACTACAACATACAAAAATATTTACCTCACAAAAGTCACGAAACCTCTCCTTCTTCCTCTCCCTCTTCTCTTCTTCTCCCTCTCCACTCTTCTCCTCTCCTCTCCTCTCCTCTTCTCTTCTCTTCTTTCCCCTCTATTCTCTATTCTTTCACCATGTGGTCGAGCGCCCGCTCGGCCGCGCAGTGCTTTTATATGCGCCTCTAGTTGCCCAACCCTTTGGCGACCGGAACTGCAGTGGCCTAACTGATGGGTGACTGGAGGCAGTCGCTCGTCGATTCGGCGACTGCAATTATTTCACCCAACGACCAGCAGATTGTTGTGTGTTGCGTGGCCGTTGGGCGATAGATTCCAGTCGCCCGACGGTTCAGTGACAAGAGCCCATTTCTGTAAAAAAATGTTTGCGCGGGTATATTTCTATTATTTTCAATAAAATATGGATTATTTCTAAAAAAATTTGATGCGGATGTCCCTAGCATTAACACATTCTCTTTGTTACAAATAGCTAAGAAGCCTAATGATCAGGTGAACTCGCTTCTTAATGAATATAAGGTTGATTTAGAAGAGAATGGTACACTACCTAATTCAAGTACTTTGTTTATTCTCATATTTGAAAGAAGTGATGATGAAGTTCACCAACTTTATTACATCGATGTGCGTGCCCAGCAGGAGGCGAGGGAGAAAAGGCAAACAAGACAAGGAGGCACCGCACGGCGAAGAGGATCACATGGCATTGGTTCATATGTTATGGTGCTCCTAGTTCTATCTGTAAAGTTCACATAGCTTTTTGAATGAACTCCAAGGGTTCTAATGCTCACAAGATGCATATTTGGAAAGATTATAAAGTCTATTTTTCAACGGATCAAACCTCATGATTTGGAGTTTCCTACAAAAAGATATGGCAAATTGAGCTTGTTGCACAGCTAGTAACTTGAGGAGTTTGTGGCTTGTATTGCATGTTTTGGTTGATATCTAGCTATTCTATGTCTTTCCAAAGGTCGAGAAGGCTTTCTTTTCTTTCTCACATGTATTTGGAAGCCACCCAAACGAGGAAAGCAAAGATAATTAGGTTTGGATCCAATCAAACTCGGTTCAGGACAGCCAGTAGGACCTATGGGCCCAGTTCATATTGGCTTCTAAAAGCCGCTTTTCTATAGTAAATGGCTTTTCTATAGTATCTAGCTTTTTGAAATGGGGTGTCTTTTCAAGGCGGGGTCTACTAGTCGATTGTAGTATACATTATAGTGACTTCATTTATATTGCCAAAATCGCACTTGAGTTTCTCTCTCTCTCTCTCCGTACAACTCTCTATAAGTTGTTACTATTCATAAGCTAAATCAAAAGCCATCAGGAAAAGCTAATATAAACATGCCCTAAACATCCATAACTTTGACAAACAGTGTTCATTTTGGGAGTTCTTGAACTCATTGGAAAGCTAACCTCAGTACCCACACAATGGATGTGGTCCTAGCCAAATATTCCTTCTGGTCACACCACAATATCTAAAACAAACTAATTGTTGTAAAGTTAGATTTCCTTTTCTTTTTCGTGTTCGAGTCCAAATCTTCTTTAGGTGTCTTAGGAGGGCTATATAGGTAAGGGGAGCACCCCATGCAATATTCAAACCATGTTTAATTTGGAAAATAGATTGCTTTTGCATCTACATAGCATTACACACTTGTTCTTCCTAGATTGATTGGCGCTACCACAATTAGGGGGGAATCAGGCATTGCTTCTTCCAAAGATCCTTCTATCTTTTCGCTAGGAATTGAGAGATCAATCAATCTTTAGTTGGTTGTCTAGAGAGATCAACATGGTGTGATTTGGTGATTTATAGAGTGCTAGTCTTGCGTTGGCAATGGGGGATCACTATAATTCATTAAGCTACACGTGACTATCATTGATCCTACGTCGAAAAGATCGAACATCTCGTATCATCTTGGTATCAGAGCTTCATTCACTTAGTAGGATTATTTACCTTTAGCTGCATATTTATTTTTTTTGTCCTATACACAAAAATCAAAAAAATTATTTAGCTTGTAGTTCGTTATTTAGTGAGTTTTGTTAGGTTTTCATTCATTAGAAACTTTGTTTAGTTACTGGTTATAATTCCTTCGTGTTGCTTAATTTCCATTTGTCCAGCTGTGTTCTGTTTAGTATTCTAATAAACTTTCATGTTTGAAGTTGTACTGGGGTGTTCTTGGACTTTTTGGAAAGCTTAGAATGTAGCCTATCTTATTGTTTTATGCTAAATAAGTCATGTCCAAATTCAACTTCCTTTAAGGTGTTTTCAACTTGACAAGTTTCAGCATCCATGTCGGTCAATTGTGAGTTGTTATTTTGAGTTCTTAGTTTATTCTAAAAGTGTTTTAGGTTTGTTTATAGTCCCTAGTTCAGTACTTATTGTGTCCATGTATAAAAAAATTAAAAACCCTAGTTCCTTTGTAAGCCCTTCATCCTTCGCGAACACTTTGATCCCATTGAGACTAGCTATTTGATATTGCTCTTAGGCTGCTCATATAGGTTACATTGCACAATCTAGCTTGTGATTGCTTGCTATCCAAATTAGGGCTTTAATTGCTCATTGTTCACCATTGTTGGCTGACTTAAGAAAAAAAAGAGAAAAGAAAAGGAAGACAATATAAAAAAATGAAAAGAAGAAAGGCTTGGCCAACACCCATAATGTTGAGCAAACCCTTTTTTTGTTACTTCAAAATTTCAGATTGTACAATTGTCTTTCATTTGAGCAATCTTGTGCCCTATTTCATTATTTTAGCAACTAACTAGCATCTCTCTGTAACTTGTGCAATACAAGCTATTTGGTGTTGTTCACTTATATCTTATTAGCTCATTCCTTTGTCTGCACCAAGTTCCATTATCTTTGCATGTGAGTTGCTTTGTTAATCACTTATATCCTTGAGATCAGCAACTAGGCATTGAATTTTAGTTTGTATTGCTACCTATCTTCACAGTATCTAGAATCTCAAATTGTATAGGATATACAATTTTCCATACTAAGCTCCACTAGATAACCATTGTTGTGCAATTGAGCTACGCTCTTAAATTTGCTTAATCATCACCATTGCTGGTTGTAACTATTACCAAATGTATGTTTTAACCTCAATTCACTTCGGAATGATAAGAACTTTACTTTGGTAAGAAAAGGGTGTGATATTGAGTGATTTCCACATATATGCCATTTATATGTTGTAGTACATAGGTTTTTGCTCAACTGACCTTAACAAAAGAGATAATTGGAGCTACATATTGTGGTATTTTTTTTGAGTGAAGAGGAGGATCAAAGCACCAAGTTGTTCTACTCCTGTTGTGCTGTTAGTTGTGTCTTTTGTGCCTTGACTATTGATGATTTGAGCACAACCAACTTGGCAAGCGTTGAGCTAGTGGAGAAGTTGAGTGATGAGGACATCATGACTAAATAAATTACATGAGCATGAGCTAAAAGGATCAATCAAAAGGTGAACTCGCTCCTAGTTAAATTTGGCTTTAAATTACATGAGAACTGGTTTCTACCTAATGCTAGTATTTAATTATTCTTAGATTTTTGCGAGAGGACGGGTACGATAAAGAAGAAACTAGAGATGCAAGAAAATTGCATGTGTGCAGCCAAACACATCACGGAAGTCGCTAGCAGAACGAAAAACCAAGACAAGAAAAGTTGACACGTAAACTGAGGTCAGAAGGGAGTGTTTAGAGTATGCATGAGCCTTCACAAAATGATTCAAGCATGCTGCATGCAGCCATATCATGCACAAGATATTAAGAAAAAGAGGGCCAGAAATAAATACCAGCATGCATGTGTGCATCGGTGGCGAGATATTAGTCAAGCTCAGGTTCTATCTAGCCAAGTCAGTCATGTACCATTTTTTTATTTTGGTTCCGAACTTGAGACCGAGTACGACTTGATCTCTTATCCCACGGTGAAGTCAGTCAAGTCCAGTCCGCTATTTATTTTGGTAATTGCCAAACACATCAGGGGGACCACAGAGAAATCAATCTATTATTTTCAGAGAGCTATACGCTTGTTCTTCCTAGAGTTTAGCATATGATTGCAACCTAAAGGGGAATTGGGCGTTCTCCACCCCGTTGTTCTTGTGATTCCTGGTGATTTGCAGGAGCAGTGACATGTTTACTTGTGTGGTCAGGTAGACAGGATCACGAGCATGTGGTTGGGTGAATTTTTTTGTCTCAGGTTGCTGTTCTAACAGTGGTTGGTGCTATCGGTTCGTCAGGTTGCACAGATCCAAGTTATCATCATCGATCCTACAGCGTGAAGATTGGGCATCTTGTATCATCTTGGTATCAGAGCACGGTTGACATGGTAGGAGCAATTTACCTATAGTTAGATTTATTTTTTTCCCTATACACAAAAAGCTAAAAAAAATCTAAACCATAGTTTTTGCATCTGTTATTTTTCATGAGTTTTGTTAAGTTTTTGTCCAATAGAATTTTGTTTAGGTGTTGATTGTTGTGTTTCTTTGCGTCACTTAATCGTTGTGTCATTCCTTTGTTTCATCCAAAAAAAATTTCCCGAACGCTATAGTACCCCGATGTTGCTACAGTACCGCGCGCATGCTACAGTACCATCTACAGTAAACACCTTTTGCTACAATGCCATCTTCAGTAACTATACAGTACCCAACAGTGTTGCTACAATGCGAAAACAAAAAAAAATTTAGGCGCTGTAGTCGGTTGTTTTGTTGAATACCTTCATAATTTTTTTTTATTTATCAATTGAGACTAGTCTTTGATAATTGCATTATGGGCTATTCTTGGTATTAATTTACACCTGCTGAAATTTTATTTTCTGTGCAAGGAAAAGCTAAACCTTAGTGCCAACAAAAAGTAAAAAAAAGAAGGCAGCCGACAACAAAAAAAAGCCTCGACAAAAAAAAGTGAGTGTTGGCCAAATTGGGGTTAGCTAATTCTAATTCATAATTTCAGCTTGTGTATTTTATTTCTTGAGCAATCTTGTGCCCTTATATTCATATTCTGGCAATTGGCTACCGTCTCTCCTACTACTTGGTGCAAAAACAAACCATTTAATCCTCAATTTCAGATTGCTTCTATTTAGCTCATTCCTTTGTTTGCATTAAGTCACATTGATCTTTGTGTGTGCGTTCATACACTTCACTTAAACCTATTAGATCAGCACTTAGGCAAAATATTCTAGCTTGGGCCATTACTTAACTTAATAACATCAAGAATTTCAGATTGCATAGGTTAATATTATCCCTCCAAGCTTCATAGATAAGCTATCGTTATAACAATGCTTGTGCAATTGAATTTACTTAATCTATCACCTTGTGTTGTCTATCATCACCAAGTGTGTGCCGCTCTTCAATTCCATCAAGGACGCATAAGAAATTTGGTTAGTAAGAGAAGATGAGGTTGAGTGAATCCACAAATAAAACTTTCTACATATACATACATAGCTTTTCTTGTTGTTTGCGCTAACCATGGCAGGAAAAGAAGGAGAACAAGCATATGTTATGTAGGCTGACCTTGAGAAGCTCACGACTGATTTCAACACTCAGTTGAACGACAACATGAGCGTCTTGAGGAGGGAGATACTAGAGGAGCTTCGCAAAGAGCGGAGTCTAGTTGGCATCTATGAAGGAGATGTTGAGCTTAACGAGACCGATGAGAATAGGGTTGCACAGTTCGCTAGAGAAGCTCAAGCAGATCAAGTCGCTGCTAACCGGTTCAACCACCCTTTCCCGAGCGTGGGGGAGGTGTTTTGGGTGCTGACCATGGCCCACATTGAGGACTTCGATGATGACTTTTGGCTATACCGCAACGACAACTACCAATGCCATGGTTGTCGTCATGATGACACATGTGCGGAGGAGAAATTTGGAAAACTCAAATTCACTATTTCCAAATTTGAAGGTGCTTCTGATTCAGATGCCTATCTCACATAGAAGCTCAAGGTAGACAAGATCTTCCAAATGCACAATTATTCACAAGAGAAGAAGCTACACATGGCATCGCTTTATACTCCATAGAGTTAGCATGGACCCCAGGGGCTCCACACTCTATTTATACTCTGTAGAGTGACCCAGGACACATGAGGGCCACGACGCTTTATACTCCGCAGAGTTGCATGGAGCTCATCGACCCCATCCTTTATTTATACTCCATAGAGTTTGGCGTAGAGCCGATCGACTCTGTGCCCTTTTTATACTCCGAAGAGTGGCCCAGCATGCGCGGGTCCCAGCGCTTTATTCTCCATAGAGTTTAGCACGGAGCCTTTGGGCTCTGTCGCTTTATACTCTGCAGAGTTTGTCATGGAGCCTATGGGCTCTAGCATTTTATACTCCATAGAGTTTGTCGTAGAGCCTATGAGCTATGGTGTTTTATCCTCTATAGAGTTTTGGCGTAGGGCCCTTGGGCTCCAAATTTTTATACTCTGTATAGCTCTGACGCTTTTTACTCCGCAGAACCTATGGGCTCCAGCATTTTAGTTTCACATAAATTGGAGGGGATTGTCTAGGGGATTAATGATCTACTTTATTGCCCCTATTTGCATTGGTACGCTTGATTACAAAAGTGTACATATGGGTCTGCAGGGTTTGTCCTATCATTTGACAGCTACATATAGTACCCGCGAAGATGATCCCCGTTCCACGTATGCTTGAGGTGAATGCCCTCGAGGGTTGAGAGGTGGTATGAGCCTACTAGCTGTAGAGCGTCAGCGACTATGTAGGAGCCCTCCAATTTGGATTCGAACTTGCCTGCCGTCACGGCATGAAGCGAATTTATGAGAATGAGATCCCTCACCGAGAGGCTCTGTGGCCTGACTTTCGTATTATATGATGCCGCTGTCATGAGGAGGTACTTCACTATGTTGAGTGCTACTTGCATATGCTCCCCATCAATGTGGTCCATTGATAGGTCACGCTCACCCTCTGTTGGAAAGGCTATGACCCTATGCGATTTTGCCTTAAGCTCCTCCAGGGTCATGGCTTCATTTTCATAAAGCAGTTGGAATGGGGTGAAGCCCATCAGATGTGAGACTGTTGTCCCCATGGACCAGAGAACTTTTGGCAACTCTTCAGGCCATCTACCTTTTGGGAGGCCTACCAGTCTTTTCTTGATGCCTTTGGCAATGGTGTCGTTTGCGCGCTCGATGGCCCCGTTGGACTGCAGGTGTCTGACAGAAGCATAGCACACCTTGATGCCCATGCGCTCACAATATTTGTGGAATGTGTCTACCTCGAATTGTAGACCGTTGTCCACGATTATCCCTCGAGTAACTCCGAAGCGACAAACAATGTTCTACCATAAGAATTTTTAAGCTGTTGCCGAGGTGATTTGGCGAGGGGTACAGCCTCGACCCATTGAAAAAGTAGTCATAGGTGATGATAACGAACCAGTGATTTACTTGGGCACAGGGTAGGGGGTGAATGATGTCGATACCCTACTAGGCGAGCAGCCACATAGGAGGGGTTAGCTATAAGGGAGTGGGTGGGGCATGTGTAAACCGTCCCATCCACTGACATCCCTGACAATGTTGGACCAACTCCTTCACATCAGCCGTTGCTATCGTCCAGTAGAATCCCTATCGAAATGCCTTTCCGATGAGGATCGTTGACCTAAATGGGATCAGCATAGCCCACCGTGCATCTCTATAAGCAGCTCCTAGCCTTCGTGCCAAGAGAGACAATGAAGGAGTGGGGCGCAAACCCCACGCTTATATAGGATGCCATCAACTAGCTTGAAGGTTCTTGCCCTATGCATACTCCTCTTTGCTTGGCATGGATCATCTGGCTCATCGTCGCCCTGCAGATATGTGACTATGGGTTGCCTCCAGTCATTGTCTTTGGTGATGTATAGTACCTCGGCTATCAGCGGCTGTTTGGAGGGCACCACTGTGTCACTAAGTACTCCGAAGAATGCCCCCTTGGGTGGTTCTTTGCCTTGTCTAGTGAGTTTTGCTAGCGTGTCCACCTGAGTATTATTAGCCCGCAGTATGGGTTTGACAGAGATCCCCAAGAAGTGGCGTTCCCTCGCCCGGACCACCGTGTGGTACTTGGATAACTTGGGATCTTTGACTTGGTAGGTCGTCTACATGCAACGCAGGGAGGCAAGGGTTTGTGCGTACGAGTATGCTTCGTGCCCTGAGGGCCTTTGCCTTGTGTAGTCTGAAGAGGAGGGCCTTGTATTCTACGATATTGTTGGTTGCCGAGAAATCAAGTCGTGCAGCATAAGTGAGGCATTGTCTTTTGGGCATCATGACGATGGCCCCCATGGCACAATAGGCCCCATCCATGTGTAGTGCCCAAACTACCTCGGGGGGTCGCTCGCCAGACTATTGGCATCTGGGAGTCCATTCTGCTATGAAGTCTACCAACATTGTGACTTGATGGCAGTTCACGCCATGTATGTAATGGAAAAGGGGTGAGTTCGGCTGCCCATTGCCAATGCGTCCTGTCGAGTCCTTGTTCTGCATCATCTCTCTCAAAGGGAAAGACGAATGCACTATGATGTTGTGAGCCATGAAATAGTGTCGTATGTGCGAAGCCATCAATAGAGTGTATGCAAGTTTCTCAAGTTCAGCGTACCACATTTTAGCTCCCTAAAGAGGCTCCAACACGTAATATACTAGCCACTATGTGGGGTCTTCTTCTAGTATGAGCACCACACTGAGAGACCATGTGGATGTATCCCCATGTTTGTGATGAGTAATTGACTCGTGTTCTAGATAGTTTGTTTGATTTGGTTGGTTCGCGCCAAGTCGGTGCACGGCGCAGTTTAGTTCGGTTGGACTTGGTCGAACGCGGTCAGACGTGTTTAGGACGCTTATTCTCTTACTCGATCAGTTGTTCGAGCTATTTTGTGTTTGAGTATGTTTTGTTGGTGCTATGTGACGGTTTGCTTGTCTGTGTGAGTGCAGGACTTTGGAGCTAGGTCATGGTGAGGCGTGGGAGGACCGGGACTAGGCATAGGAGGTGTTGAGGTCCAAACAGTCGGAGACGCCGAAGATGATTGAGGTTGCTGAGGTGGTTGCGAGCCAGGAGATGAGGGATTGGAGCTGGAGCTGTCGGAGGTGGACACGACGGGTAGCGGCGAGGTGGACCGGGACTAGGCTCAGGGAGGAGTTAAGGTCCAGACGATCAGGATGCCGAGTGCGGTCGTGTGTAGCAGAGCGGACCGGGACTAGGCTCAAGGAGGAGCTGAGGTCTAGATTATCAGGATGCCGGGTGCGGTTGTGTGAGCAGGAAGCTTCCAGGAAGTTGCGGTAGGGGCATTTTGGTAAAATGCGCGAGGCTGGAAAATTGGAAGCAGGTTTGGTTGAAGATAACGGGTTGGAGACCCTTTAGTGGAGAAGAGGAGGAGGTTAGGGTTTGGAGTGGAATGTGTGGTTTCCCTCCATTTTCCTGGCTTGACTCCTGCCTCATATGGGTGTGAAGAAATGGAGTGGGCATTGGCTGCCACTTCTTGATTTCCTACTTTGAGGTGTGAGATCCCTCCATATAGAGGATGTGAGGGGAGGCAGTAGTAGCAAGAAAGTAGGTTGGGTTCTCCTGTGTGAGTGCTTGAGTATCCAGTGCGTATGTTCATCTCAAGCATGTAGTGAGAGGGTTGTAGAAGAGCCACTTTGTAATTGCCCATGTCTCTGAATCAATATGAAAGGCACTGCGGTTGAATTGTTCTAGCTTCTTTTCTCTCTGTGATTTTTGTTTCAGTTTGTTCTCTGTTTGTCTCTGTTGGTTCTTGTGTTTTTGAGCTTGTCTTTGATTGAAAAGTGCAAAATGGGTTTGCTTTGAACATGGAATAATCTCAAAGCCATTTGGCTAACATATTCCTGAAAGCAATCATCTCTTCACCCAAATCCTTCCCAGGAGATGAAGTAATGCTTTTCCTCTATTTTGAGCTTCTAGGGTTTGGAGGCAGGGGATGTTGAGATTCTTTATTTCCCTTCCTCAAGGATGCTTTCAGTTTTGAGGTTTCTAGTCCTAAGATCATTGCTTAGCTGAAATCAAAGTCTCATGGAGAAAAGATTCAAGAATGGCAAGCAATTTGGGAATCAGACTCATTCTCTGTTGGTTTTTCAGATTTTAGCTCATTTTCAGTTTGTGGCTCTTCTGGATGCATTCTCTGGATCTATGAGGTTAAATTGTTATTTAGTTTGAAGTCTTGATCCCTTGGTCTGAGTAGAACAACAGCAATTCGTCAAATTCCCCTGGAATCTGCATTTTCAGTATTTTCTGTTCAGTTTTTTTGGCCTGCGCAGTTGTTTGCCTTTTCTGCTCTCTCGCTGGAAGTATAGCCAGTCAGACCGGAGAGCTACTGGCAGTCAGACCACTAACCCTAGCGGTTAGACCGGCTGAGGGCCAGCGGTCTGACCGGCCTTGATATGGCACTCAGACCGGCCTGCTTTTTCAGTGCGCATTTGTTCTCTAATTTCTTCTGCATTTCCAGTAGGCATGAATCCATTTCTTCATAGCTTTTATAGCTACTGGAGAAGAAGATAAAGTGGATACTTGGGGGCAATTTTTAAAGGCACCATTCACCCCCCTCTGTTGCCATTTTCAATCCTACACACACTGACATCGAGGGGGTTGTCGCCTAGAATAATAAGAGCAGAGCCTCTGGTGTCGGGCATGTGAGGTGGGGGAGCTTGGCGAGGTACTCCTTCAAGTCCTGAAAGGCTTGTGCACACTTGTTTGTCCACCAGAAATTGTCTCTTCCACTTAGCATTTTGAAAAATGGGAGTGTGTGTTCCACTCCCATAGAGAGGAAACGACTAAGGGAGCAAGGCGACCCACAAGCCTTTGGACCTCTCGGGTGGTCTTCAGGGGATCCATCATCATTATGGCATCAATTTTGTTAGGGTTGGCCTCAATTCCTTGTCCTGAGACTAGGAACCTGAGAAGTTTGCCTACTTGGACCACAAAGACACATTTGTTTGAGTTTAACTTGATGCCTGCTTGTTAGAGGTTGTAAAACATCTCTTGAAGATCTTTATGGTGGGTTACAGCCCAGAGGTTCTTCACCACAATGCCATTGACATAAGCTTCGACGTTCCATCCTAACTATGATGCGAGGACGAGCACGACAAGCCTAGTAAATGTGGCTCCAGCGTTCTTCAGCCCGAAGGGCATCCAAATGAAGCAGTAGATGCCACCCAAGATGATGAAACTTGTATTTTCCTTGTCTTCCTTTGCCATGAGCACCTGGTGGTATCCGAAGTATGCATCTAGGAAGCACATCATTTTGCATCCGGCTATCACATCTACCAGCTGATCGATCCGCGGCAGTGGGTAGTTATCCTTGGGGCATGCCTTGTTGACATTAGTGAAGTCGATGCACATGTGCTAGGCCCCATTGGACTTTTTTACTAGTACCGGGTTGGCCAATCATTCCAGATGAACTACTTCTCTGATGACACCGAAAGCCTTCAACTTAGCCACCTCAACCTTGGCAGCCTCCTGGCCTTCAACTTCTCCTCATCCTTTGTTGGATAGGCTTGGTGTCGGGGTGCACCACCAACGTATGTTTGATGATGGAACACTTGACTCCTCTGATATCATTGGGCGACCATGTGAAGATGTTTTCATTCTTGCGAAGTATAGTCATGAGTCTCTCTTCTACTTCGGGGGTGAGACACGCTCCAATTGATATTTACTTTAGTGGGTGTTCTAGGCGGAGCGGTGTTACTTTCACATCACCCCTGGCTTCGATTTGGGCATCCATCCGGAGGCTGTGGGCAGGATCTGGTCCTCACTCATGGTGTGGACCTTCCGATGCAGGGCTTGCACCCCTACCTCAATGTGCCACACCAGGTCTTGGTTGCTCCACACCGTGACGACTCCCTTGGGGGCTTGGGAGTTTTATGCATAGGTAATTGTGGTGTGGGACCACACCGAAGGCATTGAGGGTTGCTCTGCCTAAAATAGTGTTGTATGGGTATGGGAGGTTGAAGACACCGGACCCTTTGTGTATTACAGCACTAGTCCCAGATCAAAACTAGTGCACACAGTCAAACAGTGATGATTACATAACCAACAACGCTTATTACAATAGTAAAGAGTACAGACCAAAAGGCCTCTTTATTACAACTGAGGTTTCAAGACCTGACAAATCACAAAACACAGTGAAAACAAGAATAAATCCGGTGAAGACCCATCAATACGCCACAGGCAATTGACTGGGGAAGCACAGCCTAGAACTCTGGAAATCCTTCGTCGAATCCACACGTGAAGTAGTCGTAGTCTCCATCTTGGGCTTCATATTCCTCTGAGTTGATTTTTAGTGCAGCATGTGAGTACATAAAGTACTACGCAAGTCTTGGAAAAATGCAGTAGATGCAAGGCTTAACAAAGGAGGGCTATATGGTTCTTTTGCACAAAGCAATATTTTATTTCAAATACCATTAAATAATTTCGAAGGCATTAATTTAATAAAGTAATTGTTTTAACAAAAACTATCAATAATTTTATAGTGAAGGTTCTATCCACCAACACTAGTTAACCGGCTCTAACCGTCCTGGTTCAGGTCTACGGGTTACATCCACCCACACTGGCTCCATCCGTCAGGACACCCTTCCGAGAGTTCCAACCATTCCCGGGTTTTCAAAACTTTGAGTTTAAAAATCAAAACCAAAGATCTACCATGTGAATGCATTCCTTGCCTGCCCTTGACCGTGGGCACGGCTATTCGAATAGTTTAACGCTCTGCAGAGGATGTACAACTTTACCCCCAAGAGATAAATTATCTTAACAATCACCATGCTTCCTTTGGCATGAGACCCAGATAAAATATCACAAAGCCTAACCTCACTCTAGTCTAGCTAGACACCACCCGCTGAGGTTCCACCGCTGAAGGGTTAAATCCACCCAGTCAGAAGCCCCCTCTTGCGCCATATGAGTACAGTAAAACCATGCGCCTCACTGTGAATAACCAGTAAATCCCTGGCACCCACTTTCCACTGGTGGTACCTAAACTAGACTATCGTAAGTTAGTCAGCAAGGTCATACCATATAGACTTGGGGTTGTACGGTTAATGCTCAGTCTGGACAAACACAAGAGTCGGTCCTTAATCGACTAGGGCGGAACATACACTTTACAAAATCTCGTGCTAAACCGCACCAATCCAATCTAACCATCCGCCCTGGTCTAAAACAATTTTCACATTTTATTTTATTTTTAAAAGAACAGTGGCAACACCAATCGCCACTAATTTCTGAATAAAAAGACTAGAACAATGAAATATGATTTCCCATTCCAAGGTTACAAAAGTTAAATAGCGCGACTAAGCATTTTACTACCGTTCTAATATTTAGCAAAGAATTATAATACTCTCATTACTGAGACAAAGAAAATCCTAAGGTTACAAAGGTACATGACATTCAACTTCAATCGAGCGCATATCAATAATTGGTTTAACTAATACGCTAAGACAGAAACTAGTGTTCTATGTAAATAGCAATGCACATAAATTTAAATTAATTCAAAAGCATTTCTCAAACATAGGTGCAAAATGTTCAAAGGAGACTTGCCTTCTTGCACGCTGTCTGGACCTTCTTGCTGCGGGTCGGGAAAGTCTTCGGCAACGACGGGTTCTACGCGCGAAAAGACAGAACAAACAAAATAAATAAATGCACATAAATTCAAATAAAATTCAAAAATTTAGAAATTTGAACGGGATAAATTGGAGTTAAAATGAGAAAGTTATGGCTTCCGAAAGTTTAATTAGAAGAAAAAGAAAAAGACATATTTGCTGATTTATTTTTATACTGAAAAAGATGATATATGACGACAGCGATATTTTGAAATTTGAAATTTCGGACGTGTGGGCCCGGTCTACCGTGGACTGGGTCCACGAACCGCGGTAGTGACCGAGGTGGCACTCATGGCCGACGTGGTGCCACGCGGCGCACACGCAAAGGCCACGCGGGCGCGGGCCGGCCGACGTGGCCCAGGCCGTACGGGCGGCGCACGGGCCCCTGGTGGCGGCCGGCGAGGGGCGGTGGGGTAGAGGAGGTGGCGGCGGTGTTGTTCTTACCGGCGGCGGGGCTCGGGTGGCCGGAGGAAGGCGGCGGCGGCGAGAAAAACGGTGGCGACGGTGGTGGAGAGAGAAGGCGACGGCAGAAGCTTGGCGCGGCGGCTCCGGCGTTCGGCCGAATGGGAAAAAGAGGGCGGCGGGGAGAGGTGAGGCTAAAGGAGGGGAAGAGAGCGGCGAGGAGAAGGTTTTATAGGCGGGGAAGGGAGGTAACGGCCGGTGGTTTGAGTTCGCCGGAATAAATGGGGGCCGGCGGTTTGCGGGGTTTAAAGGAGCTAGAAACGGCCGGAGGGAGGAGGAGTGATGAGAGGCATTCATTAGCGCACTCACTCGGGAGTTAAGGGGGAAGAAATGGCCGGTTTTATGAGCTTTGGTGCGGCTTCAATGGAGGAGGAGAGAGAGAGAGCTAGAGGAAGAAGAAAGGAAGGAAGAAGAAAGAGATGACGGGTGGGGCCCACCCGTCGGTGAGAGAAGAGAGGAGGTGAAGGGGTATGCGGCCGGATGGGTGACATGTGGCGCAATCTCGGCCGTTGGGGTTTAAGTGAGGATGAAAGGCTCAGATTAGATCAAGGGAAAAGATAGATTGAATCTAGGCCAGACACGTGTCAGCCTGAGATTAAACCGGATTTAATTTTCGGATTTAATTTTTAGAAAATACTAGAAACATTATAAATGCTTAGAAAATATTAATTAATGTCTAAAAATTTCAGAAAATTCATAGAATATTCCTGGAGCTATTTTAGACTTAGGAAAAATATTTTGAAATTCAAATTTGCCTTTAATAATTTTATAAAATACTTTTTAACCTTTAAAAATAATTTTTAATTCCAGAAAATTCTCAATAATTATATAAAATTCAGATGGGGGTACTCCTCTAGGGGTACACACGCCATTTCCTAGCCCTATGAGCTTCCGGCTTGGTTTCCCTAGCGTCATGGCTTGTTTGGGCTAAGATGGGGGCCTCTCCACCAACAATAACCAAGCCAGCTTGTTAACAGATTTTTAGGACTAATCATTTCTATTGTAAAAGAAAAGCTTTGGTGCAGTCAAAATAACCTGAATAAGTACTCATGATTAGTTATGCTAAAATGACTTTCAAGTTTTAATCAAGATACTATCAAGCAAAATATTCTCCTGTCGTTCTTAATCAAATTTGATAAATTTTATTTTGCCATTTTATTTCTTTTAGTAACTTGTGCGTACCTGATGCAAGTACGTATAGTGGCAGTACGATGTTGCTACACAAGGTCTGACCACACACTGGAGACGAAAAAATACACAAGATGTAATCGCAGTGCCAAGAATTCCAGGCCCACATTCTCCAGAACAAGTAAATGGAATTCTCTGAAGTGCTGGGAGAAAAAAAAAAACTCAACTCTATGCATATTTCTTTGAAGACAACTCGCAAGCTGTCATTAAATATGATGTTAATTTGATTGATGCATATAGTCCACAAGATTGTTCTGGACAGAAACTAAAGTTCACACGACTTCTGTTTCGTCACACAACGTACCTAATTTTAAGTAAAGACCAACTGCACCGAAGTGTAGCCTGCTTATTAGTCCTTCATCAATTGGACCGAAGTGTAGCCTGCTTATAAGTCCTTCATTACCCAAGCTTAGGCTACGAAAAGCATCAAAAGCACCGCATTAAGCTTCAGCTTTTCGTTAAGAAAAGGGATTGGTGGTGGCGTAGTTTTCTCAGTCTTTGTAAATTAATGCCACATAAATATTTAAGTCTATTTGGCTGGATCTTAGAAGCACTACAAGATTATTATGCAGTGCCATTGTTGTCAGCGGCATGCTGTGTCACCCAAGCATAGGTAATGAATAGAATCAAAAGCACCGCATTAAGCTTCAGTTTTTCTTTTGAAACAGAGTAATTGCAGGATACATGTAAATTAGTGTTAAATTAAAACAAAAGAATAGATCGTACCAGACAAACTTTACTTCGACAACAACAATTTGATTGCAGAGCAGGATGATTGCAATTGCATCACTTCGAGACAACAAGTAACAACTCATTTAGCACTAACTCACCTAGCGAAGATGAAAAGGGATATTTTTTTGGCTGCAATCAAGCCTCCGCAGCCACTGGGTCTGGCCGATGAGATGCTGCCACCACTGACTGCCTCGAGGCCACCTGCATGGAATTGACATGTAAGTAGTAGAATTTGTGCAGACAAATGGTTTTGATTGGAAACTCAAACTAGAAATATGTATGTAAACATTCGAAAGGGTTTGGTTTTTCTTCGTGACTTTGTTTAATTAGAATATCCAATGGACAGTACTTAATACTTAGCCTTTTCTATAATCTGAAGAAGCAATTAGAATATCCAATGACAGTACTTAATACTTAGGCTTTTCTATAATCTGAAGAAGCAATTAGAATATCCAATGGACAGTACTTAATACTTAGGCTTTTCTATAATCTGAAGAAGCAATTAGAATATCCAATGGAAAGTACTTAATATTTAGCCTTTTCTATAATTGGCCTTTTCTATAATCGGAAGAAGCTTTTCAATCAGCCACTGAGCTCTCTTTTGTGATCTGAATCTCAATCGACCTGAAGAGAAAAAGGTTCTGTTTGAATAATTCTATGTTAGCTACTTAGGCTTCTTGACTAATTTAAAATTCAAACGAGTTACTCAAAGGAAAAGGTTATGTGTGATTGATTGAAAAAAAGGAAATTACAATGCAAAAAAGAAAACAGATATTTACAATAGCAAAAACAATTTGTTGCGACCAAGATCCATTACCTTGTAGCACCTCGATTCATTGCTCCATATACGGGAAGTTCCAATGTCTTGTAATCGAATTACTTCTTGGCCGCACCAAAAAAAAAAACTACAAAACAGTATTCCTATCTATGAAGCATAACATCAAACAGGTAGAGGGCATGAAAACTCACAGTCGGAACACACAACTCTTCGGGGATTTGCCCAGACTTCTCTGCATCTAACCAGTGGTGAAGCTAAAAAAATTTTAGAGTTCACCTCTTCATGAATGAGCTAAGCCTTCAATACCTCTTCAAATACCTATTAAGCATTGAAGCGCATTTTGGTACCCAAAACTTGGTTGGGTTCATAAATGTTAGTCACAATAGATTTGGGCACCCAAATGGCCCTAGGAGTGATTTTATGTAAACTAACATTTCTAGCAAACACATTGCCATTTTTATCTTTCCTAAACAAATAATGTTCATTAAATAGAGATGGTTTAGGAGTGATACCTTTGGGACAATCCTTATTAAATGTCCCTTTTCCCAGCAATTATAGCAAGTTTGACAATTGTTACCTCTTCTTATCTTCTTGCATTACTCATTGCCGGTTTGCCTCTTCATTGATGGATTTTCTTGTTTTCCACCTTGTTGGGGCACTTAGAGGCGAAGTGACCCAACTTGTTGCATCCAAAGCATTTGACCTTGTTGGATTGTTCTTCAATTTGCTTTGGAATGCTCTTCACCTTTTTCTTGGAGGTGAAACCAATACCTCTCTTGTCATTTGATTTTCTTTGACTTCTTAATATTATGTCAAAAGAGGCCTTCCCTTTATAGCTTTTCTCCAAGTCAATTCTCAAACTTGTGACTTGGGCCTTGTGCTTATTATTCCTCTACAAGGTTAGTCTCAACATGCATAGAGTAAGTGGAAGCATCTAATTGTAAGCAATAAGGCAAATCTAGCAAATCATCACAAGATGTGGATACACTATTTTTAGATGAATTGCAAGAGTTAGGAGCTACACATTGCATATCATCTATTAAATCACAAGTTATTCCTATATCCACACTTGATTTAGAATATTCCTTGAGAAGAAGAATTTCATGTTCTTTCTTTAACTTGTTATAATTAATTTGAAGGGAAACATGTTCATTCTTCAAAATTTTATATTTAGCCTTTTCTTTCCCAAGGAATTCATTTAGCTCTTCTAACATGTCTATCAACTCATCATATAAAGGTACATCACTGTCATCATTGAATTTTACCTTCTTATTACCTTTAGCCATAAGGCATTGAGTTGATGTGGAGGGAATGGTGGACTCTTCATTGTCGGAGCTAGAAGTTGAGCATTCTTCTCCCGACATCCACTCTTGTATGCAATCCTCATCGGATGAGGTGGACGCTTCATATTTATCTTGAATCCTTGTCCACATATCATGAGCATTATCGAGATTGCATATTGTGTTGAACATTTCTACACTCAAAGCACTAAATAAAGCGTTAGTAGCTTGAGCGTAGAGATGTGAGCATTTCTCATCTTCAATTGTTGGAGGAAGAGGATCCTTAGGAGGAAAAAAGCCCACATCTACAATCCACCATATTTTTGGGCTCATGGCCTTAAAATAACAAATCATGCGGATTTTCCAACTATCATAATTTGTGCCATCAAATAGAAGTATGTCATCTAGGTGCACAATCCCACTAGTTGCCATCCTTTATACTCTCTAGACGGTTAAGCCTAATAGATGAGAGACCAAGCTCTGATACCACATGTAAGATCGAGGAGGCCGACTAGAGGGGGGTTGAATAGGCGGTCTAAAATTTTCTTCAAATTAATATTAGCAATTCAAGAGCTTTTCTATTTTCCTAAACCAAGCATAAAATGCGGAAGCTAAAAACAATTTGGTTTAGCTCAGATAGCGCCTAAAATAAATAAATTCGCCTAAGTGCACCAACAATTCTATCCTAGGTCAAAGTTTGCAATCCTAGATTTACAAGCAATCAAATTGAGTCTATGAATGTAAATTGCATAAAAGTAAATAGAGTACAAGAAAGCAAACCACAAATGACACGATCACTTTTTACCGTGGTGTTCGGAGACTTGCCGGTCTCTCCTCGTCCACGTTGAGGTTAGCCCAAACGAATTGGACCGGCTCCACGAATTAAGCCTTCCACCTCAAATCCACTAGTGGTAGCTCTTCCCCGCTCCGGGTAGGTGAGCTCCAACCTTTACAACTTCGCCGGGTCTTCTCACAACCTTCTTTGAGAAGATCACCGCGCACGACGCCTCCCACGCCGTCTAGGAGTCGGCAAACTCCAAGAGTAACAAGTCAAGTCCCTCACATGACTCTCACCACGTGCAACGAATGCACAAGCTCAATCCGGACACAAAGTCCTCCTCTAGATGCAACACATGCACTCTAGATCACCTCTCCTCTCTCACAAAGTGCAACACATGCACAATTGAGTAGAGAGCCTCACACTAGCTCAAAAGAGTGAAATAGAGTCCCAAAAACCTTACCCCAACCAGCCAAAAGGGAGTATTTATAGCCCACACCTCGAAACTAGCCATTGGAGTCAAAAACAGGATTTTCCGGAACTACCTTCGTTATAGGAGCGGTACTACCGCTCCCCATCATAACGGCTAGAAAAATAGCCGTTAGCCAGTCATTTACGAAACTACCGTAGTTATAAATGCGGTATTATCGTTCTGCGGTAGTTCCAAGAAGTCGGCGCGGTACTTCCGCTCCCGGTTTTTCATCACAGACAGCACTCAGAAAAACGGTCATAACTTTTGACTCCGATGTCGGAATTGAGTGATCTTGGACTCTATGGAAAGCTTATTCAGAGGGCTACACAACCCATCTATTTGCATGATCTCAAACACATTAGATCAATGCAGAAATCAAAAGACATCTAAGGAGTCACTACCATGGTCTAAGGTCCAAAGAAATAGCAATAAACAATCTTAGACCATGCCAAAGGATAATACATGATCTCCAACTTTTACAAAACATATTTGCAAACTTAGATCATGTCACAAAGAGTAGGTGCATGAACTTCAACCTTTTGCAAAACACATTTGCAAAGTATAGTCACATGTTACAAGGATTCGCCACATGAGCTTCAACCATTTGCAAAACACATTCGCAAATGCAAGCAGCAAGCCTCATGCCAAGATGAGTTAGAGCAAGTGAGGTTGAGCCATCAACACATGATGAGACTCAAACTACTAGACATGACCCCTCTTAATAGTACAGCAACATATACTAGCAATCCGGTCTTGCTACCAAACACCAAGACCGGTAAAAGACTAGGAATACATCCTTAGCCCTAACTAGTCATACCTTTGCCTTGGGTCATCGTCTCGATATGCATCAACTCATGATGCATCCTTTTCTGTAACTCCATCAACACATGATGGTCTTCACTTAACTTGATCAACACATGATCATCATGCATCAACTCATGACACATCTTCTTCTTCTTTGATAGCCTTCAACTCATGAAGCTATCTTCTTCTCAATCTTGACTTGATGATCTTCAACACATGAAGTCATCCCAAGTTATCCTTATTTGTGGAACCTAACCTATTCATCCAACTCATAGAAAATGTTAGTCCCACAAATCGATTGTCATTAATTACCAAAACTCACCATTAACTCATAATGGAGGGACTAGATTATCAATCTTTCCCTTTTGGTAATTGATGACAATCTCAACAAATAATGAGATAATAAATTGAATATAAAATCATTTGAATTCAAAGTGCGGTACTACCGTCGTTATAAAATCCAGTACTACCGCTCTGCGGTAGTTCCGCAAATCGGCGCGGTAGTTCCACTTGAGCCGGAACCAAACTTGGCGCTCTCTGGAAAAAAGGCTCCACTCTACCTTCGGAGCTTCCGGGCTCCGGAAGTACCGCTCCGGACAGCGGAACTACCGCACCCAACGGTAGTTCCAGCGTTAAAATCACCGGTACTTCCGATCCCGCGAAATCTCAATGCATCCAGAGGGTGCTCCCTGGAAAAAAGGCTCCGCTCGCAATCCGGAGCTTCCGGTCGCCGGTAGTACCGATTTTGCCTGCGGAACTTCCGCTCTGCAGTAGTTCCGACGTTGAAATTTGCGGTACTACCGCTCTTCTAGACAGAGCACAGATTTGCTTTTAAAACAGATTTTTAATGAATGCATGCTCCTAGTTTGATCCCAATGTATGTATAAAAGGAAATATGGATCAATACTAATGAAACTCTAAAACATAGAGAGAGCTCCCCCTAAATGTGTGCATACAAGTCTATATGAAGAAAAACATATGCACATATTCATTCGAACTATTTGAGGAGTTCAATATATATTTTGGATCTAATAATGCATTAGCATATGAGAAAGTGATTTTTTAAATGCATACCTCTTTGATTTCACCTTTTCATCCAAATGAGACTAAGCTATAATATACTTTGAACAAACATATTAGTCTCATATATACATTTGTCATTATCACCAAAACAATATAAAAGTATTTGTCGTTAATATCAAAATCTCATAATGGCATTTGTCATTAACACCAAAACCAACTTAAATGGAGCTTGAACTTTCACCTTGTTCTAAGACAAGAGCAGTTGACATCTAAGAGCACATTCTAAATGAACAATTTCAGAATTATGATAGTTGTTTCTCTTCAGTTATCTACCCTATTTGACATGATTTCATATTCTTATGGCTTAAGAGAGAATCACATTTCTGTAATTATTTTATTATTGCTCTTGTCATTAAGTAATTGTGGGAAAAATGTTAAAAGCATTGCTATTGATGTGCCTAGCTATGTGACTTCATGGTGGCTTTGACTGCCATCTCAACATGAGTATTTTGACCATCTGTTGTTTATCTTGCAATTATGCACCGTGCTAGTGCTGCACTGTGATAACCCTAGTTTTGGGAGACTTTGTATGATAAACTATGAGAAATTTGATTGCTCGATGAGGATTAGGAGGTCTAATGAGATTGTTGTGACAATTTAGATTAATCTACTTGGCTTGAGTTGTTAGTAACCTGTTTACTTTCTACCATGTTACTTATTGCAGCGTTAATCAACCTTCTATACATTATGTTGCTGCAATTGAGTTGATTTACTTACTCTTGATCTGCAGTCATTTTGGATATAAACAGTAATTTCAGCGCTATTTCAAATCCAAAAATCCATACAACTTTTGATCAGTTGATCCAATGACTTGAAACTTTGTGCGTACCTTCTTTAGGATATTACAAACCCATTCCAATCAACGATCAAGAAAATTATTAGCAATTTTTTTACCTTTTTTTGTTCAAAGAAAGAGTGCACCAAAACCAATCAAAAGAGGGAAATCTCGATCTGCTCTTACTCTTGAGTTCTTGATGATCTAGAGAAGCTTAGATGGATTTTCACATATCATATCAAACTAGATCATAGTAGGAACTCAAGTCAAAATACCCACAACATCAAAATCCCAAAATCACCCTTTCTTGAGCTAAAACGGGCAAACACAAGAACTTACAAATACAAGTGCCTAAATGGATGAGATCTTGTGTCCAAGATATGTCTTCATCACTTATACATCCTTAGCACATAGAAAGATTAAGGGGAGAAGAGGAAACACCAAAAACCAAGGCAAATTAAGATTTCATCATTTGAGAACAGGAGGGAAATACTTGGATGAAATTTAATCTCTATTGATACTTGGAGAGGAATGTTTATAGACAATCCCTAGCCACACACAAAGCCTAAACATGACAAAAAGCTTAGTCACAAGAGCTTCTCATATCTCCCACAAGGTTCTCTCTAAGAACCCTAACTCATTTCTACTTGGCATAAACTCCCCAAAAGCTTAACCTAGCTATCTCTCTCCCTCCTTATATATGGAGGCTCATAAGGAAAACCCTAATTAGCACCTCTAGTTGGGTTTTATCCACTTAAATGAGCTAACCTGTTAAACCAAACACAATTTCGAGTTTTATACTAACACATGCATGCTTCTCAAAGCGCTCACACCCATTAGCCAATTAGTGGATCAACACTTGATCCACTTCATATAGCACATACAAGACCTAAACCACTTAGGCCACACCACGTTTTTGCACACCACTACTTTCCGTATTGAGCAATTTAGCAAAATGCCCCTCTACTACCTTCCATGAAGTTTCCTTTTTCCTTTGCCACGAAGCATCGCCCATGCTTTACCATCTTCTATGTGGCTTCAATGACTTGTCGCCAACCTATCACATATCTGGATTCCACCGAGCCATCCTCACTTGCAAACGACCCAAGTCACTTGGCTCACCACAAACCTCTCCACACACATGATGGCACTCGGCTTCCTTAACCTCACAGGACCTTGGCTTATTTCTTGAGCCTAGCCCGGTCCACTTCATTGTTGCCCATCATGTCCACCACTAGGAGCTCCCACTTCGATTCCTCATCTTCCCGGCTTGTAACCACCGCAGAAGCCTCGATCATCTTTGGCTGCTCCTTGACCATTCTGGACCTCATCACCACCCTGTGCCTAGTCCCGATCCTCCTACACCTCACCATGATCTAGCTCTAAAGTCCTACAACTAACACAAACAAGCAAACCGTCAAGTAGCACCACACAACACACAAGGTCATCAATTGACACTATTCATCCATACAATACACCGTGCAAAAAGTATGCAACCAAACATTGATCCTAAGCCTAGGACTAAATATCAAACCCCTGTGCACACATACAATAACACCCATGCTGTGCTCACACTTGTATGGACTCCCCCATGAGTAACCCTTGCACAACACCCGCCGTGACTAACACCCAAACCAAACTCAAAACACAGACTTCATTGGGGCCAGTCTGGCCATGGCACACATGCCGATCAGACCGCTCGAACAGCTGCCAGTAAGATTGCTCGGTCCCAGCGATCAGACCGCCTGGGCCGACCGGTTTGACCGGTTTTCCAATACAGCTCCAAACTAATTCACAAATTCAAAAGTTCAAACTCAAGTAATGAAATCAATACACAATCAATGTTAAATACTCAACACTCACATGGGGTTGCCACCACATGGTCTTACAATGTCCCCACATGATGAGTAATTTGACAAACACCCTGAAGGCAAGAATTTGAGTTCAAATTTTTGGACTTTTAAAGCACACAAGATGCAAGAGCTACTAGTTGTCTATATTTAAGAGAAAGTAAGAACATGACCATAGTGGTGAGATGTGGAATGATGCTAAGACTAGGAAGAGCAAATTTGTAGTAAAAGCTCTATCCACACCTAAAATGCTTCAAATAGCACTACTCATGGTCCAAATAAAAGAATAATTTTCATCATGACCATTGCCATAACAAGATAAAGCACAAAAAGAGAGAGAATAAATGCAATACCACTTGACAACAAAAGATCAAATATGACCCAAAATGCAATTTTCTCACATAAAAGCTTAGTTTGCTCTAAGGCAACCTCACAAAGCTCATTATCCCCATTTTCACTTTTTTAAGCATTCTCCCCCTTTTATGTTCATTCTCATTAAATTGACCATATTTATACTAATATCAAATTTTGCCTTAATCAATCTCCCCCTTTTAGTGAAATAGTCATTAAGGGTAAGGGGCCATGCAAGCACACTAACACTCCCCCTCAAATGATGCATGAAAAATACTTGCAAACAACAAGGGACCAAGAAAGAAATGCATGCATGAATGAAAATGCATAACCAAAAATAGGACTTTGAAAATTATCCAAAGTGGTATTACAGTCAAAAGATACCACTTGAAGCTATAAAATGTATACAAAGCTATCTAGATCATGATAAGGCATATGTAACCAATCTTGGCAAGATAGAACAATTTAGAGCATTTAATTTAGTTTCAAATTAAGAAAGGCTTCAAAATTGACAAGTTCAACTAAAAATATTCAAATATGAGCTAAGCCATGTCAAAAAGGCCAAATGGAATGAAGGAGCTCAAATTAAATCATTTAAAGTACTAGAAGTTCAATTTTAGCCAATTATGCTCAAGTACTAGACAAAAGCTATTCTTGAAATTTTAGAAATCATTTTGGCCTAATCTTAGCAAAGCAAGTTCTGGACTAGGAGCATCCATATTGCCTCCTAAGCTTCAGCCATTTTTCATATTTTTGTTTTCTTAGTCATGTGCTAGATTTCAAGCCTTACTACAACCATTCCAAGCAAGAAGCTTAAAAGAGCAGTCTTTGTCATCCAAAACTCCCCTTGAGTTCATGTTTAATGCAATGGTAATCGTCTCATGAGAAAGAATAGGTGAGATCAATTTGTTTCTCTCAAAAGAGATCATTTTTAATAGGTGAGATCAGTTTTTTCTCTCAAAAGAGATCATTTTTTTATCAAGTTAAGCACTAGTTAAATGAGTAAGATATGCTTTTCCAAAGAACTAACAAAGCACTAAATAAAGCTCAATAAGGGATACAAGATTCAATAGAAAATTTTTGACAGGACATATATCATAAAAGAATGACTAGAGAGCAACTAGTCAAAAGATCCAAACTTGCAAACTTAAAAGATATCAATTACAAAAATTGATACGACTTATGAAATTAAGTTCAGGTTGAAAAGTTAAGCTAGCAAGGCAAAGAATTAATCACACATACAAAAGTATAACAAAGCTAGCTAAGTAGGCATAACATGGCAATGAGTAATATCAAATCAAGATTACATCACAAATGAGTAATAGTTAAAGCTTATATCTAAATGCATAATTTATAATATAATACCATGTATGCATGATGCAAAAAGGAAGTAAGACTTAAAACTCCCCCTATATACAAGAACTACTTGCAAACAAAGAACAAGAGTTAAAAGCATGAGAAAGAAACACTCTTGCAAGAAGGAAAACCTCTCCACTACATGGTCTCTAGCCCAATAAACACACACACACACACATACTGTTAAGGAGCGAATCTACTACACTAGTGTTGGACCCCGGGTTAGCAAACCCAGATCTTCTGTGATTCCACCGCACTATTCCCTGGATTAGTAGATAGTGCTCATAGATACATTACTGTATATCAAAAACATATCATGCGGAAGCGTAAATAATACAGTAATAACTTACTCATGGGCCGACTAGGCCAAAATAAAAAAGATGTAGTAGCGGAAACTCCACATAGGTGGAACCCTCAGGACTTGCACACAAGTAGCCGACTAGGGTTCGTGACCTAGTCCATGGTCTCTTCATCTTCCAGCTTTATCGATCCCTATAAAGTACCGCAGGGCTTGACTTTCTGTTCTTATTGACTGAGTAATGGTAATTAAACAAGAGTGAGTACAATGGTACTCAGTAAGTCTCCACACAGGATGCAATAATAATATATGCAAAGCTGTCAAGGGAGGCTTGAGATTCTTTTAGTTGCTAAAAGCATGGTTCGAAAGTACAATAAGTAAGAAACTCCTGAGACTTAGCAATTTTAACTAAAACAGATTTTATGAAATTGATTATGAGAATGCAGTAATAATAGTATGCAGCTTACATCCACCTTTTGTAGTGCATGGCTACCTCCACCAATGCTAGTTTTCACCACTGGAGTACTTCACTCCAGGAAAAATCAAAGTCAAAGAACTTCCCTTTGATAGGTTTTTATCCCACGCATAAAGGTTTTTGAAATAGAGCTAACTAAAGGAAGTTCCCATGTCCACCCTTAACCGTGGGCACGGCTATTCGAATAGTTTATTCTCTGCAGAGATTGTACACTTACCCACAAGAGACAATCAATTCGATGGGCCTGCGCGATTCCTTAGTCACGCAGATCGAGAGATTGTCACGAGACCTTTACAATACCTTGCCCTATCGTCCTCTCACCCTTATGGGCCTATCCCTCATGAAGAAGGTCCCATAAGTTGTGCGGGAAGTTCCACCACAACGTCTAGCGCAGCTGGACTTCTGTCTCCACAACGTCTAGCGCAGTTGGCGAAACATCACCTGAACGCGGTGTCCCGATCAGGCTGGAGTTTTATTCCTCCTGCATAATCCCTCCTTTCCCCTACCTGTGAGATGACTTCAAGGGTCCGGTAAATTATTTAGCCAAGCCTACAGTTTTCTAGCTTGTGGTTGTACTGTTTTACACGAGGAGGTCATCACAATATTAAGTCCTTAATTTGTCCAGGCGGTTCTTATCACAAACCATAATTTCTCGTGCGACATCGGCACCATCCACTCTTACCACCCGCTAGGACAGGTATAGCAGTTTTTAGGGTTTAGAGAAGCATAAATTAAGTTGTCACAAATATTCAGCCACTTACATCCCGTGACTGTCCCAAAACAAGCTCTCATATTTTAAAGATTGATGATCAGGGCAGCTAGTGCCCTGGACTTGACAGACTAGTATGACATTTTAATATGACCTATAACTAGTAAAGTTACCACTAAAATCTAGGGTGACAATGGTCGGTGATTCAAGTGTTAAGGAATGGCATATTAAAATTAATACAACATCAAGTGGGCTTGTAACTACCTTATGTTTTTGGATATACATTTACAGAATAAATTAAGCATGCAAGTTGATAATTTAAAGGAACATAATTTTGCATAAAATGTAGGATCAACATGATCAAAGTGATGACTTGCCTTGCTTGGGTTACCACGGCCTTGATCTAATTCAAAGTCTTCTCAGTCAGTGATCTTAAATTCCTGGTCTTCGCTTTTACCCAAGTCTTGATCCTGTTCGAATTTGTCGCTTCCTCAAGTCTTCATATTCTAATATGCGGCAAAAGAACAAAAGAAACCAAATAAATCCAAACACTTCAAATGCATAATTAAATTAACTCATATATTTATTACAATTTGAGAATAGAGAGATGATTCGGGTTAGTGTGCAGAGAACACAGTGGTAGATGAATTGAGCAAAAGAAGGAGGTGACTGAGTAGCTTTACTGTGAGGGAAAATTAGGCTAAGGAAGGCTCAAAGGTAAATGAATATCCACAGGAACATTTTGCTTTGGAAATGGTGGGGGCTGCACATAACTGATCAGGGATACAAGGGCTCGATCTTTTACTTGATAACTTTCTTTTTATTGATTTTTATTTATCAAGGAAGTTCCATCATTTGGAATGTCGAGCTCTATTTATCGAAGGCTAACAACTTAGTGATTTTCAGGATACGGGTTTCACATGAGATGAGTATACTTTTACGTACTTGAGGTAACTTGATTTTTCAAGATGTAATATCATACGAGATTGCAACTGCCAACTTATTGAATTATTAATTCAATATCCTATTTACAGTATGGAGTGGGTCTTTAATCAATGGTCACCAGGAACAAAGTTAATCATTTCATTGATTAACAATTAGTTAAGGATGACCAATGGCCCGCTTTTATCAAACATGATTTTAATATTTTAATTGAGTCCTCTTTTTAGGATTTGAACTGAATTATTGGTGAAGTTGATATTTTCAGGTATATCGGTAAATTTTGAGTCCAGAGATACGGGTTGGATGGTTACAAATTATTCTTAGGGTCATCTGATTAGGGGTTTGGATGTGAGATAAAGATTAATGGTTTCCTATTTATTTTTAAGATTTATTAATTATAGATAAGGAAACCGTTAATTTGAATTTCAGCATTTTACAGGTAATTATTGAGGACTTCACCAACAACTATTTTAAGCACTAATAAAAGAGGGATGACATGATTTTAGAGACGAGTAATTTATGGGTATTGTTTTATGTGGCAGAAACTTGCTAAATTAATTTACTTAGTTTACACTAATAGATTTGGATCAAGGGATGAAATATATTATTTGAATCGCTCGAGTTCTTGATAGGGTTTAAAATTATTATCCGAGTTTCCAGAGTAAAATTTGAAAGCATTGAAATTATTTTTATAAGGCTTCAAACATGCATCTTTAGTTATTTAGGATTAACTTATGGCTCCCCTGATTTATAAAAGAGAATCCTTTAATTAGTTCACATAATAGATTTTAACATCAACACCCATTGAATCCATGTTGATTACTTGTCATTTGAAAATAGGTCATGCACCATCTTATTTTAGTTTTACATGAGGATTAATTGTTATTTTATTACTCTTTATTGTCATGAAATTTATTAAATATAAGTTTTTAATTGCAAGCCTCCATTATAATTTTGCAATTAATTCCTCATTTATAAATCACATTTTATTACCTTGCTCAAATGAGAAAATTTTAGATAGAAATTTCAAGATTTTAGAAGTAAAGTGGGAGGATACAAAGATACACATGAGCTAGGGGACATCCTCTAGTCGGGCCCACATGTTATACAAAGAGACAGAAAGGAGGAAGCTGATCGGCAGAGACTGAGCAGAACAGGGGAAGAGCGGTGAAAACAGGGGAGGGCGCACGGTGCCGGTTAATGGGCAGTGGTGCTGGTGAGGAATGGTCAGGGAGGCGGCGATGACCGGCAAAACGGGTTGCTTAGGCGACGAGGAGGCTCAGGGAGGCAACAGCTCCGGTTAGGGTGGCGCCAAGACGAGCTGGCGGCCGCTCTAGGTGACCGGCGATGAGGGGGAAATGGGGCGCTAGCGACCGGAAGAGAGAGGGAAGAAGGTGGGGCACGCATGAGCAATAGTGGGCCACGAGGAACTCACCCATGGGGTCAGTGGAGCTGGAGGAAGGCCGAGGCAGGCCGGTGACGTGCACAAGCGGCGGCGTGGTCGGGTCGCCGCGACGGGAGAGATCGGGCGGCGAAGGGCGTTGGCCGACAGTTGGGTGAGCTCCGGGGCACCAAGGGCTGCTCTCACCATGAGGAATCAGGCTGGGGCTGACTAAGGGGGAGATGGTGGCAGAAATGGCGGTGGCCGGCCGGAAATGAAGAAGTGTGTGCGGTGTGCTCAGGCGATGAATCTTCGATTAACTGAGGGGGAAGGTTGAGGATGTCCAGGGCATGCCGTGACGTGGGTGGCTCGTGAAATTCTTGCCAGAGGTAGCCAGGATGGGGAGGGGCGACAACAACACAAGCCAAAGGTAGCTTGGCCGGAAGCGAGGGAGAAGGGCAATGGGGAAGAGAAGCAATGGGGTTTGGCTGGCCTCTTATAGGCGGGCGAAGGTGGTTGGCAGCTGGGCGAATTGAAGGCCCACGCGCAGTGGAGTAATGCTGGCATGGGCACCTCAGGGGAGTAATGCCGAGTGATGGAGCAGCACGTGTGTAGGTGTAGGGGAGTGGCGCCGGGGCTAGGTCAGTGGTAGGGGCAACAGCTAGGCATACGGAGGCCGAGGCGAGGCTGGGCGGCTATAGCCGGTGGGAGTGGCCGGTGCACGGGGCTGGGCCAGCGAGACTTGATGCCAGGAGCAAAGGAAGAGGAAGGCAAAGAAAGCAAAGGCGCCGGGTAGGCTGGGCAGGATGCGGGTCGACTGAGAAAGAAGAAGAAATGGGTCGAGGGAAAAAAGAAATGGGTCGAGGACCAAGAAGGTTTTTGGGATTTTGAGAATTTGAATTTCAAGAATTAAATTTGTAATTGGGTTTTGATTTTGAAAGCTTGGTTCAAATTTCTGGACTCAACATTTGAATTTTAAGTTTGTCGAGTTTTGAGAGATAATTTTTGAATTTCATAATTTGAATTTTTGGATATGAAAATTGGATGGGAAAGAGTTTATGTTGGTTCCAATTTCCATTTTTGGTTTTGAATATCCGGATTTTAATTTTGTTTTAAATTTTGAATTTAAGACTTACCATGGAATTTGGATTTTCTTAATTTGATTTTCAATCTTGGTTCTTGATTCCAAGATTTTGATTTTTTTATTAACCTAGTTTTTGGCAAGAACCCAAATCAAGAAACTCGAATAAACACCAAAAATTTTTAAACAACACTAGAAATTGATAAAAGATTTTAGATTTTCTCAATTACAATATCCCCATACATTTACAACTAGCCACCCCATTACTGGAAGCTAGCGAAAGAAAAAGCATGCTCAACTTAAACAGGGTAAGAGATCCTAAAGATGAGTGAAGAAAAGAAATGCCTAAGAAAGACACAAAATAGAAGGTGTGACCTTCAGCATTCTGAACTGACATAAAAACCCTGACACTCCCAAATGCTATACAATGCTGAATATGGAAGCAGGAAATTAACAAAGCTCAAGCAAGAACCTGTGTCACACTACTTGGCTGTGTGATGTAGTCGAAGTAGTCAAAGCTGAGTCAAGTTGCATCCTAAGATTGATAACAATCACAGGATACCCGAATGAGAAGGAGAAAGACTAAGAATGTCCAAAACTAGGGGGTTTAACTACTCCTTTGGTACCCAGCTACAATATTGCACACTTAATCTCCCATCCCTCATGTAAAGCCTATATCGCCAGACAAAAAGTCATTTGTGCCTTAGAACTAGGGTTAGTGAAGAATGACATGAAAATCCACTTCTAAGACATATGACAAGCAAGAATTCTATAATCCAAGGTGAGAGGTAGGCAATAAAAATTTAATACTCACATAAGCACAAGCAAATAATTTTGAGCATGAACAAGATTGTACATAACATAGCAATGAGACAAATGAGCATGAACAAGATTGTACATAACATATCAAACTCTATTTATATCCATAGTAAAGAATGAAGCAAATGAGAAACAAAGCACATAGCATGGTAAGCATACAATCAAGGACAAAGAATGCAAGAAATGGTATAGCAATGCTCATCAATCTATAATTAGCAATACCACTTGTATCATCAACATCTTGTAAGTATAAAACATGTCGAAATTATGCTAACATGGATCAAGAGTAAGGTATGCTAACATGGTATCTAACGGATGCACGGATATCTAGAGCAAGGTATCATAAAAGCATGATGGTGAATATATTAAGATAACACATGCTCATGATGGAATACCAAGCTTAAGCATATATGACAATCACAATCAGAATTATAGCCTATGAATATATGAGCATGATCAAGCATAACATGTCAAATCGTGAAACTACAATAGCACATACTAATGGCAATATGACAAGGCTCATGCATCCACAATTGATATATCACAATACCAAGTATATAGAAAACATGGCATGGAATAATTCATGCAAATACATGGTACAGTGATATCAAGTAAGCATATGAATATATGAAACACAAGCAAGAATATGATACATAAAGTTGCAGAAATAATGCATGCCCATGAAGATAAAACTCATATATCCACAAAACATGAACAATTAAGTAGCATATGGATATACAAGCAAAATACAAATAAAGGCATGACAAGAATGGACCATGAGTAATACATTCTAATATGATACAAGTGAACAAATATATAAGCGCAACATGCCAATTATGATCAAACATGAATATAAGGGTATGAAAGATAAGATAGCTCACAAAGTAGATGAAAAATGTCAAACGTGAAAGCACATGCCTCTTGGAGGCCATCAAAGGGAGTGGAGAACCATCTAATATTCCAATCACGTGATAAAGCAAAAGACCGAAATCCAATCAAGCACATATTCTCCATCATGCGTCCCAGTACCTACACATGGGAAGAACAAAGTGCCCAAGTCTTGGATCCTGAAGGGTTAGTAAGCAAATACTTGAGAACTCAAAACTTGGACACACCAACACTAGAAGTATGTGAGTTAGCATGATGCAATGGATGGTTCATGCAAGAAAATCCAATCTTAGAAGCACGCTACAAGTGGACAACTCGATGAGAAAAATGAGTGCCATCTCTGCAAAAGTGGCAGATGCCTTGCTTGATAGCACCAAGATGAGAACTAACAGGAGCACCAAAAGAACTTTCAACTCGTCTCCATGGGTATGCACCTTGATAGGGAAAATGAGGTCCACCATATCGGAGACGGCAAAAATCCTTCCTTTGGACAACACGTGGACTAAAACCAAAATCATGATAATCAAGTCCACGACTCCATCCAACATCACTAGAAAAGGTGTCAAATAAGCCATCAACAAAGCAAACCTTCATGCTAGGCTCACAAGTGTTCATAGCATGAGAAAAACTATGCACACTTGGAGACTTAGAAGCATAGGCTCATCGCACGCGTTTGGCATGTCAAAAGCAAAAGTCTACATGATGCCCATCCTTCCCACAAATGAGCAATAGTGCAAAGATCTACTAGGAGACACAGTCTGAGAGGATAAAGCACCATTCTTGCTCAAAGGAGAAGTCCCTTGGGATAAGCATAAAGACCTCATGCTGACACTGGGTCCACACATGCCATGAGATGGATGATGTGTGCTTCTAAAAGTTTAACGATGAACTCAACGCTTGTGCTTGACATGGCGAAAACAAAAGTCAATAATATGTCCATCCTTCTTATGAAAGGTGTCATGATACTTCTCTTTGAGAGATGTAGTATCATGTGAGAAAGAAACACTCTTGTCTTTGTAAGTCCCTTGGACAACACCAGAAGAGCCACAAGAAGCATTGCTAGTCAAGCAAGAGCTATCCAAAGCAATGGCACGAGTACCAACATCAAGTGACTTAAGAAAAGTATGAGAAGAATCTAAATCCAATTTTAAAGAAGTAAGATCAATATTTAAAACATCAATATCATATTGGAAAGCAACACAAGAGTCACAAGACTTAGTGCTCATATCATCGCGTACTCTCTTCAAAAAATCAAGCTCATTCTTCAAGGCAATGCAAGATGTGTAAGATATTGAAGATGCATTGATAATGTGCATGGAATGCAAAGCATCACCATCATTTAATAAGTAGCACAATTCTTACAAGAGAGTAAATCATCATCAAGCAATTTCTTAGTTTCTAATCACATGATAGGAAAACTAGACTTAAATCTATCACTTTCAGCCCTAGTATTATCTAATTGCTCAAGACAATTAGAAAAGCTCAAATTTAAGTTTGTACTTTTCAGCTCTAGCAAGTTCAACTTGTTCTACACAAGTGGAATAAGCCAATTTTAAATTCTTAATTTTAGCAAGCATGCTAGCACAAGAATCATATTTATTCCTAACCAAGGATCTAAAATTGCCTAACTCTAATTTAGCATGATCAAGCTCATGACGTAAGGTAATACAAGAAACACAAGGCATAGAAGCATTTGATCAAAACAATTCATTTTTAGATTTTAAGCATACAAGAGAAGTTCTTAATTTATCATTATCTACATGCAAGGACTTACATGACTCACATGGCAAAGGAGATCTCAACCTAGCTACTACATCAAGTAAATCATTCTTTTCTTTCATTAGGTTCCTCATCTCTAATTTAAAAGCAAGTAATTTTGAGTTGAGTTTCTCCTTTCTCACCTTCCTTAGCTTGAGTAGGGGATCATCCTTGAAAAGTATCTCATGATCATCCTCCATGGTCACTCCACACATGCCATTGGGTTCCTTCTCCACTTTGAGCTCCAAATCCTCCTCATTCATGTCACAACACCAAAAGGAGTGGCCAAGAACACTAGATAACTTGCAAGTGTCCCAATTTGCCCTTTTGCATTTTCTCATAATTTGATTAATGAATTCAAGGTCATTGACTTGATCAATGCCATCGACCAAAGAGGCACAAGAAGATGGAACAAAAGGCTCACAAAACCTCATAGTAGCCGCCATGCTCATAATCAGTTAAGATCAACCAAGAGCAAATATCACTCTGATACCAATTGTAAGATCGAGAATGGCAACTAGAGGGGGGTGAATAGGAGCCCAAATTCAATTTGAGGCTTTTCAAAATCTTTTCCTTTTAGCGGAAGCAAAACTCTTTACTCCAGTAGCTACGGAAGCTATGAAGATCAAAGACAAATAATTACAAGGAAAGTTCTGAACAAAATTGAGCAAAACATGATTTGAAAACCCTCGGTAATCTGACCTCTACATACATGATGATCTAATCTCCATCGAGGGGGCGGTCTGACCTCTATAAGGTTGGTGGTCTAACCTCCATTAAGGGGGTGGTCTGACCTCTAAATCAGGATATGAACAGTAATTTCAGTGTTTTTTCAAATCCAAAAATCCATGCAACTTTTGATCGGTTGATCCAATGACTTATAACGTTGCACACACCTTCTTTAGGATGTTAGAAACATATTTCAATCAACGATCAAGTAAATCCGTTGCCAAAGATTTGATCTTTTTTCGTTCGAAGGAAAAGTAAACCAAAACCAATCAAAAGAGCGAAATCTCGATCTGCTCTTGCTTGTGAGTTTTTGATGATGTCATAGCAAGTTAGATCATAGCATGAACTCAAGCCAAAATGCCCACAACATCAAAACCTCAAAATCACCCTTTCTTGAGCCAAAACGGGGCAAACACAAGAACTTACAAAAAGAAGTATCTGGATGGATGAGATCTTTTGTCCAAGACACATCTCCATCACTTATGCATCCTTGGCACACAGCAAGATTAAGGGGAGAGGAGGAAACACCAGAAACCAAGCCAAATCAAGATTTCATCATTTGAGCACAAGAGGGAAATAGTTAGACGAATTTTTATCCCTATTTGTACTTAGAGAGGAATATTTATAGCTAATCCCTAGCCACACACGAAGCCTAAGGATGACAAAAAGTTTGGCCACAAGAGTTTCTCACATATCCTATAAGGTTCTATCCAAGGACCCTAATTCCTCTCTACTTTTGGCATAAACTCCCCAAAAGCTTAACCTAGCCATCTCTCTCCCTCCTTATATTTGGAGGCTCATAATGAAAACCCTAACCAACACCTCTAGTTGGATTTCATCCACTTACATGCACGCTTCTCAAAGTGCTCACACCCATTAGGCCATTAGTGAATCAACACTTGATCCATTTCAGATTTTTTTAGCACATACAAGACCTAAACCACATAGGCTACGCTGCAGTTTTGCACACCTCCACTTTAACAGCATTGGGCAATTTACCAAAATACCCCTCTATCACCCTTCACGAAGATTCCCATTTTCTTTGCCATGAAGCATCGCCCATGCTTCCCCATTTTCCATGTGGCCCCAATGACTTATTGTTAAGCCTTTCATGCGTTTGGATTCTACCAAACCATCCTCGCTTGCAAATGACCCAAGTCACTTAGCGCACCACAACCTCTCCTCGCACATGACGGCACCTAGCTTTCTTGACCGCATAGGACCTCGGCTCCTCTCTTGAGTCTAATCCTGGTCCATCTCACCATTACCTATCATGTTCACCATTAGTAGCTCTTGCTTTGGTTTCTCATTGCCTCGGCTTGCAACCAACCCACAAGCCTTAGTTATCTTTGGTAGCTCCTTGGCCATTCTGGAACTCAACACCACCCTGTGCCTAGTCTCAGTCCTCCTACGCCTCACCATGATCTAGTTCTAGAGTCCTGCAACCAACACAAACAAGCAAATGTCACATAGCACCGCACAACACACAAAGTCATCAATTGACACTATTCATCCATACAATACACCGTGCAAAAAGTATGCAACCAAACCATTGATCCTAAGCCTAGGACCAAATACCAAACCATTGATCCCATGCCGTGATCACACTTGTATGGACTCCCCCATGCCTAGTCCTTGCACAGCACACACCATGACTAACACCCAAACCAAACTCAAAAGGTATAGACTTCACTGGGGCCAGTCTGACCATGGCACACATGCCAGTCAGACCGCCCAAAAATCTACTGATCAAATCGCTCAGTCCCAGTAGTCAGACCACTTGGTCCCAACGGTCAGACCGTCTAGGCCAGCTGGTCTGACTAGTTTTTCAATATAGCACCAAACCAATTAACAAATTCAAAATTTCAAACTTAAGCAATGAAATCAATACACGATCAGTCGATCAATGTCAAATACTCATCACTCATATAGGGTTGCCACCACATGGTCTTACACATTGTATACTATCATGTTGTTTGTTGATCAAAAGAAAACTACCACCCTAATAGGTTTATTGCCATGATTAATGAAAGTAAATTCATAATTGGTTCAAATTTTTGACAGACAACTCTATTCTACATTTTATAAAGTCATTAATGCAAGGCCTCTATATCTGAGAGGTCGTACTCATGTAAATGCAGGTCAGTGTTATTCAATATGAAGTCATTTATATTTTTGTCAACCGTTTACTAAGTTACTGCCATCCATGTTTTGTTCAGTAGCTTCCTTGGATCCCCAAGTGGCAATGGAATGAAATTTAGTACTGCGGTGGGACATCACAAGCCTTTAAGGTAATCACTACAAATTATTGCAAGCTCAGTGGATAACATTGTATAAGCACTAGCTGAGGCACACACATATATCGATTATTTAGGAATATTTGCTTCTGAAGAGGCTCAGTTAGGAGCCTATAATTGTCCTCAGGTAAGAATCACTCAATCTGCTATTTGTGTAACTAGCGAATTTACATGGATAACTCATGGAGTTATATTCTGTAGCGAAATGGTGGATGGCATTTGGGAACCAAGTGTTGGAGTTGCAAAAGTATGCTATCAAGATTGTTTCTCAATGTGCATCCTCAAGTGGCTATGAACATAATTAGGGCACATTTGCATGTTAGATTAATCTTGTTGTTTAGAATAGTTGTGCACGTTAACTTTGTTGCATGGTCCTTCATGGCATTGTACACATTAGGTGTGAACTGTGTACTTGCATGTGTTAGTTCGCATGTTAGTTAGCTAGTATCACATGGTGAGTCATAGCAAGAAAAGTGGATCGAGTATGCTCTATGTGCATGTGTTTGTTATCTCTTCATAAGAATGCACTTAAGGGTTAGTTGTGTGGAGCAAGAGAATAACAGAAGGAAAATGTAGTCCATGGTTGTGTGCATGTTCTTGTGTGTCTCTTCTTCCTTTCTTTATTCCTTTGTGTGTGTATGTGTGTTCGTAGAAACACATGAAAGTGTGAGAGAGAAATCAAAGATTGATTCCTAGAGGAGTTGAGTGATTCAACTCCAACAATTGATATTAGAGCTTTCAAGATCCTAGAGTAAGGTGACACGCTAACTAGGTTCCACACAAGGTGGTGGCTAGTGGTGTGGCATGGTGCTACAGTGGTGGCATGTCCAATTCTTACAGTGTGACATGATTGGTAATGGCAGCCTCCATTGTCCTAAGGTGGGCGGTGGCACGAGGCCATCACGAGATGTGCACAGTGGTGTGAAGCTGTTAGGGGATGATTCAATGTGAAGACAATGGCGGTGGCGAAGGCCATCATCACAAGAAGAGTTGTCATGAAGCTTATGTTGATCACTGCAAGACGTCTCAGTGCGAAGCTGATCGTGATCACAAGGTGAGTCGATGTGAGACTGACAATGATAGCATTGTGATGCTGCTAGGAGATGAGTCCGGGATGTTGAGGAGATGTGTTCACCATCCTGAGTTGAGTCTGTGGAGTTGAGTCTAGGACATTGAGGAAATGTGTTCACCATCCTATATCGACTAAGAGTTGGACAAGTCGTTGTTGAGACCAACTGCCTCAATGAGTGTGAGATGCGTTAGAAGATCAGCCTTCGAGTTGTGAAGAAAGATACAAGAATATTAAGGGGTGATTGTTAGATTAATCTTGTTATTTAGAATAGTTGTGCATGTTAACTTTGTTGCATGGTCCTTCACAGCATTGTACATGTTAGGTGTGAATCGTGTGCATGCATGTGTTAGTTTTCATGTTAATTAGGTAGTGGCACACATTGAGTCATAGCAAGAAAAATAGATCGCGTCCGTTGTGTGCGCGTGTGTTTGTTATCTCTTTATCAGCGTGTACTTAAGAGTTAGTTGGGTGGAGCAAGAGAATAATAGGAGAAGGACATGTAGTCCATGGTTGTGTGCATGTTCTTGTGTGTCTCTTATTCCTTTCTTAGTTCCTTTGTATGTGTATGCGTGTTGTAAAAACACATGAGAGTGTGAGAGAAATCTGAGATTGATTTCTAGAGGAGTTGAGTGATTCAACTCCAACATTGCATTGGTCCATACATAGAGAAATAAACTTAGATATGCCAAACTACACAAATTAGTTTATGTTCAGTATAATTTGAAGCTATGGTTACAACAGCTTGAGGAACAACAAAATGAGAAAGAACGTGAAGGTTCATTTGGATGCAATACGGAGATCATAATGTTCTACAAGGAAAATCTAATTATGGAGATAATTCTAAAGGAGAATTTGAGCCTTCACTTAATGAAAATGGAGATCCACCTATGCCTTGAAAAATTTTTTTGGATGCCATCCCTGACGAGGACTTGAATGAAGCTAATTTCAGGGATTTGAATGAAGCTACAAACAATGAACCACTTTCTACTTGGGCCAAGCAAAATATTGGTAAAAGTCACACATTGAAGAGGAAATAACGCACAAGCAGACACAATTGTTGAGGATTTGAAGTCTCATGTACGAGCTAGCAAAATACAAGTGAAGAAAGAAAGAAGGTGGATGAAGAAGACATTGCTAGTAGCTACAACAAGACTGAATCTCCATCAAATAATGTAAGTGAGAGACCATGTGGGTAGATCTAGGTCAATTTGTGATTATCAATTGGCAGTTTAGTTTAGTTAAATCTAAGGTTTATAATTCTTTGAAATTCAAGTTGTTGTTAGGTTTCAGGAGATAGTACTAGCCTTGCAATGGTGGTAGTACCGGCCTGGTGACAGTGGTCATACCGGGCTTGGGTGGTGGTACTACCACTGGTGCGGTATGACCAGTCTTTAGATGGTGTTTTTTATTTTCTAGAGACGGTCATTTTTGGCTATGGCCTAGTATAGTAATACTGGTGCAAAATCATGGTACTATCGAAGATCTGTATAACCAGGCCTTAGTTGGCAGTACTACCAAGGTGGTAGTACTAGCCTTAGGCAAGCGGTCATACCGCTCTCCTATTACTAGTAAAAAGGTTAAGGGCTAGTCAGACTGGCCAGTGGTTGGTTGTACGATAGTCATGGGTGGTGCGGTCATAATGGATGAGGCAAGTTTGTTCTGAAATTTGGGAACTATGAGAGATTTGATGATGGGATGAGCTTACAACTCTAGCAATGATTGCATTGTGTTGTATGTTGCATGTTTTATGCTACCGTGAGTCAAGTTGTGAAGAAGCTATGCCCAAAAATGATTTATTGGTCTTTGGATGTGCAGGGAAGTTAAAAGGTAACTATGGTCAACAACAGGTGATCAGGACTAACTGAGGGTGGATTGAGGGCAAAACAGTCAAGGGGGTCATGTGGGATAGTTCGACTCAAGCATGATGCACGGTAAAGTTAAGGAATGCGATTGAATGAAGGTCCAAGCAATGAGTTGGATCAAGTTGGCTTCGTTAGTTCAAGTGAGGCATGGTTCGATGGGAGCCAAAAATGAGAGAGACGTGCCAATGGATGGATGCCATTGATCAATCTACACATGGCATGTACGGTGGCTTGCAAGACAAGAAGAAGATGGAGTCAAGAGAAGGTACCCGAAAGCTTCATTGGGAGCATTTCGAGAAAATGCCCAAATACTAGACTTGAGGCCTACACCAAAACCGTGGTGCAGGAGATGCAAGGAAAGTGGTTAGGCTAGAGTCATGTGTGTGAAGTGGATCAAACACTTAGGTGTGAGTGGGTTGATCCTTGTAAACACTATGAAAAGCATGCGTATGAGTGAAAAACTCATAATTGTGGGGTTGACGGATTTCCCCAATTCTTAGTCTGAACTCCCTAAGGGGGCTGGTTTAGGCTATATGAAGAAGGGGGAGGAGTGCTAGGGTGATCCAGGAGATAGGAAGATTTTCTAGGTTTAGGCTAGAGCCTTCTCTCCTTTATGGTGTGAGTAAGAGTGGAACTTGTGAGGGTCCTTTATAACCAGCAAGCTATAAGAAATCATTCATCTTCATGCAATAAATTAAGTTCTTGCAATTCTTGTGTTCTTGTATATATTTTGCATGAGTTATTGATCTTTCTTGTGGTGTTTTGGTTCTTTTTGTGCTCCTCTTGGTCTTGCTACTATCCATGATGTGTAAGTTACACTAGTAGATCGTTGGGATTAATCTTTACCAACCTAGATCACTTCTATAGCACTAATCAAGATCTTGCCCTTTTTTTGCCTCTCTTGGCCAAAATTTGTGATTTTGTGATTGTGACCTTTCTAGCCAAAACCTATGCTTAGATTACCTTGCTAGGATATGTGAGAGATGATCTAAAAGTTCTCATAACTTATATCCTCATGAGAAAGAAGTAATTTGAGTTTTAGGGTATGGTGTGTTCTTGAGACAAAGGTCCATACCAATTTTGGTAATATTTGGACAAGATTTAATCAAGATCTCCAAATTGGGTTGTTGTCCCGAGGCGTTTGTGCATGACAACATGGCAAACGGTCATACTAGCCTTGTCTTGGAGGTAGTACCAGTTGGGAGCGGTCGTACTGGCTTCTGTTAGAAGGTAGTACCGGTCAGGTGCAGTAGTTCTGGCATCCCCTTAGTGGTAGTACCAAACTTGCAGAGAAACCTGTATTGTTGCTTATTTTGGTCTCAGTTCTCTGTAAGGTTTGTGTAGGAGGTGTAATATGAACTTAATTACTCTCATAGTTATTTGAGTGAAGATTTTGAATACTTGGAGAAAGAAAAAGCTTATGCAATTATTCACACCACCTCTAATTGCCAGCATGGGTCCAACAGTAAGTTATGGAGAGAGTGGAGATAGTAGTTCCCCATCTAGTGACAATGGTGGCAATGCACAGAATGTACAAGGTGGAGAGATCATTGTTCTAGAAACTAAGTAACAACAACCTAAGAATGCACCACTGGTATTTTCATATGAGGTAACACTACTACAAAACGGGTCATCACAGATGGTTCAGAACTGTCATCACAGACGGTTTTCTGAACCGTCTGAATTTATGTGTCAATGATAATCGGAGGTTATCACAGACGGTTTGTGAGCCATCTGTGATAAATATAGCATAGACGGTTGGTATTTAGAACCATCTGTGAAGAAAACTATTACAAACAGCTCGAACCAAAAACCGTCTGTGATACTCACACATCACAGATGGTTCTAGCTATCAGTCGTCTGTGATGGGTGAGTATCACATACGGTTGGTATATAAAACCATATGTGATACTTTCTTATCATACATGGTTGGTAGATAGAACCATCCGTGATAGTCCTTCATAGACGGTTTATACCACAAAACAACATGTGATAGTTTATTCTATACCTAAATTTTTTTCTATTTTTTGGCTAACCTCAAGAAATAATGTTAGATATGCCCTTTGAAAGCAAGCAAATACAACAGCAAACACAACATCGCATTTCATTTCCATTAAGATTAGAATCCACCATTATAGCATAACAAGATAATGAGCAGATTACCCATCTAACACAGCAAGAACATGGTAAGAACACATATCCTAATCCTATGAACCCAACTCTTTAATACGGCATGAATATATAAAAAGGAGAGATCCTAGCAGACAGTAGAAGTTGGATGCAGCACGCGATGCCTAGGCCCTCTCGCCCCTGATGTAGTGCAAGCTAGATGTCCTTGATGCCTTTGTGCCACGAATCAATGGTACCAAGGAAGAGAGGTGAGGGGATCAGATGGCGGCCGGATATCACCAGCAATGAAGGAGAGGTGGCAGTAGTATTACCTTTGTGTCACGACGGTAACACTGCCCAAGACACTCTTACAACACTTACGACAAGAGTGTTTTGAGCAGTGAACCATGGTTTCACAACAGGAGGCGAAGAAGCTAGCTCACGGCGGTAGTCAGTGTCCTTGATGGGAGGATGTGGGAAGCTAGGAGTGGATGAACTCATGCGTGCCTGCCAGTGGAAAGGGAGAGGGGAGTAATTAATAAGGGCTAAGAGGTGGGAGGAACCGGTGCCTGCCGTTTGATGCGGAGAGAATGGATGGGTGAGATCGAAATCCTGGGGGATACGCCATGTATCGGTGACATGTCATTATCACAGACGATTTGTTATACGAACCATATGTGATAATGTACATATCAGATACGGTTTGTTATACGAACCATCTGTGATAATGCACATATCAGAGACGGTTTGTTATATGAACTGTCTATGATAATGTAATATCAGAGATAGTTTGGTATACGAACCGTCTGTGATAATACTTAAATATGCGTGCCCTACTCCCACCTGTTAATATTCCAATGCAAGCGACCCTTAATTAAACTTCCACACCATTCTGGATTTATGTGTAACATGATATACAATTCCTTGATACCACAAACTCAATCTCTTCTAAACGTCCTCTCTCTCATCTTCTTCATCAGATTTCTCAATAATGGCATCTAATATTCTTTTGATCTCCTTCCTCTCATCTATCCATCATGAGTTGTTCGACCGCAACCTTACACAGGCAGCCAACAAGTTACCTCTGGAGCAGCTCCTCTGCTCACACCCTGCTCTCTTTCCTTGACTCGTTTCCATCCGTCAGCTGGACCTCATCATCCACCATCGATGGAGGTGTCTCGTTGCTGCTCAGGAAAGGAAAACCGCCCTCAGTCTCGTTCTTCTCTTCAATGTGTGCAAAACAAAAGAAACTCTTGTAGTAGTGGAGAGACATTTGGATAACCTTGCCGATCAAGCAAAAGCGGCCGATTCTAAGGAAGCTTATCATGGCATCCTATTTGAAATAATGGGCCATGCTAATTGAGAGACCATGTGGAGGTATCCCCATGTTTGTGATGAGTAATTGACGTTTGTATTAAAGAGTTTGAGTTTGTTTTGGGTATTCTAAGGTTAAATACCTTTCATTTATGCTAATGTTGATTATACTGTTTCGTGTGGTGCTATGTGACGATTTGCTTGTCAGTGTGACTACAGGACTTCAGAGCTAGGTCATGGTGAGGCGAGGAGGACCGAGACTAGGCAAAGGAGGTGTTGAGGTCCAGACGGTCAGGGATGCCGAAGATGATCGAGGCTGCTGAGGTGGTTGCGAGTCGGGAGATGAGGAACTGGAGCTAGAGCTACCGGTGATGGACACGACGGGCAATGACGAGTGGACCAGGACTAGGCTCAAGGAGGAGTCGAAGGTCCAAACGGTTGGATGCGGGGTGCGGTCGTGTGTAGCGGAGCGGACCGGGACTAGACTCAGGGAGGAGTCGAGGTCCAGACGGTTAGGGTGCCGGTTGCAGGAAGCCTCCGGGAAAGTGCTTGAGGGGCAATTTGGAGAATTGACTCAAGCCATGAGTGGAGTGGCTGGTTCCCTCCACTTCTCTACATGAGTTTAACTTTCTTTCCTTACTTGGGTGTGAGGAAATGAAGTGGAGAGCAGCTGCCATTTCTTGATTTGCTATTAGAGGGAGAGGGCTCTTCTATTTAGTGAATGGAGATGGCATTCTGGACAGCAAGAAATGAGCGAGAGCAATAAGCAGTGTGTGTTACTCTGTAGTGGCGTGTGTGTTCATCTCTCAGAACCATGTAGTGGGTTTGGGATGAGAGGTAGTAGCAAGACTATGTAATCTTTCCTCTTTTTAATCATTCATATCTCTGCTTTCCCTTGAGAAATCTTGAGTTTGAGTTGTTGGTTCCCAGGTTATTCTTCTCTGTGCTTGATTTACTTGAGTAGAATCTTTTGCTTGAATAGTTGATTCTTGGTTGCTCTATGATGGGAGAATGCTCAAAGCCATTTGGTTAGTTCATACCCAAGAGCAAAAACCAATTTCATTGTGTATTCATCGTTTTGTCTCATGCGCCACACATCCTCTGTTCTACCAAAAACTAGGGTTTACTGTTCATTTGAAACAGAGGATTCTAAATCTTGTTGTCACAGCAAGAAATCTGTGTTAGATTTGTGGTTTCCTGGTTAGAGGTTGATTCCTTGCTCTAAAGATTCTAAATCAACAAGCTCTTAGGATTTGGTCACTCCCTCTTTTCGTTTTGAGTAATTTCTGTTTTGCTTTTAGCCTGCAGTCTGCAATCTCATTTCCGGTTTGCTATTTTTCAGGTTGTTAGTATGCAGTCTTTAGTTTTTCCTTCTCCTTTTGGTTGTATGGTTTGGTTCCTAAGATCCTCATGCTATTTAATTCAAAGTCCAGTTTATTTGACCTGAAAAGAGGAAACAAAATTACTGCAATTTCTCTGTTTTCGCTGCTGTTTGGGTATTCACTGTTTGCTGTTTTCTGTTGGCAGCAAGCAGTCCTCCTCTGCAGTGTTTTTGTCCTCTTTCGGTTCAGCCTGCAGCTCCATTTCTTTCTTGTTCGGCTGCAGCTCTATTTTTCTGTTTTCTTGTCAAGTTGTATCCTGCTGTTTTCAGCCGTTAGCTGCAATGTTCAGCAGAGTTTAGTTCCTCTGTTTTTAGGCTTCAGAAACTGAATTTCAGAACCGAAACAAAGACAATCTTTGGCATCCGGTTCAATTTCAACAACTAGATTGGCTTTGTCTCTGCAGTCAGTTCGGCAATAATCTGTGTTGTTGGATTTTCAGTTCGTTCAGTGCATCTTTACCTCTCGGTCTGCAGCGATTCTCTTCTCATCTGCACTCAGACCGCAGCCCTCATTTCCTCTGTCAGATTTCTGCAGAATTTGCATTCGGCTAGCATTTTTTTTGCGCAATTCCTCACTGACCTGCATGTAGTTCTCTCTATCATGTCTTTTGCTCTTGGCCGGGATTTTGAATTTAAGTTTTAATGTTTTTGTTGCTTCAATTTCAGTCCTCTTCACCACTTAAATTTTCAGGTTTTCAGTCGTACTCAGTTTCTTGTTCTCATTTCTCTACAAGGTATGTTTCTTGGTTTAAAATTCTATTTCACTGACCTGTGAAACATAATTGTTGGTTTGTAGCCTTTTCGGCCAAGTCGGTTTCATCTTTTTTGTCGGTCTTGGTTTTCCAGTGAGTGTTGATTTTCTTGCTTCATAGCTTCGCTAGCTATCGGAGAAGAAAATGCCGTGGATACTTGGGGGCGATTTTTGAAGGCACCATTCACCCCCCTCTGTTGCCATTTCTGATCCTACACTAATGATTTGCCCAGGCTAGGGGAGGAAATGGAGAGGGCAAGGACAATCTTCATGGCATTCGAGAACTTAGCCGCTGATCCTCCAACTCCAGAAGTAGAAGAGGAAGCATATGAAACCCAGAAGACTAAGATCTGATAATCTCTTTTTTGGGACTTTTGTAATAAATTTGACTTAAATTTGTTTTTTTTTTGTAAAAGTGACCAGTCACACTGGCACACTTATCTATTCCAACTCAGTAGCTTCTGTAGTTCATACAACAAAGGACAAAACACATACGGATGTAAATAAAAACCGTCTATGATAGTTTCATAGACAGTTCTAACTAAAAGCTATCTGTGATAATGGATAAAATATAGATGGTTGTAAATAAAAACCGTCTATGAAATTTCATAGACAGATTTAATTAAAAACAGTTTATAATAATGGAAGATATCACCAGGGGCGAATCCATGGGGTAGGCTTCATCAGGCTGAAGCCTACCCTCCACTGGTTTGCCGAAACCCCTCCGCCCTCCAGCGGCGACCAGTCACCGGCGATGATGCCGACGAGAAGAAAGAGCAGTCTAAGGAGAAGAAAGAGCACGGAGCCAGGGGAGAAGAGCTGTCTGGGCGGCTACCGGCTGGGCCTGAGCGGCGGAGGCGCGGAGCCAGGCTGCCGGGGGCGGGGTCGCGCCGTCGCGGCCTCGCGGGGAGCTGCTGTCCTCGTCCACCTCCACGTACCTTCCAAATCAAGCAGCATCAGTAGTAGATTAAATCCAACGAAATAAAATTTTATTTGTTCTTGAATCGACCAAGATCGAGATAGCGAGTAGAGTAGTAGGCAGTAAAATTAACTGAAAAGCGAGTGATAAGGATTGGATAGGTACCCACCCAAGTCTCGAGGTGGAAGGGGAGGCTGGTCACTGACTTGGAATCGGAGGCGGCGGCGGCGAAGGCGGTCAAGAAGCAGCAGACCAGCAGGAGCCGCCGAGGCAGAGGCCGTCCAATCATACTAGATACTATCATAGCCGTATCCTTTCTTTCCTAGCTATAGATCCATGCAGCCATGGATGGATGGATCAACTGCTTCTGCTTTTGCTTTCTCCTGTTTCGACTCCCTGTTCTTGTGGCCAGGAGGAGAGAGCAGAGCAGAAGGCGACGGAAGCTAGCTGCGCGTAGCTTTTTCCTAGCAACAACAAGAAGACGTACTTTGTTCTCTTGCTGGATTAATTTTGTGGGGTAATTAATGAGCAGCCAACTGATGAATCAACCTACATGTTCAGAGACTTTTCCTATTAGAATAGGAGTATTGCTTAGCATTCTAACTTTATTTATGATTCTTAGGCCCACTTAAATCGGCTTTAGACTTCTGATTTCTAGCTTATTTTTTCCCGTATTTGTTTGTACTGTCCGTGATGGGCTAATCTGTTTTTCTATTTTTAAATTTTTTAAATTTAATTACGCCAAATAAACCACCATCAATTACAGTGTAATTTTAGCTAACTACAGTGTTTTTCAACATAAGCCACTAAAAAAACCATTTTGAGCACCCCTTAATTAAACTGTATTGTTGGTGACGTGCACATGCAATTATATGTATTCTAGGAAAACTTATGATCTGGTAGAAGAATATATATTTTTTAGCCCACCCTTATTTTTTGTTCTAGATTCGCCACTGGATATCACATATGGCTTTTAAATCTAACCGTCTATAATAGTTTCAGAGATAGTTTTTATCATGAACCATCTGTGATAATTAAAGCACAGATGGCTCCATATGAACCGTCTATGATGAGACGTTCAGTATAGCTTCTTTTGTAGTAGTGTAAATTTCACACATGCATCACAAACAGATGTTACTTCAATACCAAGGTGTTCTTATCGATGACGTTGGTGACCTCCAACAACCTCCTCGGTACTCAACAGCTATAAAAGTAGTTGAACTTTGTTGTGTTGTATTGGTTTCTAACTAGAAAATTTGTGTCCAATAGACTTGTTATTCACCGGTAACAAGTCGGTAACCGCGCAATTTCAGCCGTAACTAGTACAACATTCAAATATTGGTTTGATGAATTTTGGCTGGTTTAAAACCAGTAACCGGTGCCAGGGAGGGTTCGATATTTTTTCTGTTTCCGATTTTTGAATCCTTGGTCCTAGCTGCTGCCTCAGCCGCCGTCGTGGCCATTAACTGCAAGAGAGGAGCAAACAGAGAGAGGAATTGCAGTGGCGTTCCATGTCGGCTCTTGTGCACCAAAATTCGATGATGAGCTACCAAAAATATTCTGACTTCTTATAATGCCTGTTGCTGCTGAAGTTCGCAAGTCGTCACTAACTTGTGTTTCCTGATGCATTTCTGTTCTTTTGGCCTTAGGGCCTGTTTGGTTTATGACCAGAAGTTGCCTAGCCACAAGTTAGGCGTGCCACAGTTTTTAGGTAGCTGTTTGGTTCACTGACGTAAATGTGGCATGCCACACTTTCTTAGCACCCGGCCCCACACGTCATAGACTCAGTTTCTTGCCAAACTTTGCCACAAGTGTGGCTTCGATTTTGTTAGCCACACTTTCTGTGGCAGCCACATATTGCCTAAACTTAGGCATGACAAGTTTAGGCACCAACCAAACAGGCCTTTAGTCTTTACATGATCTTTCCAGATGCAGTTCTGTTCTTTTTGCCTTAGTCTTTGCATGATCTTTCGATGACCAATGTTGTGTGCCAGCTGTGTCCAGTTTAATCAATGTGTGATGATTAGCTGTTGTTAGACCTTTTTGTTGATCGCAGATGGATCTCATTAAAGAAGTTCTTTTACCCAAAGACACAAGACAAAACAGTTAAAATAAGTAGACTGCAAGGAATAGAAACTGCTGCTCATGAAAAATCCGAACGGAAGCCTGACAGTATTATTGATATGCAGTTCCTGGTAATCCCAAGTACCCACTACTGACAAAAATTTCATAATTGATAGGTTGTAGACCGAGGATAATATCCTAAGCTAGATGACATTACTCTGTTGTGAAAATAAATCTTACTTAACTATTGTATGAAGCTTCGCCAAAAAGAAATGTCATATGCAAGACTCATCTTTCGTTAGATTGTCTTCCATGCACCAGAGCACGTTAGATCTGCGGATAACCAGGGACATTTTACAAATCGTGGTTCCTCTAACACTTGCGCTGCAGCAGCTAGCGGGGAAACATAGACCATGGCGGTGGAAGAAGAAGGCCTCAACGGCCATGTCCTCTGTTGTCATCCAACAACTGTTATCTTGTCAATGATGCGGCTCAATGAAGGGACATCGTACATTGTCAACCATAGAGTCAAGAAAAGGTTGCCTATTCGATGAGCTGTTCCTCGAAGACAGCATAAGCTTCAGGTGTCGCCACCATTAATTAGTGGTATTTTTGTTATCTTACTAATTCCCGTTTTTTATCTGCAAACTATATCATGAAGGGTGTCTACTCTCTGTTAATCAGTGGTTAAGTGATGAACTCTTCGTTGGCCCTAAAGAAAATTACAAGCCCAACTTACATACAACATATATTTGTTATAATCTGTGTAGTTCCATTGACATTATGGCGAAATCAAACTATTTGTGCCCAACACTTATTTGGCTTGTATTTGGTACAATTTGCAATTTAGTTGCACCTAGATCTTGCCGACTAGTGGATCAAGGATAGATGTCCAGTTGTCGTAGGCCAGAGGAGAACCAGAGCCGTCGAGTGGTATACCATTCACAAAGAAGTAGGGTGTCCCGGTCACACCTCGTGCACAACCAAACTACGAATCGAAAGGTAAATAAGGTGATTAAAACACGGTGAATAATATGGGTAAAATAAGACTATATACACCACCGGCCGGAATGACAAGGTTGTCACCTTGAAAGAAATCCTTGTGGATTGATCTGACTGTGAATCATTGAAACCTGCCTTGTATGCTGCCAAATTGGATTCACCAATGATGGGGGCAACAAGGTTGTTGGTTACTTCGGCAACTACTGTCGCTCTTGATTTTGTGTAAGTTGGCTGGTTGTAATAACCCTCCTGAAAGATGATTATCCGATATTATTTGGATACGAAAATGTTTTTATGGAAACAACAACATTATAAGACAAGTTCCCTATGCTTTCAAAATTTTCAAGTACTGCCAACTAAAAACAAACTTTTTTCAACAATTATCACACCAAGGCTATTCTTTTTTTTTTTTTTTGCGAGTACACACCAAGGCAATTCTACTATAGCAGCCAAGATAAACACTTTCGAAATTAGTGGAATGATTGAGCAACACGGATATTTTAGTGAGGATGTGGGTATCAGAAGTTGGCACTTATCTCTATTGATGGTTGCAAAGCAACACCACCTGGCCACCATTTCTTTGGTTATTATTCCCAATTATACCTCATTTTAATTCATATGCTTATATATCTACACTACAGGAGGATAGCAGCGTCCACCAACTTTTGTTGGTATCTAACGAAAGGCAGCACCAAGTATTTCATAAGATTGTTATCTATGCAGCTGGAAAAGTTTGAAAGCAAAATTTAACAATTTTATGTCCAGTTGGTAATTAGTTTAACCCATTTTCCGCAGAAAAGAGTAATACCTTGCGAGAAATCAATTTAGTACATTTTCCCCCATTTCCCCCCGTTTTGTTGAGATAGCACTGAGGTAGTAAACAGGAACTAGAGAAGACAGAACCTGGTATTTGAAGAATCTCTCAAGCAGGGGATACACGAATGACGGGTTCAGCTCGTTCACTGTATGAATTGCCCGGCAAGCAATGAATGCGTTGCTGTGGTAGCTGCACATTTCGCAGAGCATATCGCATCAAAAAAAGCAGTAACATTTTTAATCAAGTTATTATTGCTGCGGCTGAGAAGAACACTTCATTTTCCAAGAAAAAAAACAACCCAACTCTTCGAAGGCAATCCAATTATTCAAAAGCTTAAGTCGTTAGAGAAAGGTGAGCAATATACTTTAACACCCTCCGGTCTAATACGTAGGTTTTGAATTTAGGACTTATTAGCTCTGATATCATATTGAATTACATGTACTAACTAGTTCATACATGTTGCATAGCGTCAGTGCCATCGACCTAAGACGTAGACTTGAAGTGGGCTATAATTATTTTATTAAATATTGCATTAGCTAGGCTTTAAACTTAGGATCTCTTAGTTCTGATACTATATTGAATTGTACGCGCCAACTAATTTATATAAAATTTTAACCTGATGAGAAATGATGGATAATATAATTCAACAATATCGATGTTAGTCGTAGGCAGATCATCCGCCTTCCGCGGAAGGCACAAGGCAATACACGTCTTTTGGTGATCAAATTGTAATGGAGTATACGGGATCAATACAACCTACGGTCAAGACTCAAATAGCTTGACTCCATTTGAGGGGTGGCCTTACTTTTCCATATCTTGTGTTATCGTGCGTCCTGGCATAGATACATCATACAATAGATTATCTCATGCATCGGCCAGTACCTACAACATTCCTTCTACGTTATGCTCTAGTTAGTTATGAAAGAGGTACCGCACTTCCCACAAAGGAGAAAGCAGAAGAAAATGACTTCAAACGAAAAACAAAGCAAAGCGCTCTGCACCCGTTTCCTCCGTTCTTTCTTTTTGCCTAATGAATTTGCCGATTGAATTGACCTATACCAAGCCAAAGGCACTGAAAGCAGCTCATATTATGTTGCTTTTCTTTTAACTATTCTAGTTGGCAAAATCGGTGAGGATGGAACCGATTAAATAGTTTATCAGATTTTGATGTGCTACATAATATTTGCCTCCAATCACAAATATAGCTATTTTCACTGTAGTTTTCTTTTATTAGCATTTTTACCATAAAATGTCGGTATTCCAAGTAAGGCTAATAAGATAGTGCTCGGTTCGGAAACGTTGTCAGTCCAAAAAAATATATCATTGGAGATTACTAGTCAGTGCACACGTGAAATTCACGTCTCCTACAAAGCAATAGGTGAAGTAAATATTTTTCCACAAATGATACTCCTCCGGTTCAAAAAAATATATCATTTTGGGATATATACAATCAAACTTTTGAAACTTGGGCTATTGAATCCACATTGGCAAGCCGTCGTCATTGTTTGCCTAGATCGATGAACTCATCTAGACACGGATAGAGAGAGAAGGTGATGGTAAAAGTCACTCCTAGTGAAGGACATTGCATAGTAATGTCTATAACCTTCACATCATATAAACACTACAATAGACTCTACAATCCCAGTGCATAGTTTTTACTTGTAGACCCAAACAATAAATATTTCTTGGATCCCTCTGTCCGTCCCAGATCATCCACACATCTCCTCCCTCTGTCCTCCTCGAGATGAAAGTAAAAAAACTAGAAACTAGAAATAAAAAAATCAAAAGCTAAAAAAAGCTAGAAATAATCTGGACCGTCCATACAGAGATGGACGGTCCAGATCGGCTAAGTCACGGCATGACTTACCCGAAGGTAAGTCAGAGAATCCCGCTCATCGGCGGCCACCTGCCTCCTCCCTTGGCCACAGCGGCACCGAAAGTAAGCATCCCCTCCCATCCGACAAAGTCCTCTCATTCAGCATCCTTCCCAGATAGTGCCACCAGCATCTCCGGCCTCACCGCCTGTCCGCTCGCCCATTGCCACCATCCACGATGCAGGGTGGAGCTCAGCCCTTCGCACGAGGAGTGCAGTGCACAGCTCGACAATGAGGAACATGGCGCACAGCATGCGGCTCAACAGCAAGAGCCCAGCCGAATCTTGTGCCATCTTCCCTTCGGCAGCCGAATCTAGCATCCCCCTCCCCTCCGATGGTCACCTACCTCTTGCCTCTACAAGCACATGGCGACAAGCACGGTAGCAAGCGCAGGAGGCACGACGTGGTGGCGAGCGCACAGGAGGCGAAGGTGGCATGTCGGCGAGGGGCGCAGGTGGCATGGCGCTGCAGCATGACGCGCGCGGGCGACATGGTGATGAGTTCGTGGTCGGCATGGTTGTCACGGCAAGGTGGCATGGGTGTGGGCGGCATGGTGCGACAGTGCAATCGGCGCATGAGTGGCATGGCGGCGAGCATGCAGTTGGCCCAGTGGCACGGGTGGCACGACAAGGGTGCGCGGCTGGCACAGTGCGGCAGCGTATCGACCACTTCGGAGAGTGCAAGGGTGGTATGGCATCGAGCACGTGGGTGGCATAGCGAGGCTCCCACAACTACCTTCTCCTCTTCGGCTCTCTTCCTCCCCTCTAGCCAGCGTCAAGCACCGCATTCCCCACCAAGCACCTCCATTGAGCGCACTGTGGAGTGGACCAGGTAGCAATGCAAAGCCATGAATTGTGTGTTGGATTTTATGCCCAAGCAGTGTCTTGCATGAGACACTGCTTCACTCTCTCTCTTCTTTAATTCCCTTTTCACCTTAACATAAATTCTATTTGGCAGGCTAATTAATGCCATATACATTGCTGATATAGGATCCATTGGGAGCGCCATTAGGAACTAGGGAGAAGAATAAGAGTGGGGATTAATGAGAATATTGGGCGATAGGGAGAGTTAACGTGGAGTTATTGAGGCAATAAAATAAAAGGCATGATTTTTGGGTAAGGATTCAACATTGTATGCTAGTAATTGGAAGAGATGGATGGTCAAGATTATCCGGATCATACATACAGTTAATACCCTAAATTTGGATTCATACTTTTTATATTAGTATAGACTAGTCATCAACCCTTGCACCCGCACAGGCTACATTTTTAAATTCATTTATACTGGCCAGTACTTACATAAATTTAAGTCCTAATTTTTTCAAATTTGAGGAGAAAACTTTTATGTTGGAATTTTAGTTCCATACTCAAAATAGTTATATAAAATATATTTATTATAAATGATACTATATGTATTTGAATACCACAATTGATACAGAACTTATGATTTTGAAATTTTTTATATTTTGGATACTATATTTTCTGTAATGTTAGTCCTAAACAAAACATTTCTTGGAATTTTAAAATATAAAAATTTGTGTATTTGGATACAACAACATTTTGGAAATTTTTCATTTCAAATTTGTACTACATATTTATGTGCCAAAAGCTATTTTGGGACTTTTAATTGAGAGTTTACATATACTCACAAAAACAGGTCATTTTCGACATCAATACTGTCCCTGAAATGCAACTTTAACAACTAATTTATATTGTAATATATTTTAAAATCTAATAAATTATAATATATGAACTTGTTGAGACAAATCTACACATCTAATTTTCATAATCTAACCTAAATATTTTAAAAGATATCCAACTGTTGTCACCATTCATTGGTGCTATGCCGCCATCACCGGTGACCCTGGTTCCCATGCACCACCTGCCTACATAGCCGCCATGTGGTTGCCATACAAGTGCCATGCAATTAAGCACCACGCAAGATCTGATGCCACGCAATCACCACCCATGCCTAACCATAGATCCCAACCCACTTGGACCTGGTTCACCGTGAACCAAGCCTATGACACATGGGTCCCATATGATAGTCCACTGTTGCGTGAACACAGTGCACCATAACCTGAACCCTAGTCCACAGACCCAGTCCATGGACCATGGTCCCACTTGTCAACCTCTCAGTCTTTTTCCAAAATTCTAAAAAATAATTTTTCCTGAAATATTCCTATGGTCACATGTGTCACACCACCTTATTTTTCTCCCCTCTGTTATTGTCGTGAATTATCCAAACCGAGCCACTTCCGAGAGCTTGTTCTCCCTTATGCGAACTCCAATGAGTCCGTTCAAGTTTTTAAATTCATCTAAGATCATATCCTACCTTCCATCAAGTTTTTAATTTTTGGAGTTTCTTTTTGCCTCTGTTTGCTATTTATTTGTTTTCAGTCACTTGTTTCATGTAGATGTTGTCGCCTTGGGAGCATACGAAGGGGAAGATCTTGTTCAAGGGAAGGATCAGGTGCTATTTAAAAGCAAGTTGTGTTCTTTGATAATGTTGTACCTAATTTACAAAATTACTTTGTCTTTAAATTATTGCATGTTACTTGAATTATCAAATGTTTTATTATTCTAGGGGTAGTTCTGAATCCCCTTTGTTATCATTCACCTTATTGATTGTATGCCATGATCACTTGTCACCTTAGATTGGTTAATTATTAGTTGGTAAGTATTTGTAGCTCCAATGTTGGCTGGTTATAGTAGTATGATGCTTAGCCATAATGGGTTATTGGTATCATTTTGAATGGCATTATTACACTTGACTAATGACTATGGAATAACTATGTGATCAATTGGGTGTTAGGTGATCATCAATAAGGGTGGTTAAATGATTTTAGGTAGGGACAAGTGGTATGACTAGCGACAGGCTGTGTGTGGTTCTGTGTGTACTCTTAGTGTACAGGGTAGTTTCGCCCTGGACTATTTAAGGAATTCACTATGTGTGCTATTGAACCGAGCCCCCAATTGTGCAACCACATGTTCTAATAGGAAGAACATGGTTTAGTAAGTTACCAAATTGCAATATTGGCTTCCTCAGGTTGTAGGTTAGATTGTGTGTAGAGTGGAAAATGTGTGTCGCTGCATCTGGTAATCATGGATGGCTCCCCTTTTGAAATCCAATGGTGTACCCCTACACCCATTCGCTGTATACGGATATTCACTATGTTGGAATAACGGTGTAGGTAGGTTACCAGGAGGGCCAATAGTTAGGGCAGAGTCTCTGAAATGCTTTGTTATGATCCTCCAGGTCGCACATTCAAGGAAACGTGCTAAGACCATGACGTTGATCATATTTTGTGGGAAAAGTTGTACAACTTTTGGAAAGTGTTATCCAATCTATTCGAATAGTCATATCCTTGGTCATGGACGTACTTAGGGATTTCATACAATGGATAGATTTCATAAAATAAAACTGGGAAGGTTGGCTTTTCTGAATAATTAGTTTTGGTTGTGTGACGCTTAATTTGTGAAACTTAGTAAAACATCTTTATTACTTATTACTTCTATTATTGTGTAACATGTGCTTTCAATCTATTTATCGTATTCTTGTAAATGCTACTTTACTCCAAATGAACCGTGAAAATATATTTGTTGTCAAAGCTATGCATACAGTAAATTAGATTCTGCATTATGTGTGCAAAACTTGTGAAGTACTCTATGTACTCATTTTGTAATAATCATCATTCAGTTCATGAAGTAGAGGAGTCTACACCTACCTTGAAAGAGGAATTTTACAAGGAGGTTGATCCTTAGGTCTTGTTCCTTGCCGATTGCCTATGGCAAGTCAATGGGTTTCGCTAAAGTTTATTTTCATTCTGCTGCAGTTATTCTATTTAGCGCTTGAGCCCTATGTGGACAAATAATTGCAAAGTCGACCTTAAGATCCCAACAGTTATTTATTTATCAAATTTAGTATGGTTATTCTTATTTCGTTGTGTATGGATGATATTGCATCGATATTGACAATATGTGCACTACTGTGATTCTGGACTAGTGTAGTATACACAGACGGTCCTGATATACATATTCAGGTCTGACGTCCTTCCTTTCATTGCTTTCCCTCTGTACAAGGCTGCTAGGTTTGACTACGAGAAGATAGCATCTATCTATGATTTGCATGCAACTTTTTTATGTATTTATTTTTAGCATCTGTATGAACTCAAACTATTAAAATAGGCTATTATCAAAAGAAATCCAATTGCTATATAAGATGATACAGCGCCAAGTACCATTACCACTACATCTATGGTGGCCAAGAGGGAGGAGAGGGAGGAAGACCAAGAAGGACAAACTGGAAGCCGAGCGCGAGTGTGGCAAGTATGTGAGCGCGAGCCTACAGCCATGGCGAAACAGTGCATGTCTGTAGGTCAGGATTCTTGGTAGGAGATATTTGGATTTCACATGTCTCTTAACTTAGAATCAACAAAATATTTACATGCAAAAGTCTAGTGTTGAGTTCTTCTATTTGTCTCCTATTCATGTGAGTTGCATGCATGCATGGCTGTTGTGTTGCATGCATGTGAGTGTGGCACATATGTATACGAATGCATGTACGTGTGTATACGCCATTGTGTATGAGTTCATTTTTAAGTTTGGCTTGGGTTGGTGTGTTAATCGGTTTGGAGTGAGTCTGTTACCTAGTCTGAGTCCATTACAAGTCCTAGTTTGGGTCGTGCGGGCCTTTGTGTGCATGAGTTAAGGGAGATATAATCCCAGGGCTATGGTCATTGTAAAGGACATTTTTGGCATTGAGAAGATCTCCAGAAAAAAAAAAGCCATGTCGACAAACCAAAAATTGTGCTTGAGTTCTTGGTGAAACCAATCTACGGTTTTCATTGTTTGCTGTGTGGTTCTGAGCCTCAGCTTGGGAATTGCGCAACTGAGTCCTAATGATTCATCCCATCTAATTTGATCATGGTCTTCATTGCTCACGGGTTGGAGGATTTGTTTTGCTATGAATTGAATCTATGTCCATACTGTTGGCCAAACTATTTATTTACCTCTATTGCTGTTTGGTAACTGCTACGTCAATCCTCTCCAACTACTGCTGGTGCTATTTGGTGGTACATCAGCTGCTGCTGTTCGGCTACAGCCAAAGCTGTTACTGTTGACCGTGGCTGCTGCTGGCTATTTTGGTGATTAGTGAAGGGAGGCTACCTACTACTGCTGCTGCTACTGGTGTTCGATTGATCAAGAGTTGATCGGTGCTGCTGTTGATTCAATTGATCGGAGTTGATTGGTGTTGTTGTTGACTCAATTGATCAGAGTTGTTCGGATGTTGATGTTATTCATGTATCAAGGGAATTGTTTTCTGGTGGTTTGAAGCATGCCGTGAAGATCGGGCCAAACTCATGTACAGATTTGGGTTCTCTAATTTGTGCCGTACCATAAGAGGTCAATATAATGTTGTATATATATTAGATGGTCCAGATTGCTTTGTTGTATGTTGAATGGTCTAAATTCTTAATTTTTATTCGATTAATGTTAGAATTTCTAGAATTTTTTAAATTAATGTGGTAATTTCTAACTTTTTATTCCTAAAGCTAACGTGGGGACTTGCGGAGGAGTCTCCAATTAGTATAAACATATATAGAGAGATTCTACATTCATTTTTAGCATCCTTATGAAACTCAAACTACTAAAATATGCTGACGTCAAAAGAACTAAGATCGCTATGTGGATCAAGTCCTTGTTGTATATATATTAGATGGTCCATATTGCCTTGTTATATGTTGGATGGCCTAGATTCTTAATTTTTATTTGATTAATATAGGAATTTTTAGATTTTATTTCTTTTTTTAGATTAATACCGTAATTTCTAGCCTTTTAACCTTCTAGAGCTGACGTGGGAGCTTGTGGAGGAGCCTCCAATTAATTAGTATAGATAAATAGATAGTGAATTTGATGGTGGAATCGATGATTACAACTTTTTCTGTTAAACTAGGAGATGTTTTTGGAATCCATAACAGGCGTTTTGTTTATAGTTGTACGAGGCAAGGGGGGAAGCATAGCGTGAGGAGAGCGATGAGACCAAAGCTTTGATCGATGGGAGGCTCAGAGCAGAATCAACAAGGATTTAACGGGTTTTCTTACACGTAATGAGAATACAGAGGAAAATCACCAAACCAAAAAAAAAAAAGCTCTTGCCAGGTCCAACGATGGCCTACTAGCTGGGCTTTTTAATTGACCCGGAACTCGTCTATGCTCAACACGTGATCAGGTCCGATCAATAACTATAAATAAAACCGTAGCTATTACCAGACCCCAGACCTGCCAAATGGGCCGTCCGGCCGAGAAACTGTACGCTGGCCAGGTCCAAATATGGCACATCACGAACAGTAAATAGGCTAAGCTGGCCTGGTCTGACCGGACGTGCTATGCTTGGATCGGCCCTCAGCACGGTGGGTCGGCCTAGGATGACACACAAAGTACCATACTAAGGCACGACCTGGCCCAGCATGCCATTTACTGCATCCTCCCAGGAGGTCAAGTCTACCCAAAAGAACACATTAACTCTTTTGATAGTCTAGTAAAATTGCTTATGAATGGCTAGAAAATTATTTGTATTAGGGTTACTGCACTCTTGAATACTGATGGATGATTTGACAGTAAACTTATTGGCGATTGGCAGTAAAATTATTTGTGACTACCAGTAAAAATACTTGTGACTGTCAATAAAAATACTTACGACTGCAGTAAAAGTACATGTGACTAGCAGTAAAATTACCTATGACTACAGTAAAATTACTTACGACTAATAGTAAACGTACTATCAGTGGCCCCTTATCCTTTTCCTAGTTGTCCCATTCCCCTTGGCCCCGGCCCTTCAGTCCTACCACTGCCGCACTGGTGCATGCGACAATGACACCGGCAATGCCGCCATTGGGTGCTTGGTTGGTTACCAAGGCCGCATCCTTCCTCATGGCCCTGCCCTTGCCAGCCTCTTCTCCTCCCTTCCCAATCTCCACCGCCTCCTCCCTCCCTCCTGACCACCACCTGCTCCGCCCTAGACCATGCCGATCGCCGTCTCTCTCTCTCTCTCTCTGTGTGTCTCTCTCTCTCTCACGTTGGCCTCCTTCCCCGTTGACCATCGTCTTAAGCCTTCTCTTCCACAGGTAGCATTGGGGAGCGCCATACCGTGCCACCTAGCTCAATGGGCCATCATTGGTCCGCTGAGCTAAGCGTGTCTGGGCTAGCCTGACACAATTTGACCCTTCTTCGTGCCATGTCTGGTTCGGAGAGTAGATATGTAGACCAGCAAGACACGACACGATAACTTATTTAAACCAACCACTCTGAGTGTATCCTATTCGAACCAGCGATGTGCCATAACGGGCTGCCCATTTGGCCAGATCAGACCTTGACTCCTAGCTAGTGGCATTCATCTCAAAACACACACACCTGTGGATTCTTTACACAGAGCAGTTCTCATTGACGGCTCAAAAGAAAATATTGATTGACGAGAGGTGTTCCATTTTAACGTGGCCATTGGCTTATGCTCCGTTCTGCTCAACTATACGCAGTTAATCTTTTTAAATTTTGACCCCTAAAATACACATAAATATTTGGATCTATCATGTAAAAATAATATTACTAGATTTTTATCGAAAAGTACTTTCATATCATTATATGTTTAATATTTTTTAATATATTAAAAGTAATGGTCAAATATGTGCTATAGGCCAATACGCTGTCTAAAACGAATAATATGTATAGTATGTCTTAAATCTTAATGAGATGAACATGGAAATATGAGTACAGGTCTCAAGAAAAGAAATATATAGTCGACTAATATTATTTATGTGCTATATATATAGTCATGTTGCGTATTCTACAGAAATACGTAGTCAGGTAATTTAGTCAACTATGAATCATATTTATCTTTTACGGCAAATAATTCTGTGATTGCCACTGTAGTGACTATGAAGCCGTAAGAAAACAGTAGAGTGAGACTGGTTGCATTGCACTCACGGCAGTGGAAAGAGGTGCACGACGACGGAGACGCGCGAGGCGTAGTGCTCGACGGCCTTCTTCAGCGGCGGCCAGGCGTCGCGGCTGTCGGGGCAGACCGGGTCGAAGAACGCCTCCACCACCACCGTCTCTCCCCACGCCGGCGGCTTGCCCCCGTACACGAACCCGTCCGTCCTCGCCGGGATCGGGATCTGCGCGCTGCATGGACAGCAGCCATAGCAGCCGATCACCAGCAGCAACAGAATCACACGGTGGCTAGTCTCCATCACACACGCTTCTATCTTCTCTACTCTTGACCAACTAACACTACTTCTACACAGTGGTGCGCACATACACTAGAATAAGATAGCTGATGAGGAGCATATATAGTGATGATCTCTTTAGGATGCAGACACAAAATGAACGTCCTCTAGTGCTGGCCGCTGTCCGGCTATGCACCGTGTTCTTAAACAAAGTCCCTTCTATAATCCTCTGCCTCTTAATTAATAGAGGACAGCAATCTTGCCCCGCGTTCAAAAAAAAAAAAAAAAAGAGTGGTGCTGAGGCACGTACGTAGAGTCGTAGACACTTCGCCGAAAGTGAGGCAGGGGATGACGGCTACCTCCCAACGACTTCATGGGCGGGGGCTGCACATACCGGCAAAGTGCAGGGGATGGTGCCCCGCCTCGGGCCAGGCGATGACATCACACGGATGTTAAGATGATGGAATCCTCTATCTGAAATATCTACTACGCTTCAAAATAGTTGTATACAGATAATTAAAATCATTAGCTATCAGCACTCTCCAGCAATCACGGTCGGATCGGCCGGCGCCCCTATCGGGACCCAGTGAAATTTCTACCTGCCGGTAGCCGACGGTGTATGTATGGTGACCTCCCGTAAAATGCAAACTGGACAAAATAAATTATGTTTGGCCCTAATTTGAGTTCAAACATGATTTTTTTGCAAGTGTCATCTATATTTTCATCTTTACTTTATATCTATATATGTGTGTATACGACTACGCTAATCAGCGCGTGCATGCAGTTTTTGTGCCGGAAAATTACTACTGTTTATAAGTAAAGTTACTATCAAATACAGGTAGATTACTATCTAGCTATGTACTAATAGTAACTCTACATGCGTTTGGCAGTAACTTCACTCACAAACGGGAATAACTTTTTGGTGCATATTTTACATCTGCTCACATATTAATGTTTATATATATGTGTGTATGTGTGTGTACGTATGTATGTATTTCATCCCCATAATTTTTTTTATAGCTTTTTCCAAAAAAAATCAGATTTGAATTTCAAAAAATTTCGCCGGTACGGTTTCCCTGCTGGGACCTGCCAGCCAATGTTACCAATATACGAAGACATTCGTTAGTATGTACGTATATAGATATGAAATAATGTGTGAAACAATACGACAACTATAAGATAGATAAGAATTGCAGATTGTGAAGAGACATGGCAGAAAGTGAAGTTGAGCGTGACGGCAAGCTGTGTTGACTGACTTCACGGAATAATTTTCACTTCCAAATGTAACTTGATGGACAGGTCCACTTGTCAGGGAAAGTTCACAGTATTTACGAAATCATTAACAGAGTATAAAAATAATTGGACAAGGCAGATAAGAAGTGCAGACTTTTAGGAAACTTTGCAGAAAGTGAAGTGGAGGTTGACGGCAAACTCTAAGACTGACTTCAGGCGAGAAATTTCACCTTCGTTGTTTGTTCAAACTGAATAAGTAGATAATTCATAGGGCGAAATGAATGATTTTAGGTGTAGAAATCCTAGTTGGACTAGTCAAAACGATAAGGCATGCAAAAGTAAGGCCTTGTTTGGGGCGCTTTAGGCCAGCTTCGGCTTTGGAAAAGTCAGAAGCCCCCAAAACAGCCCAACTTTGCCGCCGTATATCCCTTAAGCCCTAGCCAAGCTCACCTAGAAGCCGAAGCACCTTTCCACCAACTTTGCGGCCTTATTGCGAAAGGGGTCGATCTGTTTGCCATTAGAACTTAAATAAAATTGCCCGCCAAATACCACTAGATAAAACACCCTCTCCCGTTAATTGTTCCCATCCCACCTGTACCCTTTCGATCCACACTCACTCATGCAAAGGGACGCCATGCCCACTTGTGACGCCAGAAACCCTAGGTGTCGTTGGCCGAATCACTCTGTTGGCAGCTGAATCACCCTCCCCATCGGCTGAAGCTCCCTGCCTGCTGCCTCTCACTCCTCCTAATGCCGAGCCGAGGCCCCGCTGTCCCAAAGCCTTCACGAGGCCGCCATCCTGATGCCACCATCTGGACGCATCCCTCTCACCCTCTGCCCCCCGGCTGCCCTCCTGACGCTATCACGAGTTGCTCGGTGCCGACACCATCTCTGACCCAAAGGTAACCACCCCTCCATCCTCTTGTGAACTATTCTTGGCCAGATCTGATTTTTTAGGCTCATGGGAATGTGAATGCTACTACTAGTTGGTCTATGTATCAAGATTTCGGGAGGGTTCTTTTGGGCTGAGATTTATGCCTGTGGTTTTTGAATTCTAGTCTATTTTGAGAGGCAGTACGCAGAGAAAAATAGTCGTATATGATTTTGGTTAATATAGTTAAACTTGGTACAGTTTGTACTATAATTTACCTATAGACCTCATCTTAAAAGAACACACCATTTAATGGTGAGTTACTACAGAAATAGAAACCAAAGCTTAATATAAGCCCAAAAGAACTAAGCCTTTAATGTTATAGTTATGCTCTATTGATAAATGGATTATATGTTTTAAAAGATATGTCTGTCTATAACATTAATGCTAAGAGACTTTGGCCTAATGATTTGAATCTCACTTATATTTGGTATTGTCTTTGGGTCACATAAATGAGAAGCGCATAGTGAAGCTTCATAAAGGTGGTCTTCTAAACTCATTTGATTTGAATCATTTGATACATGTGAGTCTTATTTACTTAGCAAAATGACTAGGACACCTTTCACTAGTCTATGTGATAGGGCAAATGACTTGTTGTCCTTAGTATATTCAGATGTATATGAACCAATGAGCTCAATGGCCAGATGTGGTTTTCAGTACTTTATAACTTTTACCAATGACTTTAGTATATATGATTACATCTACCAGTGAGGCATAAGTTTGAATCATTTGAAAAGTTCAAAGAATTTCAGAATAAGATACAAAATCAACTTGGCAAGGTAATTAAAGCCCTACAATCAAATCATAGAAGTGAATATCTAAGCCATGAGTTTGGTGATCATCTAAAGCAATGTGAAATTATTCCATAACTAAATATGCTGGGAATGTCTCAATGGAATAGGGTGTCTAAATGACGGAATTAGACCTTGTTAAACATGGTTTTACCCATGATGGGCCAACATGATCTGCCAATGTTTTTTAGGGGTATGCTCTAGAAACAATTGCGTTCACATTAAATAGGGTTCTATCCAAAGCCGTAGAGAATACACCATATGAGATATAGAGTGGGAATCGTCCTTGGTTGTCTTTTATCAAAATATGGGGATGTGAAGTATATGTAAAATATTTGATGTCTGACAAGATCACACCTAAGTCTGACAAATGCTTTTTTGTGGGGTATCCTAAAGAAACTAAAGTATATTACTTTTATAAAAAGGATAAGAACAAAGTGTTTATTGTTTAAAACTGTGTCTTTTTGGAGAAAGAGTTTATCTTAAAAGGAGTTAATGGGAGCACGGTGAGACTCGAAGAAATTCAAGAGCCATCAAAAAATATTTCAACTCATACTAAACATCTACAGAATATACAAAATGTTATTGAACATGTGTAAGTGGCACCAGCTCCACGTAGGTCTGAAAGACCACATCAATTACTGATAAAGTATCGATATGATATTTTATTATTAAATAATGATAATCATAATTAAGACTTATGAGAAAGCGATGATGGGCCCGGACTCTGAGAAATGGCTCGAAGACATGAGATCCAAAATATAATACATGCATGATAATCAAGTTTGGAACTTGATTAATCCAACCGATTGTGTTAAAACCATTGAACACAAGTGGGTTTTTAAGAAAAGATAGACTTAGATGAAAATATTTAGATCCATAAGGCACGATTGGTGATGAAGGGTTTCAAACAAATTCAAGGTGTTGACTATGATGAAACTTTCTCATCCGTAGCTATGCTTAAATTTGTTTAGATCATTCTAGCTATTGCTGCATATTTCGATTATGAGATATAGCATTGGATATCAAAACAGCTTTCCTGAATGAAAACCTAAGTGAGAATATGTATATGACACAACCTAACGGTTTTGTCGATCTCCAAAATGCTAGAAAGATATACAAGCTTCAGAGATCTATCTATAGACTGAAGCAAACTTCTCAGAGTTTGAACATTCATTTTGATGATATAGTCAAAGCGTTTGGCTTCATCAAGGATGAAGAAGAGCCTTATGTTTACAAAAAGGCTAGTGGAGGGCACTTATTATTCTAGTTCTATATATGTATAAAATATTATTGATTGGAAATGATATTCCTATACTTGAATCTATCAAGTCCTCATTAACAAATAATTTCTCTATGAATGACTTGAGAGAGGCAGCATATATTTTGGGTATAAATATCTGTAGAGGTAGAACTAAAAGGTTAATTGAAATAAGCCAAATAGATACATTGACAAAGTATTAAAACGGTTCAACATGCAGGATTTCAAAAATGGTTTCTTGCCTAGTTAACATGGTATTAGTCTTAACAAGACTCAGTGTCCTTTAACACCTGATGAGTGAGACCGGATAAGTAAGATTCCATATACTTATACCATTTCGTTTATCATGTATGCCATGCTTTATACACGCCTAGATATGTCATATGCTCTAAGTGTTACGAGCAAATATCAATCAGATTCAAGTGAATGTCACTAGATAGTTATACAGAATATCCTAAAATACTTGAGAAGGACTAGGGATGCATTCCGTATTTATAGAGGTGAGTAAGAGCTAGTCATAAATGGTTACACAGGCGCTAGCTTCTAAATTGATAAAGATAATTTTTGACTGTAATCTGGTTTTGTCTTATGTAGGAGTAGTGAGCTGAAAAAGTTCCAAGCAAGATACGTTTGTTGATTCTACAATGGAGGGTGAGTATATTGCGCCTTTTGAAGCTGTGAAGGTGGTTGTTTAGATAAAAAAGTTCATCTCTGAGCTGAGTATGTTCTCTAGTGCTTCTAGTCCAATAGATCTCTATTGTGATAATAATAGAGCCATCGTGCAAGCCATGGAGCTTAGATCACATAAAAAATCCAACTACATACTTTGGCATTTTGACCTTGTTCATGAGATTGTTGATAACAGTGACGTGAAGATTTGTAAAGTACACACAATTTAAATATTGATGATCTGTTCTCTTCCACATCCAAAGCATGAGGTGCACACAAAAGCTATGTGTATTAGATATTTGCATGATTGACTCTAGTGCAAGTGGGAGATTGTTAGTGATATGCCCTAGAGGCAAGATGATCGTATCAATTTTATGTTTATGATCTTTTGAATAATATGTTATTTTGTCTCTTGAATAAATATCTTTTGTATTAATCAACAAGTATGTAACTTGTTCATGGAACTCTTTATTCATGTTTTGATGTTATTCTAAATTATCCATAGTCTTATATCATTATGTAGGACAATTACAATTTATAGATCAGCACATGTATTAATTAATGATCATGTTTCGCAGAACATCGATATGAGGATGTCAAATCAATAATGTAGACACATGTTAGAGAACATGGTGTTGGATTGACCTACCATGAGAGACTCTAAGAATTGTTATGTTCTTAAGTATCATCAGTTGGTTTCATACATAGTGTATGTAGGGTCCATAGACTTGAGTTCGTCACAGTTTTCTACATGTGTAATAGTTTACTTAGCGGTTGCCAAACACTACTCTATAACTAAATAGTCGTAAAGGTAACTTTCAGGTTTACTATAAAACATGTGGAGAAATATGAGTGATTATGGTGGAATTTGCCCATCCTATATGATAGGAGAGATATCTCTTGGCCCCTAGATGTGGTTGTATTAAGAATGTGCATGGTTATGTTGAATGTGGTTAAGGAGTCAATTACATCTGAGTAATCCACTACATGTTCGAGTGAAGGATCGAGCTATCAAAGGATAACATGCTTATTGCCTTGAGTTTGATTTGGTATCATAAGGCAAAGGGATCGGTACATAAGCACTATATAGGTTTGTTCGATATGATCTTTATGTGTTTGGAAGTCATTATGTCTTGCTAGGAACTGTTACTGACTTATGGACCAAAAAGGAGTTTTTAGCCCATTACTAAATATACACGAGCCTATAGAGTTACACACTTAATAGGTCAGAACGATAAGGATTCGGATGATAGAGTCTGAGTGGGATATGATCTATACTTGTATTGGATTTGGTTAGAGGCTCTCCGAGTGGGGATACAATTTCTACTCATATTGGATAAAGATCAAACTTGAGGCTTTCCAAGTTGGATATGATATCTAATTGTATCGGATAAAGATCCAATTAGAGGCTATATAAAGGGAAGTGCAGGGCTGAGGGATATATCCCATGACACACATATCGAAACCCTAGCTGCTATCTCTCATAACCCCTACCATGCGCACTGGTGTTAGCACACTGATGCACGACAGTCCATTCCTGGATGTGTGGACCTTGGTAGAGGTCACTACCATAGAAATGGTCATCATAGACGGTTCTAAACCATCATTACAGACAATTTTTTGAACTGTCTGATTTTTTGTGTCTATGATAACAGACAGTTATCACAGATGGTTTGTGAGTCATCTGTGATAAACCACAACATAGACGGTTCGTATAAATAACTGTCCATGATACTCGCATATTACAGACGTATACAAACCGTCTGTGGTACTCGCATATTACATACGGTTCTAGCTACCAATCGTTTGTGATGGGTGAGTATCATAGATGATTAATATATAGAACTGTTTATGATACATTCACATTATAAACGATTATTAGATAGAACCGTCTGTGATATTTGTACTGATGATTCTTTATCTTTCCATTTTCTCGCCATTTTCTCTACTCCATGGAATGCCTTCAATGGATTATCATATATGCCCCCTTGCTCCGTGAACCGAAACTTCTTGTACTCATTGAGGTTGCAGGGACCGTACAACAGATGGTCATCAAAAGTGCGGAGAATGCTGCCGTCATTGAGCACAGACCTGAATAGAATCGAGTAACACTTGTACTTGCTCGGTGTCCTGACACGGTGCATGTAGGATGGCAACCTCTTGTTCATTATGGCCTGCAATCACATTCATAGGCTATAGTCATCACCTCATCTTCTTGATAACCTTTAGATGGAAGGGAAGAAAGGATGGATGTGGCTTGTACGTACCATGAGCAGATCACCGGTCTTGACGGTGATGACATCCGGTTTAGGGGGCACAGTGAGCCATCTCCTATTGTTGGCCTGCATCTCGAGGCCCTCGATGTCATGCGAGATGGGAATGGGAGAAGAGGAGAACGATGAGGCCTGCATCTCAAGGGATTAATAAGGGACGAGAGGTGGGAAAGACCAGTGCCTGCCATTTGATGTAGAGAGAATGGACGGGTAAAATTGGGATCCTGAGGAAGATGTCGTGAACTGGTGACGTGGTGGGGTGAGACTAAAATTTCATACATAATTATCACATATGGTTTTTAACAAGAAGCGTCTGTGATAATTGTAGTCAGACAATTCTTAACAAGAACAAAAAATAATAAGATGGAGTTGGTTTGCCACAAGTCACACGATTTTGCACATGAAAATACATGAATACGCGCGTGCATGTGTTTAGCCCTCCACATGCCATCTCCATCCATGTGTCATATAATTCAAAGAGTGGTAAGAACTCCATCTTATAAATTGATCTCCTCCACTTTGCCTTTACAATATGGTACTAAACCATGCATACTTTAAAATTACAAAAAAAATAAGCCTCGCTCATATGGACCTATTTTGATATTATTGAGTTGCAGGAGTAATCGGTTCTACCTAGACAGTATATATGATCCATAGGTGTTTTGTGTGGTCGTTCTAGACTGTACTTACGATTTAAGAGTGTGTTTTTGTGTGATTTTTTGTGCATCGGATCAGGATCCCACGGCAGGAAGAGAAAGCTATTTTTTGGTAACCATCCATATCACCTCTCATCAATCATAGCCCATGCTATTTAATTTCTTCACGAATGCACTCTACACATACGCATTCATGCAAGCATACGCCTGAAATGTAATCTTGTTCGATCTCTGCTTTGTTTCCCCGCATGCTTGCATATGATCATCTTTCATTGTTTTGTTCATGATCCACGGGTCACGAGAACAACTTAAAACTGCAAATCATATATCATGTCCACTCTACAAACATCAAAATAGACCCATATGAGTGAGACCCATTCTCTGTAATTTAAAGTATGCATATTTTAGTACCATATTGCTAAAACAAAGTAGATAAGACCAATTTATAAGGTAGAATTCTTGCCACTCCTTGAATCATATGGTACATGGATGTGAATAGCATGTGGAGGGCTAAACACGCGCGCACGCGTATTCGTGTATTTTCATATACAAAATCGCATGACTTGTGACTCCGTATGTGAATTATCATCGATGGTTATTATTAAAAACTATCTATAATATCATAAACAGTTTTTAATATGAACCCTCTGTGATAATTCACAGACAGTTCTTAACAAAAATCATCTGTGATAATTATATATTACATACAGTTCTTGCCATTGCTAGTAACATAGATAGTTATGCTTGTAAAACTGTCTGTGGTAATTGTAACACAAACGGTTCCTAGAAACTGCCTATGATGAGGGGTCAACTTTTTTTTGTAGTAGTGGTGGGTGTTGTTGTGACTACGGTGCTAATCGGGACGATCGTGGGATGGGGACAGTTGGCTAGAGGATGATCGACTACTTCCACTACACCGCACGCGCTTCATTGAACTGGCCACTTCAACTCTACTTCCGCTACACTGTGTGTCTAGTTGTAAGATCTATGATCTCTTACTCATATGGTTTTTTAGTTTACATAGTAAAAAATTTTAATCTACGCTAGTATGTCCTAACCATATCCTAATAGTTGACCTCCCGTAATATGCTAACAGGACAAAATAAATTCTGTTTGGCCCTAATTTGAGTTCAAACATGATTTTATTGTGCAAGTATCATCTACATTTTCATCTTTACTTCATATATATATATATATATATATATATATATATATATATATATATATATATATATATATATATATATACATATCTATTTCGTCTCCACAATTTTTTATAACTTTTCCATGAAAAATTAAAATTTCTAATATCAGATGTGAATTTCAAAAAATTTCACCGGTACGGTTCTCCCTGCTGGGACCTAGCATATATGACGATCCGCGGTTTTACCTGCCAGCCAATGTTACCAATATACGAGATCATTTGTTAGCATGTACGTATCTAAAAATGGAATAATGTGTGAAACAATATAGATAATAATTGCAGATTATGAAGAGACATGGCAGAAAGTGAAGTTGAGGGTGACGGCAAGCTGTGCTGACTGCCTTCACGGAATAATTTTCACGTCCATAGTGGCCCTACTGAAACGTAACTTGATGGACAGGTCCACTTGTCAAGGGAAAGTTCACAGTATTTACGAAATCATTAACAGAGTATACAAATAATTGGACAAGGCAGATAAGAAGTGCAGACTTTTAGGAAACTTTGCAGAAAGTGAAGTCGATGGTGACGGCAAACTCTAGACTGACTTCAGGCAAGAAATTTCACCTTCGTTGTTTTAAACTGAATAAGTAGATAATTCTTAGGGCAAAATGAATGATTTTAGGTCTAGAAATCCAAGTTGGACGAGTCAAAACGATAAGGCATGCAAAAGGCCCAGTTTGGGAGCTTTAAGCCAGCTTCGGCTTTGGAAAAGTCGGAAGTCCCCGAAACAGCCCAACTTTGCAGCCGTTTATCCCCTAAGCCCTCGCCAAAGCCCACCTGGAAGCCGAAGCACCTCCCCACCAACTTTGCGGGCTTATTACGGAAGGGGTAGTTCTGTTTGCCACTAGAATTTCAGGGCCTGTTTGGAACAGGAGAATTTCACAGGAATTTTGCAGGAATTTTACAGGAAATAATTCAATTCCCGCAGGAATCGGGAAAAATTCCCGCATTCCAAACAGGGCCTCAACAAAATTGCCCGCCAAATGCCAATGAATAAAAAGGGTTTTGTTAAACATCATTTAGATATTTCCTTTTTAACTATCATTCAGATTTAGAACTGTTGGATTAGAAATCCAATGGCCATGAATTCCCCCTCTCCTTGAATTCTACCTCCTTCCCCTTGAAAAAAATCCCCCCTTCAAAAACAAGAGCTTCTTGATCTCTAATCCAAGGATCACAAATTTGAATGATAATTAAGAAGAAAATATTCAGATGATATCTAGACACTCTCGGATAAAAAACCCTCTCCAGTTTGTTCCCATTCCCACCCGTACCCACTCCATCCACAGTCGCTCACGTAAAGGGACGCTGCGCCCACGCGTGATGTTGGAAACCCTAGGTGCTACCGGCCAAATCACCTTGACGCCGACCAAATCGGCCTCCCCATCGGCCGAAGCTCCCTCCCTGCTGCCTCTCGCTCCTCCAAACGTTGAGCCGAGGCCCTGCCGTCCCGAAGCCTTCACGAGGCCACCATCTGGACACATCCCTCTCGCCCTCTGCCCCGCTGTCTGCCCTCCCGACGTTGTCACGAGTTGTTCGGTGCCGACACTGGGCCTGTTCTTTTCGGCTGCGGCTTATAGCTTTTGGCTGAAATTTTTGAATTTTGGCTGTTTACGGTACAAATTACGGAGAGACAGATACTCACTTGCGATTTTGGCTGGTATAGATGTTGGGCTTTTAACGTGTAGATCGTTTAACTTGTAGACCCCATCTTGAGAAAATACTCTATTTGAAAGTTAGGTACTGTAGCAAAAGCCAAAAGCCGCCGGCTTGTGAGGTAAAGAACATGCCCACTGTCTCCGACCCGAAGGTAACCACCCCTCCATCCTCTTGTGAACTATCCTTGGGCAGATCTGATTTTTTAGGCTCATGGGAATGTGATTGCTACTAGTAGTTGGTCTATGTATCAAGATTTGTAAATTTGGGATATTCATAAGGATGCTATTACTTGGATCTGAAATTTTTTGTACTTAGCTCAGCTGGTTGTACTTGGCTCCAACTACACTGCCATTCGGTTCTAATCTGATAGTGTTGTTAGCTCGTGGCCGTGGCCTGGTTATGTTACATATTTCATTTGTTGAGGATTGGCTATGTTACTTCTTTGTTGGATGATGGCAGTGGGTTGGCTATCATATTTCTGTTAGATGATGGCAGTGGCTTTATTGTCTTTTTTTTTTAACTAACAGTATAGCATGGCTTATGCACTAGATGGACAAAGTTACAAAGGACTATTGCGGTATGGGATTCTTTGGCCGACGAAGCCTTTTGTGAGATATGTGCCGCTGAGGTTAAGGCTGGAAATAGGCTAACTGGACATTTGACTTCCATGGGATATAAAAACCTAGCTGAAAAATTCCTTGCAAAGACTGGAAAATTTTATGACAAGAAGCAATTCCAAAATCACTGGGATGCTTTGAACACCAAGTTCTTAATATGGAAAGAGTTGAAACATGCAGCTCCCAGTCTAGGTTGGCATGTTGCTACTCAGAATGTGATGGATGTTTGTGACTTCGGCATTAGATTCACATTCGTTGTAACTGGATGCCCTAGAGCAGCACATGATTCTCGCGTATTCAATGATACTCTGTCAAGGTATTTAGATCACTTCACACATCCTCCTGAAGGTTTCTCTTTCAAATGATTACATTTTTTCCCATCGGCCAATGTTTGACAATTTATGCTTATGTGCAGGAAAATATTAACTTATTGTTGTAGGATATCCTAATCAGAAGGAATATCTAGCTCCACACAAAGGCTAAAAGTACCATGTCCTAGAGTGATAACAGTGTCGAGGACCAAGAGGGAAGGAGTGGTTCAATTTTTATCACCCTTCTCTTCGTAATGTGATTGAACAAGCCTTCGGGTGTTGAAGATGAAATGGCAAATATTGTTGAAATGTTCAAGTTATAAAGTGAGAGGCAGAAGAAGATCATAATGGTATGTATGGCACTTCACAATTTCATTTGGGAAAGTTCCTTAGAGGATTGTCTATTCTAGAGGTGCAATAATGATGAGGATTACATGCCACGAGTTGCGCAAGAGGCATCATCCACATGGTTGGTGAAAACAACATGTTAGTGGATGACGGGGACATGGGTGCACTTTGTGATTTCATTGCTAACTTTTGATGGCTAATAAAGAGTAGGAATGTGTTTTGCTATTTGACCTTTTGTTGGTAGTGTTTGGGTCCAACATGTGACAGTGGGTGTTGCACATTTTGTGGGCAGTACTAATTTGCATAAATAAAATGTGCATTTCACCTTCTAATGTGATGCACGAATACGCTACGCATCATGATCAAATTGGAAATCAAGATCACCAATTTGACCCTGAAATACTCGAGTATGGCTGTGAGGAAGGGATGAGCAGGGAGGCGAAGGCCACACTCACAGTAGGCCTGGAACACCGGAATTTCTCCGACTTTCCCCGGCGGCCATTGTTGGCCGGTAGCTTCAATCCATCTAATGAATCGCCACGGTGGAATCTTCTCAACATCCTCCAATGCCTCCAGTTTGGCATCATCCATCTTTGACACAGCCCAGGTGGACAAAGACTTCATCATTCTTTCGAGTGGTTGGAGTGGATTTGGGCAAGATCAAGGGAAGGGGACGACTTGGTCAACAACGAAAAGCTCGAAGAGGATCAGAGCAGAAAGGGGAAAGTAAGGAAACCAAAAGTTACTCTGAGGTAAGTTTTTATAATCGTGTGAGCAAATTACCCTTCTTGGGAACCGAACAATTATCCTAGTAACCGATCTGATGACAGAATCGATTGTAATTCCTTTGTTTTGAAGTCCGTCTATCCTTACAACTCAAGCGAAATTATCTTATTATCCATGCTTATTTCTGGTCGATGAGGGTCAAAAAGGTCTTGCTTTCGACTACTATTAGTCTACAACCTCTTTTTTTCTCAAGTAAGTTGCTTTCACTTGAAGTTGGGGGACTAGATGACAAGGATAGAATAATCCTCAAATCATTACAGCATTATACTCTGAATATACCCATTATTGATAAAGGAGAACAGGGTAGTCGTAAGTCCTTCTACGATCACTTTTAAGTCGTAAGTTTTTATACGACTATGTAGTCGTAAGTTCTCCTATGACCATAGTCGTAAGTTCTTCTGCGACCATTTCTAAGTCGTACGCTTTTTCTATGACCATGTAGTCGTAAATTCTCTTATGACCATATAGTCGTAAGTCCTTCAACGACCACTCTTAAGTCATAAGATTTTCTATAACCACGTAGTTATAAGTCCTCCTACAACCACATAGTCGTAAGTCCTACGACCATTCCTTGGTGTAAGCTTTCTTATGACCATATAGCCGTAAGTCTTACGATCACATAGTTGTAAGTCCTCTTACGACCATATAGTCATGAGTCTTTCTACAACCACATAGTTGTAAGTCATCCTATGACTACTCCTTGATCATAAGCTTCTCTACAACCATATGGTATAAGTTCTTGTATGACCATGTAGTCGTAAGATGTCCTATGACCACCTTATGGTTGTAGACCTTTTTGTGACTCGTCTATCTCTAACCGGCTTGTCTACAAAGACCCAATACATCGAGGGTCTGTCTGACAAAGCAATTAGAATGTGTGTTTATCTCTAATAACCACGCATGATCTCTCTCTGACAACAACCGTTGCTCGACGAACAGTCACCATGTCTCTCTAACAATAATTTCTGTCAAATGGTTATCAGCCAAACCATTGGAACATCTTTTGGCATGAGGCAACGACTGTCGCTACATTAACTATATAAAGGATGTTGTTAGAGAGAGAGATGAAGTGAATCCTAATTCAAGCAAGACATAGTGCAACGCATTCTGCATTGCGCTCAGTTGTAATCAATTATTTGAGTATTAGCCACACTGAAAGTATGGTTATTACTCTTCTAAGAGAAGGTCCGAACCTGTATAAAATCCCCGTGTCTTTCTTCTACATAACTATAATCTAGTCTTCTAAGAGATCCCCCGAATCCAAATAAATCATACGTAAGATCTGTATTAAAACACTGGCAAGATTCTTCACAAAATCTGATGTATTTAGAGAAAACACAATATATCGTGGTAAATCTTGAATCGGCGTTTGGCAAAGTTGCGAGTTTATGTAATAGACCTTTCATGTAAGCATAAAAAGGAGAGGATCAAAGGTATCACAATCGTCGAAGAGTTATTGATGAGAGTCTAATGCACAAATTGATTGACAAGATTTCTGAGCTGGCATCGAGTAATTCGATACATGCTCAGTGGAATTGTTGTAGTTGGCACTGGAATAAGCTGAATCTGCAGAATCGGTGGAATCGAAGGAATGGTAGTCAGCAATATATCTTTCAAGCTAGGAAGATCTCCCTGTGGAATAATAGTACCATCACATTTCTTCGTGAAACATCGCCGATACTTGTCCTTCAACTCTGCTTGAGCTTCTACCAAAAGGTCTTTAATTTCTGGAAGAAGTATATTTTTGTTCGGAAAGTTTGAAACAAGCCCCAACGGGACAGTAGCATTGGGATTACACTTGGGTGGCATCTTGATCTTTGATTAGACGATCGGGGTCTCACAGTGTGCCATGAGTGTGTCGTCATCAGAAAATTCCAAACTGTAGGATCGTAGATGGTAATCAGAGGGGGGGTGAATGATTGCAGCGCTTAGCGAAAGTTTTTTTTTAAGATCTACTTATTTCTTTACCTGCAATCATAGCCAAAGCAAAACAAAAAAAAAACAAAACAAAAACGAAAACGAAAAAAAAGAAAACTCACGTATGTATGTGTTGGAGTGTATGATCACTTGCAAATGCTAACTTGATTCTCTATCATGCATGTGTTCTGATGCTTGATGAATAGCACATGCAAAAGTGAAACTCTCTCTCTCTCCTCAGCATGGGTTGCTTTCGATGTCACAGTACACCAATTAAAGAAAGAGAGATGCTGCTGTTTCCTTGCTTTTTGTCCCAGCGACGCACGCGCACACGAAACGAAGAACGAGACGATGCCGACGTGGCTTCAGATGAAAAGATCAATCTCGCCGCCGCAATCTTTTTCTCCCCAAACAAGACCACACGTTCGGTCCCCAAAAGCCGCTGTTGCCTCTATTTTTATTTCTTGTGTACGCTCAATCACGGCCACCGCGCCACCTATTTTTTTCATCGACTCCTCTCCTATACATAGTGCAGCCGCCGCTGTTTTCCTACTCGGTTACGGCTTCTTTTCTTAACCAGCCGCAATGCCGTATCCGAGTCTCTAATCATCCCCAAAGCCTAAACAAACTCTAAGGCCCAATACAAAATATCAACCAACTCATTTATCAATTCAACTAGATTTTCAGCCCACTAAATTACAAGGGACCCGAAACCCTTCCTAACACGGGTTTTCAACGCTTCCGACTTTTCAACTCATCGCGTGTCGAAGCCTCCAGGACTGCACCTCCTGTATCTTCTCCACGCACCATCCACCTTTGATCTCCATGTGCTCCAGCGTGAGCCCGACCACCTCGTGACATCCTCGACCGCCTGGACCTCAGATTTCCCCCTCCTAGTCCCGGTCTTCCTCGTCACCGACCATGATCGTCTCCACGCCTAACCTGCACATGCAAAGACCAAAGAACATTTTTCCCAGCACAAGTTCTCACCAACTTGACCGATATTAGTCCACGCACACACGCATACGCCTCGAATAACAATATTAAGCAATGTTGTCAATTATTCATCATCATAAAAATTCTAGACCTAGCCACATGGTTTAACAATCTCCCCCTTGATGAATACATTGACAACACCGTAAGATAGCATGATGAATTTGCTTTAAATAGATATAAGTGAAGAACTGAAGCCGAAAAAGCATTTTAAGCCACAAGTCTCAAATCTCTCCCCCTCAACACAAGAGATGTAGTTTTAGCAAATTTCTCCAAAATCTCACAAAGCACACCAAATCTCTCCCCCTTTGGCAATGTAATCATCAAGAACTTTCAAAGAAGAACTATTCTAAAGAAGCAATGAGAATAAAAATCTAGAAGCTTTGTAGATTATCCAAGTCACTTTGAATTGATTTAGTAATTTAACCAAGCCATATTTTTGAGTAGAGCTATCTAGATCATATAAAGCCATATATCACATAGCAATGTCAAAACAAATTTTTAATATGATTAAGCAATTTATGTCAATGACAGGCATATCAAAAATGACCAAACCAATTATAGAGAGCACAATGAGATATCACAACGAAAAGTCAAAACCTAAAAGTGAAGCAAATTTTAACTCTAGACGGGCTAGCAGTCTCATGTAACAACTTATTACTCCACACTCAATTTTTAGGCATGTGGCATGCTTGTAGCATACTTCTTTTCATAATGACATATTTTTCTTCTTTTTTTTTGATGGTGGCATGCTTGAAGCATACTTCTTTTCATTTTGCGCACTTTTGTGCTTTTTTTTTCACCATGGCATGCTTGAAGCATACATCTTTTCATTTTTTTTATATATATTTTTTAATAACATGCCAAATTGAGTGATCATAAGAGTTGGAACAAGAAACATGCGAGCCTCATAACCAAGAGATAAAATAAGACTCACAATCAAGTTAATCTTTTTCGATGGACATCGCAAAGTAATAACTATAATCAATCTAGTCAAAGTATTTCGCCATGTCATACTTTTAATTCAAATGTAGTAATTTAATTATAAACAGTCCTGATCAAAGCTACACAACATATGAAGAGATATGATAAAGATAGCTCCACAACTCATTTAAATTTGATGGCTTGGACTTGTTAATTTAATTGACAAGTATAATAAACAAAGCTTCCTAAATTCTTAAACATCAAGCTCCCCCTCAGAATAATCCCATAGGATGTACCACGCCCAACTCACTTCGCAAAAGAGCAAAACGTGCAGAATCAAGCGGTTTTGTGAGAATATCAGCAACTTGAGAATCTGAATCAATAAAGTGCAAAACGACATCTCCCTTTTCCACATGGTCTCTAAGGAAATGATACCGAATATCAATGTGTTTGGTTCTTGAATGTTGCACAGGATTTTTGGCAATACTAATAGCACTAGTGTTATCACAAAAAGTGGTACACTATCCAATTCTAAGCCAAAATCCTTAAGTGTAGCTGTCATCCAAAGCAATTGTGAGCAACAAGAAGCGGCAGCTACATATTCAGCCTCAGCAGTGGAAAGTGCAATAGACAATTGTTTTCTAGAAGTCCATGAAACAAGAGATGTGCCTAAAAAGTGACAAGTACCAGAGGTACTCTTCCTATCAATTCTACAACCCCCAAAGTCTGCATCTGAAAAAGCTCTAAGGGTAAGACATGAAGAAGAAGAATACCATAAGCCAAATTCTAAAGTTGACTGAAGATACCTGAAAATTCGCTTTACCGCCTGACGATGTGAAGCACGCGGGGAAGCCTGAAAACGAGCACACAAACACACAGCAAAGTGTATGTCTGGCCTCAAGGCAGTGAGATACAAAAGAGAGCCAATTATGCTTCTATATTCCTTTTGATCAACAGGCTCTCCATCCTCATCATGATCCAATACTGCAGTAGATCCCATTGGTGTGGAGATTGGTTTTATTGTACCCATGTCGAAACGACGAAGCAGATCCTTGGTGTACTTAGTCTGATGAACAAAAGTACCCAATTTTGATTGCTTGATCTGAAAGCCTAGGAAGAACGTGAGTTCTCCCATCATGCTCATCTCAAATTCGCTGCTCATAGTATCTGAAAACTTAGAAACAAGAGCATGAGAGGAACCACCAAAGATGATATCATCCACATATATCTGAACGAGTAAAAGATCATTGCCATGCTTGAGAGTAAATAATGTTTTATCTACCTTGCCCATTTGAAAATCATTTTTAAGCAAATATGATTTAAGCCTATCATACCATGCTCTAGGTGCTTGTTTTAAACCATATAAAGCTTTGGACAGTTTGTAAACATGATCAGGAAATTTAGGATTTTCAAAGCCAGGTGGTTGTTTCACATAAACTTCTTCCTCAATATAGCCATTAAGAAAAGCACTTTTAACATCCATTTGATATAGTTTAAAACCCTTAGAAGCAGCAAATGCTAAAAGAATTCTAATGGCTTCTAATCGAGCAACAGGTGCAAAAGTTTCACCAAAATCAAGACCTTCTACCTGGGTAAATCCTTGAGCAACAAGTCTAGCTTTATTTCGAATAACGACACCATCTTCACTTTGTTTATTCTTAAAAACCCATTTAGTTCCAATAATATTATGACCATGAGGAGGTGAAACTAAAGTCCAGACTTTATTCCGCTCAAAATTTTCTAATTCCTCATGCATGGCATTAATCCAAGACTCATCAGATAAAGCGTGACTTACATCATGGGGTTCAAAATAGGAAACAAAAGCAGCATGAGCATATGAAGCATTAGAGTTATACCTGTTGCGAAGAACTCTCGTATTTAACTCACCAATCATTTGTTCAGGGGGATGACGTCGTTGAATATGCAGGGGAGCCTGTGGGGTCGGTGGTGACGTAGGTGTAGCAGTAATGGCCTCTACCTCATGAGAGATAGGAGCAGAGCCATTAGCTGTAGACTCCATCGGTGTAGATACATGTGTTGAAATGTGAATCGGGGACTCCCTTTCATCATCGTCAGAGTCATAAAAGATGTCTTCGAGTGTGTCAGTAATCTGTATACCTGCATTGTCAGGTCTAGTACTAGGACTAGCCTCATCAAAAGTAACCTCGCAGGTCTCAACAATTTTGTTAGTTTCTAGGTTGAGTACACGATAACCTCGAGTGTGAGCTGAATATCCAAGAAAAAACGCCATCTGATGATCTAGATTCAAATTTATCAAGATTGCCATGTTTAAGAATAAAGCATCGACATCCAAACACCCTCAAGTGAGAAATATTAGGGGTAAGACCAAAACGAAGCTCATAGGAAGTTTTATGCAATTTAGCTCGCAAAAATACTCTATTAGAGATATAGCAAGCAGTAGAAACAGCTTCAGCCCAAAACTTCCTAGGTGTACCATGTTCATTAAGCATTGTTCTAGCCATCTCAACTAATGTTCTATTTTTACGTTCTACAACACCATTCTGTTGTGGCACACGAGCTAACGAAAATTGATGATGTAATCCCTTTTCAGCACAAAAAGAAGCAAATGATGCATTCTTGAATTCAGTTCCATTATCACTTCTAATTGCTCTAAGTGCTCCTGGATGCTCATTAGCAAGTCTAAGAACAAGTTCTCTAAAATGACCAAAAGTTTCATCCTTAGATGCCATAAAATAGACCCAAGAGTATCTAGAGAAATCATCAACAATAACAAGAACATACCATTTACCTCCAGCAGACTAAACCCTAGAAGGACCTACAGTGTCCATGTGCAACAATTGACCCGGAGCATCAGTCATAACAAGTGTGAGTGGAGGATGTGATGATGAAACCATTTTACCATGGCGACAAGGTGAACAGACCAAATCCATTGACTTTTCAATTTTAAGACTAGGTATTCCTCTAACAAGATGCATATTACTAAGTCGAGCAAGATGATCAAAGCCAATATGTCCTAGTCTACGGTGCCAGTGAAATAAGTCCTTAGAATCAGATGAAACAAGACATCTAAGATTAGAAGATGATGAATATGAGAAGTCACTCTTAAACAGACGACCAACTCGAATAATTTTGCATACTAGATTTCCAGATGGATCTAAAATGCAACATGAATGCTTTTTAAAGCTCACCTCAAGATTATCGTCTATCAACTGTGAAACTGAAAGCAAATTGTAGCTCAACTTACTGACAAGTGCGACGTCTTTTAAGATGAATTTGTCGTTGACACGCACAGTACCTTTTGCAAGAACTCGTCCTTGAGCATTGTCCCCAAAAGTGATCATCTCATCACCGGTAGCACGAGTGAGGGAGGAGAACCATCGTGAATCTCCGGTCATGTGGCGAGAGCAACCGGAGTCAATGAACCATATATTCTCCTTCCGCTTGTAGCGAGCCTACAAAGCACGAACAATCGTCGGTATCTTAGTACTGGGGTTAGTAAAATAAGATTTAGGAATCCAGTACTGAGATACACGGCGAACAGGAGTAGCAAAACTAGAGCCAGAATCACGTGCATGTGGATGATCAGAATGCCAAAAAGAGCATGAACTATTTGAATTAAATCCCAATCTAGCATGTGAAGTAGATTTAAGGCCATCATAAAAGTTCTCTAAAAACATAGCTTTCGCATTTGATCTAGTAACAAAAGACAATGCACGTTTTTGTCTTAAATCATTCAACCTTTCCTTCCTTTCTTTCTTAGCCCGCCTAAAACAAAATTCATGCAAGTGCCCATCTCTTCCACAGTAGGTGCAATGAAATTTAACATAACTAGAATTCTTTTGAGATGATGAGCTAGCACCTACATTATTATTCGTTGAACTTTGCACAAAGCCAGCAGATTTAAACATAGTTTGTTTTACTTCAGATTTTACTTCAATTTTTTCAGGTTCAAGAACCTTAACAACATTAGGAAGATTATTCTTGGCATGCTCAACAAAGTTAAATCCTAGACCACGATTTTTCACACTTGTTTTTGATTTATCTAGAATCATATTTAGATTTTTCTCACCAAAAGAGAATCTCTCTAAAGTGTCTTTAAGGTACTCATTTTCCTTAGCCAAAGTGGTACAAGTAGTGCATTTAACATGTTCATTCACAAAATTCTTGGAAGCACTAGATTGAGACAATTTTTCCTTTTCAGCAAAATCATTCAATTGTCTAGTTAAAGCATCAATTTCAATATTTAACTTGGGACAATTTGAGCAAGACATGTTTTCATGATAAAGCATTTGTTGAATAGATTCCTGAGATGAATTAAGTCTAGCTTCTAGCAATTCACAATTAGAGCAAGCTTTAGATTGAGCATTTGAAATACTTGACTCTAAACATGCAGATGAACAAGATTTGAGCTTATCAATTTCATCATTAACAATTTTTAATTTTTCATCACAAGAATTATGTATCAATTTTAATTCATCAAATTTATCAGTTACATCTCTAAGTTGATCCAGATTTGATGCACTAATAGATCTAACAGCCTCCAACTCAGAATGTAAAACTTGACAAGACTCACATGATTCATCATCAGGAATTAAAGCTCTAAGTCTATTAATTTCAGAATTTAGACTTTCAACAACACAATTATTTTCTTTCAATTTCTGTTTTGTCTTTTTTAATTCAATAGCAAGTTTAATCAAACCATCTTCAAGCTCATCATATGATGGTCTTACCTCATCGGGATCACTGTCGTTGTCATCGTTGTTGCCTGTCATGAAGCACATGCCCGTGAAATCATCATTGTTCTTCTTCTTTCCTTTAGCATCATCGTCATCACGGTCATCATCGTCACAACTCTCATATTCCACATCGCTCAAGTCAAGACTCTCGAGGGCGGCTAGGACCTTTTCAGCAAACTTGCGACGAACATTTCCACCTTTGGTGTTGTTGTTCTTGGATGGCCGACGACGATAATTCTTGTCTTCTTTGATCATCTTCCCCTTGAGCTTGGGACAATCCATCTTAATGTGGCCAGGCTCGCCACACTCATAGCATCTGATCGGACCTGACATGCCTCCTCGCTTTCTCATCCTCACATTGTTGAGTGCCTTGTATGCTCGTGAGGAGATCAACACCAAGTCCTCTTCAGGAAGCTGTTCGAACTGTTCCTCTGAAAAAGAAGACAAGACAGACAAAGAAACACAAGACAAAGCACTCGACGAAGCAGCCTGCACGGGGTTAGTCATAAGTGCTAAAGGTGAAGATTTATCAATCTTAGATGGCAAAGCTTCCATCTCATAGGTTTTCAATCTAGAATAAAGATCATCCATGGTTAAAGTATCTAGATCGACAGTTTGATTAATAGTTGTGACAACCATCAACCACTCAGAACCTAAAGATCTCAAAATTTTAGTTGCATTATCTTCATCAGCAGGAATAACACCAACACCGCGTAGATCACTCAATATTTTCTCAAATCGAGCAAAGAGATCATCAATGGATTCATTAGGTTTCATAGCAAAATCAGAATATTCTTTTTGATAAAGATTTTTACGCTCCTTCTTGATTTTAGTGGTTCCTTCATGATAATCGCAAAGAGTTTTCCAAATTAAATGGGCAGAATTAATATGAGCTACACGATCAAATTCTTTACGAGAAATTCCTTGAAATAGCAAATTACGAGCTTGAGCATTTAAATTAACATCTGCTTTATTTAAATCAGTAACAACAGCAGGAACCTCATATGGAGTAGAAACTTTATTCCAAACATCACTACCTTGAGCCTCAATATAAGCTTGCATCCGACACTTCCAAAAAGCAAAATCAGTACCATCTAGCATGGGGGGACGATTCACATACCTCTCTGACGCCATAGCAACCTGCTCTGATACCACTTGTAGGATCGTAGATGGCAATCAGAGGGGGGGGGGGTGAATGATTGCAGTGCTTAGCGAAAGTTTTTTTTAAGATCTACTTATTTTTTACCTGCAATCATAGCCAAAGCAAAACAAAAAAAACAAAACAAAACAAAAACGAAAACGAAAAAAAAGAAAACTCACGTATGTATGTGTTGGAGTGTATGATCACTTGCAAATGCTAACTTGATTCTCTATCATGCATGTGTTCTGATGCTTGATGAATAGCACATGCAAAAGTGAAACTCTCTCTCTCTGCTCAGCATGGGTTGCTTTCGATGTCACAGTACACCAATTAAAGAAAGAGAGATGCTGCTGTTTCCTTGCTTTTTGTCTCAGCGACGCACGCGCACACGAAACGAAGAACGAGACGACGCCGACGTGGCTTCAGATGAAAAGATCAATCTCGCCGCCGCAATCTTTTTCTCCCCAAACAAGACCACACGTTCGGTCCCCAAAAGCCGCTGTTGCCTCTATTTTTATTTCTTGTGTACGCTCAATCACGGCCACCGCGCCACCTATTTTTTTCATCGACTCCTCTCCTATACATAGTGCAGCCGCCGCTGTTTTCCTACTCGGTTACGGCTTCTTTTCTTAACCAGCCGCAATGCCGTATCCGAGTCTCTAATCATCCCCAAAGCCTAAACAAACTCTAAGGCCCAATACAAAATATCAACCAACTCATTTATCAATTCAACTAGATTTTCAGCCCACTAAATTACAAGGGACCCGAAACCCTTCCTAACACGGGTTTTCAACGCTTCCGACTTTTCAACTCATCGCGTGTCGAAGCCTCCAGGACTGCACCTCCTGTATCTTCTCCACGCACCATCCACCTTTGATCTCCATGTGCTCCAGCGTGAGCCCGACCACCTCGTGACATCCTCGACCGCCTGGACCTCAGATTTCCCCCTCCTAGTCCCGGTCTTCCTCGTCACCGACCATGACCGTCTCCACGCCTAACCTGCACATGCAAAGACCAAAGAACATTTTTCCCAGCACAAGTTCTCACCAACTTGACCGATATTAGTCCACGCACACACGCATACGCCTCGAATAACAATATTAAGCAATGTTGTCAATTATTCATCATCATAAAAATTCTAGACCTAGCCACATGGTTTAACACAAACAGTAGCACTACATCCATTGAAGGGTGCCTCTGTCAATGTATGTGAAGTGCCAGTGGTTTTCTAACAAATCGGTAAAGTCAAGGATAGGTAAACATGAACGAAAGCTGATCCTTGACAAAATGTTGATGCGAAGCAATAACAAACAATAATAAGTTTTGATGAAAGTTGAATTATAGATGTAAGATTTTACTAGCTACGGCCTACTTCTAAGTTACTGGAAGTAAATGCTAAAAGGTAGTAAAAGTTGGCATTTGTAAGTTTTTCCATCAACCAGTACAGAGTATTTGTAGCTTAAAATAGCTGACTCAATCTTGGAATGTGTTTCGAGTCTGCCTCTTCATATCAGCTCAACATTTCCTTTGATAGAGTCCTTGTGTGCCTCTAATCTTCATGTCTTCAATCTTCTATTGACATTTTCCTTTTTCTGCTTCTGTCTTTCCTTAGTCGGTATCTTCTAGAAACTTCTAGCATGGCCCATGCTTACCTCCGATTTTTGGCAATCCTCATGTTTCCTTTAATATCACATCAAATACCAAAAATACTATTACCGGCTATTTCGTCTACTAAAATCTATTGGCAACATGTCACGGTAAATACAGGTGACTCTCTGATAGGGGGGCTCACTGGTTCAGAGAGTTCACCAGTTGGGCTTAGTAAAATATCCCGAGGATTCTCACCCAAAAAATCACAATGCTGCAGCCTGCTAGATGAATTGGAGCAATCACAATGATTCCTGCTTTCAGAAAAAACTGAAAAACTTAATGTACTTCTTTATACAATTAGTATAATCTTTTTGACGTATTGGGCAGGGTTGCAGAAAGAACACAAATGGAATATGCCACACTTCAGGAAGATGTGGTGGGATAGGTTGTTGAGAACGTAAAGAAGAAGACATGGCTTCGTAAAATTTTTGCTTTTTAGCCCAAAATTTGAAAGTTTTTTACATATGGACCTCTGGAGAAAAGATTTGAAAAAATAGATCCTTCACTCGGTGCCAAAGCATATGGCGCCCAGGGTACATGTCACGGCGCCATATGCTTTGGCGCCGTGAATTGACACGTCGGAGCCAGGGTGGCATAGCACGACGCCAAGGCCCACGGCGCCGTGATATGCACATACGGCGCTAAAGGCCGTGGCGCCGTGTTATGACATAGCCAGTCAAACGGGTCGCCGTGCCTTAAGTCCACCTATCTCGGCGCCAAACATGCGGGCGCCGTACATAGCTAGAACGGCGCCATACCCTTTGGCGTCGAGATGTGTATATACGGCGCCAGGGTATTTGGCGCCTTTTTTGGCGCCAAACAGTCTGGCGCCGTATATACACATCTCGACGCCAAAGGTTATGGCGCCGTGATAGCTACACCTGACAAAAAAACAGCAAAACAGCAAACTTTTCTGTAAAACATATGCACATACAGACATACACATACATTCACACATGAAACATCTGAAAACCTAAATAACAACATCGTATAACTATCAATAAGTCTCAAAATACCACATAACTATACAAAAGTCTCAAAATATCACATAAGTCTGAAAATATCACATGTCTATAAAAAAGTCTCAAAACATCACTGCCTCTTGGCCTTCCCCTTGCCCAATGCCGTGCCCAGAAAGGCCTCCACACGTGCCCTTCAGCCCTCAGACACCGCCGGGCCGACCACCGACTGTCCCCTGATGGGAAGTCCAAGTATCATCGCCACGTTCTGCAGCGTGACGGTCATCTCCCCACAGGGAAGGTGGAACGTGTGTGTCTCTGGCCTCCACCTGTTAGTAGTACAAGGAGAAAAGAATTAGTTACGTACGTAAGAATATAGAAGCGAAAACAAATAGACCCGATAGAGAAAATGCACATGTCGACAAGTGCGGTCAAAGCTGCGGGGTTGAAGACCGGCATGCCCCGCCGTAATAGGTTAGCGACCGTGTGAAGCCCAGCACGGCGCAGCAGTGGGGTATAGCGGTCGTCGTAGCGCATCAACTGGAACCCATCATGGGTTCAAGGACGAAGTATGGGTACGAGACGTCACTTGCGCCTTAGCAATCGCTGAACCACACCCAAGTCGTTATCAACCGTGCTAAGAACGCGGTTGACCTGACCACGAAGGTCTATTCCTGCATGCAATCGAAGAACAAGCAAGAACAAGGATAGTGAGCAACCTGAATTTGCTAGATATAAAAGTCGCACAAGGATAGTTGAGGTTCTGTAACACGAATCTGTTGGTCTAGCCGACACAAGAGAACGTGGAGTTTGCACAAGGGGCTAAACTGATCTAAACAAAACCTAAGTCCTAGAAAGGGAGGTGGCGGCTCCTTTATAGGGAGAACAACCAGGAGGGGCGTCCAAAGTGCATGCTCTAGGGTTACAAGGCCCATGGGCCCAATTGGTGGTGGCGCAGCACCCTTTTGACTGGGACTCAAAAACCAACGTGAATTGTTTTGATGATTGCAGACGGCTCGGATGGAATTTGAAGATGAGGTTGGATCCATTGGAAAGTAGACTTGATAAGCTTTCCATGAAGTACAAGAACGTCCCAAACGGAGTCCGTATGAGGAAGTTATGTCCGTTTAAACTTGCACCATTGCAGCAGTCCGAATCCGATTCCAGGTCGTGACCAACGTGGACTCTTTTGATGATTGTGGCCGGCTCGGATAGAATTTGAAGATGAGGTTGGATCCGTTGGAAAATAAACTTCATAAGCTTTCCATGAAGTACAAGAACGTCCCAAACGGAGTCCGTATGAGGAAGTTATGCCCGTTTGAACTTGGTACCATCGCAGCAGTCCGAGTCTGATTCCAAAACGTGTCCAACTCGAATTCGTGCTTTGACTTGGTCCCAAAGTGACGTGGTGACCTCCATTATTCCTTCCATGCATGTCCAGGACTCCATGTCCCTTTCCTTCATCCTTTCCCAAGTTCCTAAGCACAATTAAATCACTTGCATTAGGTAGCGGTCTATTCTTAGTAACATATGAAGGCTGAAAAAACGAATTCACCTTTAGTTCAATCTTGATATTGGGCGCTATTGTCGTATGTGTTTGTGGCGTGGTCACATCATCCTCCCCTTCTTGATAGAAAAACCGTCCTCGGTTTTAGCATATGTGTAGCCTCACGTATTGCATGATCTTCATCATAAATGTCGGTACATAATAACAAACGCAACAAACTCTCATTATGTAATATCATAAGTTCTTTGTCAAACAAAGTGAAACCTCTTTGAAACGAGCTCACCTTATAATTTAAGCGATGCGTAGGAACTCTTGTAATTATGACAACAAGCATAGGAAATATGGTTGTATCCATAGGGGTCATGTCCTCATCATCCTCCCCTTCTTGAAAACAAAGCCGTCCTCGGCTTTTGATAAACTGAAAGTATGGTAACAAAGAAGCCAAGGTGTATGCATGGTATATGTATATGTCATCCGTTTTAACAGTTCTTCGTTGTTGCACAATTAATGTTATAACACAGCAGCAATCATTAAAGCTCATTGTATTATTAACCCAAAAGTAATGATATATGTTAATGAACAAATCAAAATTTCTCACACAGTAATTATCGCAACTTGTTTTGCAAATGTAAGTGAAGCATTTATGCAATTCAAATCTTTGAAGTTGTAAACTTGTTGTGGTGGCACATATAGGCAAAGCTACAACTTTTGGAATCAAACAAAGTTTATCCATATAATCAGATTTCAATTGAGCAATAGCAAATTAATCTTGTAAGGGTGAAAATATTTGCAAGTTCTTCCATACATCAATTTCACTATTCAGATTGCCAATGTTAGATGGTTTAATAAGAGAAGAACACATAGGCATTGAATGATCACTAAATTTTATTTTTCTTTCATAATGAACAAGATTGAGCATACAAAAGTTGTTGTTCAAAACAACAAGCTGCAATTCATCCATGTGGTCACAAGTTATGCATATTCGATATACAAGAAATTGATTTCCTACACCATAATCTCCAATCAAATTAAACTTATACCCAGGGGTGTAGGCACTAAACAAGAATTTCGAACATGCAAGTTCAGAAACTTTCTCCATAGCACAATCCAAACTAACGGCCTCATCAAGCTTGATATAGCACAATGCATCAGCAGGGGATATTCTATCAAATACTTCCTTATGTGTAATTAATTCGACATGTGCAAAATTATGAGAATTTAGATCAGCACATGGTTCGTTCAAGTCAACACAAGGAATATCAAAAGATTGCACTACAGCAGGTATATACTCACAAGGTTGATCTATGTCTTGTTGTAGCACCAAATCAGTACCTTTGTCATTATCGTCCTCATCAGACACTGTAGGTACCTCAAACTTCTCCTCTAATGGCATAAGATGCACCAGATCATCCTTCACCTCTTCAAGTATCTCGGTGGTATCTGTAGATGGAGTAGGAGCCAAAACAATATCAACATTTTTAGTTACCTCAGATTGCACCTCGCTTGTGACCGTGGGTGCTGGAGGTACAAAACGATGTCGCAATTTCTTTTTCATCTCCTCCCATGTGTATATATAATGGAACTCGAGATTCGACCACCAATGTTGAACATCACCAATCAGCGCCGTCCTTGCCATGCTCATCTTCTCATAAGGATCAAGATCTTGTTTTTCAAAGTAGTTATCCATCATAGTAACCCACAAGAAGTAGTCCGACGACGTACTCTCTCAGCGGTGAGTGGCAAGATATATACTGGTAATTGTTTCCCTTCGAGTTCAAATCTGCCCGCGATGACATCATAATCTACCAATTTTCTCAAGCCTGTCATTGTTAGTAGAAAACAAGGAAACAAATCACAAGTAAATGTTTCTATCAACTACTAGGATATGGAGGCATCAAATCAAGTCACGCATCTCTCAAGCTCTTACCAAATTCTTACAAGTTCTTACCAAAGCAAACAGGTGGTGCAACCGGTGGCTGGTTCGTGATAAATCTAACTCAAGTGATGAGTAAAGCGATTGCAAGGTACAGCGAGACCTGTTCGGTTAGTAGAAAAGTGGAGCTTGGATAGGCTATGTATTTTGTAGCAAAGGAAAACAATCAATTAATTTCAGAAATTGCACAGAATTGAATTATAGTTCGTATCTAGCACTTAGCCTATGTTGCTGATCAAACAAGGATAGGAGAAGGCCAAAACAAGTGTGTAACAATGTATAGGAGTGATGAGCACAAGATAATTCAATAGAATGTAATCTGGAATTGAAAAGCACAAGGATTGACCCAATTCTGAGAAAGCAGATTTCTGCCCACTGGACAGCACGTCGGTATTTTGGCCGTAACTTTTTGTCAGTTGCCTTTTTTTCAATGATTCTTTTTTTCTGTGTTTTCTGACGGCTTTTTCTACAACTTTTGTTTTGGGGCCATATTCTAGAAACCGACAGATAAAATCTCACAAAAATCACAAGCGCAGACTGTTACAGATTCAGTCCGGAAATTTGGGACAACTTGCACCGCAGATATCTTTTAACTGCCTTAATGGAATGAAGCGAAATTTTAGGAGCACTTAGATAAGGAAGCTATGGGTCTAGTGGAGGTGGTTTCCCTCAAAAAAGATATCGGAAACAAAAAATATGGCGTTTTTGGTGGCGGCTGCAAAAGAGGGAGTCTTCTGGGCGAAATTGGAAATTAGGGTTTGATGTGATTTTGATGGTTTTGGACGTGGGGATTTTTTTTGGGAGTTTTATGGACCACAAATATGACCAGCAACAAGAAAATGCTAAGACGAACACAAACTCAATTTAGCAAACCAAAATTAACAGATCTAAAAGCACAACGGGGTTTGGACAGCGGAAATTAACTCTTTTTGTGGGGCAATTTTTCTGGACTATGGGAAACAAAAATCAATCTACTAAATAGGGATACAAGAAATTCCTACCGGTCAACTGAAGCTCTGATACCAACTGATGAGGCGATGGGGTCCCGATCTTCCGATAGGATGATAACTATCGATTTTGGTGGAGATGACTCTTGCGATCCGACTACAACCGTACGAGACGTCACTTGCGCCTTAGCAATCGCTGAACCACACCCAAGTCGTTATCAACCGTGCCAAGAACGCGGTTGACCTGACCACGAAGGTCTATTCCTGCATGCAATCGAAGAACAAGCAAGAACAAGGATAGTGAGCAACCTGAATTTGCTAGATATAAAAGTCGCACAAGGATAGTTGAGGTTCTGTAACACGAATCTGTTGGTCTAGCCGACACAAGAGAACGTGGAGTTTGCACAAGGGGCTAAACTGATCTAAACAAAACCTAAGTCCTAGAAAGGGAGGTGGCGGCTCCTTTATAGGGAGAACAACCAGGAGGGGCGTCCAAAGTGCATGCTCTAGGGTTACAAGGCCCATGGGCCCAATTGGTGGTGGCGCAGCACCCTTTTGACTGGGACTCAAAAACCAACGTGAATTGTTTTGATGATTGCAGACGGCTCGGATGGAATTTGAAGATGAGGTTGGATCCATTGGAAAGTAGACTTGATAAGCTTTCCATGAAGTACAAGAACGTCCCAAACGGAGTCCGTATGAGGAAGTTATGTCCGTTTAAACTTGCACCATTGCAGCAGTCCGAATCCGATTCCAGGTCGTGACCAACGTGGACTCTTTTGATGATTGTGGCCGGCTCGGATAGAATTTGAAGATGAGGTTGGATCCGTTGGAAAATAAACTTCATAAGCTTTCCATGAAGTACAAGAACGTCCCAAACGGAGTCCGTATGAGGAAGTTATGCCCGTTTGAACTTGGTACCATCGCAGCAGTCCGAGTCTGATTCCAAAACGTGTCCAACTCGAATTCGTGCTTGACTTGGTCCCAAAGTGACGTGGTGACCTCCATTATTCCTTCCATGCATGTCCAGGACTCCATGTCCCTTTCCTTCATCCTTTCCCAAGTTCCTAAGCACAATTAAATCACTTGCATTAGGTAGCGGTCTATTCTTAGTAACATATGAAGGCTGAAGAAACGAATTCACCTTTAGTTCAATCTTGATATTGGGCGCTATTGTCGTATGTGTTTGTGGCGTGGTCACATCAGGGTATCTCCTGAAAATTGCTATAAAAGTTAGCTGCGTGATCATCAAGTTGAACACATGTACATTTCGACCACACACGTACCTGGCCGTCCTCCGTGAGCCTGCCGCGGTGCTCCCTCTCGTAGAACTCGTCTAGCTGCCAGTATCTCGCCATCCTGTGATAAATTTTAGAATTCAATGGTTAAGAAATATTCAAATAAGAAATTTATAAAACATGATTTATAAATAAAAATAATAATCAAATTGAATTATGAAATTGGAATCAACATGAATAATAATTGGAATCAAATTGATTTACCCTTGGTTAAATACATGTCAACAAAGATTAGTAAGTTAATTATGGTATAAGAATAATTAGTGTAAGAATAAACCTTATGATAATAATAAATATTATTTACATGTCTCAAAATCCATGGGGCCCCTTTTCAAATAGTGATTATATGATTAAGGTAAATAATTTAAGTATTAGGTCACTAATATTAACTGTAAATACCGAGATATATTTATCAAAGACATTATTGATATATATATATATATATATATATATATATATATATATATATATATATATATATATATATATATATAACTTGGTGTAATTGACAATAAGTTGTCTTTGCCACTTGAATTAGAATGCAAATCTAAATTAGGGGTGGTGGTAAAAATATAATTTTGTAAATATAAAGAATAATCAAAGCTACTAAGGGTTAGGTGGACATACAATCTTGCCCATGTTGACATGAAATCATCCTATTTGGTATATGAAACCCTAAAAACATAAAACCGAACACAACCATGTATAAATAATAATCAAACCCTAAAACCTATCCAAATACACAGTACTTCGCTTACATTACGCATATCCATTGCAAATGTAACCTAAAATCACTCATAATTGAACTAATTTCATCTAGGGATTCAAATCTTGCCCTATGAAATGTATCTCAAATAATCCATATCTATTGCAAAAAATCAAGGGAGGGGAGAGAGTTTACCTTGCTTGCCCGATTTGGAAGCAAAATCGCGAGATTAATTGATGGATTTGAGAGGATTTGGAGGGGGAATAGAGGGGGGCGGCGGCGGTTTACTGTTAGAACAGAGGAGCAGTGAGGGGGAGCTGGGGGCCGGGGGACGCGCTCGGGCTTAAGTCCCGACGCACGGCGCCACGGCCTTTAGCGTCGTATGTGCATATCACGGCGCCGTGGGCCTTGGCGTCGTGCTATGCCACCCTGGCTCCGACGTGTCAATTCACGGCGCCAAAGCATATGGCGCCGTGCCATGTACCCTGGGCGCCATATGCTTTGGCGCCGAGTAAAGGGTCCATTTTTGCAAATCTTTTCTCCAGGGGTCCATATGTAAAAAACTTTCAAATTTTGGGCTAAAAAGCAAAAATTTTACACACGGCTTCTTGGTTGGAAGGACGGAAAAAAACTGAATATTGCTTTACACAATTAGTATAATATATTGGGCAGGGTTGCAGAAAGAACACAAAGGGAATATGCCACAGCCCTAGAATATGTGGTGGGATAGGTTGCTGAGAAGATAAAGAAGAAGACACGGTTTCTTGGATGGATCCATGAGTTCTTCGACGAAGGAGATTGACAAAAGGACAAGTCTGTCGCACTTTATTACATTAAAGCAGAGTTTTCAGCGACAGAGGAAGGAATACTGGGGACACCAGTTCGTGATACGAGCGCACAGCAAAAACACACCACCCCATTCAGCAACATAGTGTTATACTTTGGCATCTCTTTTTATGCATAGCAGTCTATATAACGGATTAAAATTTATGAGATGTAACACAAATATACATGATATTAAAAACGAGGTAGATAAATCTCATAAAGAGAACCAAAATAAAGGTGACAAAGTGGGAGACCATGTGGAGGTGACCCTGTGTGTGATGAGTAATTGATGCTTGTTCGGGAAAGTTTAAGTTTGGTTTGAGTAGTTCGAGTCATGTCGTTGCGTGGTGTAGTCGGTTTCGGTCGGACATTGTCGAACTAGGTCGAACGTTTTTAAGTCATTTATTTTTTCGATCGGTTTGGGCTTTGAGTTTTCTTCTGATATTATTGTATGGTTACAATATTTCGAGCGGTGCTATTTGATTTGTTTCTTGTCTGTGATGGCTGCAGCACATCGAGGTGGAGTCGTGGCGAGGCACGGGATGACCGGACTAGATGCAGGTGGTGCCGAGGTAGTTGCGAGGCTTGGAAGGCAAGAAATGAGGAAACTTCCCGGAAGGTGTAGGAGGGGCGTTTGGGTGAATACGCAAAGCTGCACTAAAGGCTAGAGTTAGTGGGTAAAGTGTAAAGCTTAATGGGCAAAGTATGTTGTGAACCCATTATGCAAGGCTATAAATAAGGAGAGTGTCTCCTGCATATTGCATGTCTTGATAGAGGAGTTGATGGCTTTGGGACGTTGTTTTTGCTTTGTGCTTTATTAGTTGAGGAGTAGGTGAGGAGAGGGCAGCATGCTGTGAGCTTGTCTTCTGTGCATGTGTGTTATGAGTTCTTGATTTTCAAGCATGTATGGGGGTGAAACAGTTGTAGTCCTTGCACTCTTGTAATCTTTCATCTCCTTGCATCTATGTCAAGTTCAATCACTTGTTTGTTATTTGTGATGCGTTGATGGCCTTCTTTTTGTTCTTGTTCTCTGCTCTGTTTCTTGATTTTTCTTGTCTTCTCTGCTGTGTTCTTTTCAGCAGTATCAGGCTTCCATTCAAAACTTCAGTTGATGATTACTGCTCTGTTCTTTGTCCCTGCCGAACAGCCCTGTTAAGCTGTTTCTTCACTTTATAGGGTGGTTGACTATCTATTATGAAGTCATGTCCAATTAACCGGAAAGAACAGCAAGCCCTTTGATCTCTCTGATTCTTTCGGCTGTACTCAAGTTTGTTTTGTGTCAACTGATTTTTGTAAGCTGCTGTTTGGTTCTTCTCAGCTTGCTTTACTCAACAGTATCAGATCTTCCAGGTTGGTTTCGGTCTGTTCTTTTTAAGTCTATGCAGCAGTTTCTTTTTCGATCAGAGTACCCTAGTATTGCTGTTTTTGGACAGTGTGCTATTTGAGTTACCGTCAACTTTGTGCTATCTGTACTGTATGCTTTTCAGCCGATTGAGTTTTATTGCTCTATCCGAATACTTTCTTTTGAAGCCCAAAACTTTTAAGCCGGAATGGAGCTGCAATCAAACTGAAAAACTGCATTTAATTTTCAGCCCTGTGTGCTTTCGGCCAGAAGCAGTTTTTTTGTCTTTTCGAACAGTCTCTCTCGGTACTTCATTTCTAGCTTGTCTCAGCAGTGAAGCAGTGTAGTTCTGTAGCTCCATTAAATTGTTGGTCTCTACTATTTTCGGCTGCCTCTTCATTTCTTGCAGATCATGTTTTCGGCCAGCAAATAGTTCTATTAGGTTTGGTTCTTTTTGTGATCAGTTCATGGCTGTTTTGATAGGCTGTACTCAGCTGCGTTTTCAATTTTGTCAATAGCCATTTTTATCTGCAGCTGTAGCCTTTCATTCGGCATTTGCGGACAATTTGCAAACTGTGTGGTGATTCTACCTGTTTTTGGTATGCTTGGGATTGCATTGTGCCAACTGACAGTGATCTAAAGATTTCTTTTTCGGATCAGAAAATGGCAGCAATCTCTTGGCCTCTTCTCTGATTTTTGATTACCTTTCCCTTTTCTTTTCAGTATTGCCTTCTTTTCTCTTTATTTTCCTCTTAGCTTTTCAGTGTGGACAGCCTTTAGTTTGAGAATTCAATTGAGACTTCCACTGGTTTGACTATCTCTGTTTTGTGACATTGCTCATAGTCTTGTAGCTCAAGTCTTAGCAGTTTCTCGACAAATTTGTTTTTGGGTTTGCAGTGAGCAAATTTGATCTTGCTTCATAGCTTCTTTGGCTACCGGAGAAGAGACTCGCATGTGGGTACTTTGGGGGTAATCTTTTAAGAGACGACATTCACCCCCCCTCTGTCGTCAATTTCGATCCAACACAAAGTAACCACGATAAGAAAGAAAAATTTAGCAAAATTGACTGTAAATTTTTTAAGTACAATATCAAAAGAGTACAAAGAATTATCGCTTTCATTTGTTCTTGTTTTTGGCTATGATAGGACTGGATATGTCTTGGTTTTCTCAAAGGAGTGGCAAACCATGATTTTTTTTGCGAATATTCTATTTTTTATTCGAAATAACAGAAATATACCCGCGGTAACATTTTTTTACAGAAATAGGCTCCAATCGCCTAACCGTCAGGCGACTGGAGCCTATCGCCCAACGGCCAAGCGACAACAACGTTGTCTGCAAGCCGTTGGGCGACAGGTTCCAGTCACCCGACTGTTGGGCAACTGGAACCTGTCGCCCAGCCACAGGACCACAACATCTAGAGTCGCCCAGCCTTAGGGCGACTGCAAACAAAATGCTACTCCACCCCATGAATTTTGTAGATTATAACTGGAAGATTATTTGTTGGATTTGTAATAAAAAGTTTATGATCATCGTATGTTGTTGGAGCGTAAAAAAATTATGAACTTTTTTAAGAACAATTGAACTTAGAACGATCGGTAAGTACGATGGCAACTTCTCCAATGGTTCTCCCTCGATCCACTGTGAGAAGCACTTGATGTTCCTCGAGCTCCTCTGCCTCGGACCAGCTGGATAAGGCTAATCGAGTGCTACCAGGCATTCCGGTTGTGCCACCCAGGCATGACCAGCCCCTTGCTCCTCTCGTCAACGTGCTTTCTACTGTGCTCGTCCAACAACACTCACAAGCATCAAATTTTCTCTGCTAGTTCTGCATAGCAAGCCTCTTGAATAGCTTCATCCTGTTGTTTTGGGAACTGCTTGAAAAGTTCGCCCCTAGGTGACGAATGCACCATCTGTTCCTCATATCTGGCCAAGAAAAGGACTCCTCGGGGTCTTCCTAAAGTTTTCTTATGGCCTTTACAATCCCGATGTGGTGATCATAGATTACGCACACACCAGGATAAGCACCGACAACTCTAACCCTAACATGTCTGAGAAACCACTACTAGCTTTCATAATTCTCACTTTCCATGAATGCGATGGCCAGTGGCAATATTTAGTTGCTGCCATGAATGCCTATGGCTGTCAGGATCTGGCCCTTGTATTTGCCAGTCAAAAAGGTCCCGTCAACTGAGATCACCGGCAGCATGTGCCTGAATGCCTCGATGCACGCACCAAATGCTAAGAAGGCCCTCTGCAACACTGCATAACTTGGCGGTCTTGTGGAAGGCTTGTTCTTCACAGCAATATACGTAGCCGGGTTCCTGTCCTGTAACACCTTATGCATATGAGGAAGATTGTCATACGCCACCTGAAAAGACCCAAACCAGTTTTCCAATGCCTTCTGCTTCGCACGTCATGCCTTCCCGTAGCTAATCTTGTACTTGAATTTCTTCTCGATAGCTACCACGATGTGCGTAGCCTCCATGTATTTCTTCTCCACTATCTCTCCATACATTAGATTGGTTATAAAGGTAGACATTAGGTTACGATGCCTCGGCAAAACACTACTAAGAATGCAAGAGTGTGGCTCCACTATTGACACAATCCAGTGAGTCTCATACTTGGGTCTACATGCGTGCACCCTCCAAGGACAACCGGCCTTCTGGCACTTCCGGTGTACTACTCCTGGCTAGATTTCATGACCTGAAAAGTCCGCTGCATAGTAAGGGCCCACAGCTTGATGGCATCTTGTAGCGATGCCTTATCAGCAAACATTAAATGCAACCAAACCTCTGTCCCATGATACTCCCACGGTGATTCATGCTCGTCATGTATGGAAATACTCTCAGCATCAAACCGGTTCCATTCCTGCGAGATGAGTGCTTCGTCATCATCTGAACTGTCCTCGTCGTCCTCCTATACAGCTTCCTCTTCAGCCCATGCCGTTTGGTCATCGCACTCCATCTACTGTACTCTGTACTCTATATGCTCCCCTTCATCGGCTTGTCCTGTTCCCTCACTATGTTGTGACCATTCTACCTCTCCTCCACGTACCGCATCGGCCTCCTCACGAGCATCTACCTTCTCTTCACCAACATGTGGGCCACCCGAGCTGCTCGCACCTCCTAGATGATGGCTGTACGCATAACCTTGCATAGCTTCTAATGGGCATGGTTGCATAAGCAGTACACACTCGTATCCATGACGCCGGGACCCTTGCACAAACCCCTTCCACGCAACAGTGCGCATTAATGTTCTCAACTCCCATATAATGTCCATGGGAGATCGGCTCCAAAGCCCTTGTATGACGATGCTGCACACTTCGGGGTCTAACGAAAAACTTCAGGTAAACCAATGCATCACATCTAAGATTCGAGCATTCTCGCTGTCCAGGTGTACCAGAGTGGCTTACAAAAAACTGCTCAAATCCATACCATTCGAACCTTTACAAACGATTTCAGCACCGTAATGCACTCTCGATGTAGTGGGTATTGACATTGCTGATATTTTCCTGCATATATATTTCAATTTTGCAATATGTCAAATCGCATCACACACTACGAAAGCACTGAGTACTACAATTCACATTTCACCGATCGTTCACATGTCGTAACCAGCTACGCTAACCTCGTAGTATTAACTTCCTATCGACAGCCCGTGCACCGATGCCGCACTTGTCTCGCTACTTGAGCTGTCCCCTACTGCAAATAATTTCTCATGGTTTCAACAATTTATATGGCATATCGATTTAAATGCTTATATAGCAGTTACAATGGTACACATGTTTTTCCAACATACTAACGACATTGCATTCATTCGTATTTAATCATAAATATTACGTATTATTATTTTTTACAAAGCAAATTATGAAATTCTAACATAAATATTGACTGAATTTTGTAATACTTACAAATTTCTAAGGATGATTAATTTGTACGTAACGTTGACTGAATTTTTTGCTGACTAATTTGTACATAACCGTACGTGAATTTCTATTACTCCATAATCTCTCGCACGAACAGTCCAAAAGCCAAAAACCGTAAGTTTCAGCAAGAAAAAAACAGGCCAGACTTTTGCTGGCGGTTAACATTTTTTACAAGTCGTTTGAGTGCATTTCTTGCAAGCATGTGTTGCTTTTGCAGTTGTTGAAAAGGGGATGTGTTGCGCCTATAATTTTCACGAGTTGTCAGATTGTTTCTCTTGCGAGTCTATGTTGCTTTTGTGAGTCGACAGATGCTAAATGATATCCTAGCCCATTGTTTCCCTGGCAACAGCGCCAAAATAGCTTGTTTGTGATCATTACGCCATACTAATAATTTATCTACAAGCATATGGAATCAACGTAGAAATTCACCATTGAGTATTCTAGAGTATCGTATGTTTCTTAGGAAAGCATTATGAGTTTGGGATATTAAATAAATAGGTAGCTAAATATTGATCAACTTTCTACAGCTGAAAGCCAAGAATATAATATTGGTTGAATTCAATGTGACATCCCAAATCCTAATTACTAATTAAATTAAGTTCAAATCATCATTTTCTGCATTTTGGTGTATTTTCAAAATTTTTGGGAATTTATTAAAAAGCTTCTCTAATTTTCAGCAGCTGAAAATTAATTTTTAAAAAACTAATTAAAGCATTAAGATAAAATGGAAATAATTTAATTGGGTTCCAAATATTCTAAAATGCCTCTCCAAAAAATTTTCATAATTTTTAGAGTTGGTTTGCTAAATTTAGAAATTTAAATTCAATTCCTGCAAACTAATAAATTGGAAAAGGAAATTAAAAATCTAAATCCGATGTGGGTTGAATTTCCCCCTCAGCTTGGGCCAATCCCTGTTCTGGCCCAACCCAGCCCATGAGCCATCTAAGACGTTGCCTTCTCCCTTTTCTGCATTCTCTTGCGCGAAGACGCACTACAGTGGACCCATCTTCTCTCTCGTCATCCTTTTTTTCTTGCTGATTGGTGGACCTAGGGCTTACCTAACAGGACTTGTCGTCCACCTCCAACGGGTGCTATAGCACGTGGCCAAACCGTGCCAACTATGCCACGACAAAGCTCCATGACAAAGTGTAACATCTCAAAAATTTAGTTTTTTTATTATTTAAGTTTTTCTGGAATTTCTTTTTCTTTTCTTTTTATTTAAGCCTAGAGCTAGGAAAAAACTTCTTGTATTTAATTGCCGCCCGAAGTGATTTATTTTATTTTTATTGAGCTCCCTCACTTTGTATTATTTATGAGAATTTTCCTGGATTTTTTTGCCCTTATTTGCTAATTTCTCAGCTCTTCTTGATTTTCCTCAGGCCACGATTCACTCAATACCCCTGCCCATTTTCTCTTTTTCCTCCACCCGGCTCACCATTTTCCCACGTGTGGCCTCGACCCATGCAGCCCACACGCCGGCCCAGCCTTTCCCTCCTGCGCCTCACCCCCACTCACTACCACACGGGCCCCACTTGTCAGGCTGCATTGCCCAGCTGATGTCTCAGGCCCACCTATCAGCGTCCCCCTCTTCCTCATTCCTTTCTTCCTCCCCCACTCTTTCCTTTTTCATAACGACGACCAACTCCGACCCGGCCTCAGATTTTCGGCCCCGCCTCTCCGTATTTAGAAACCCACCAACGTGCATGATTTAAACCCCCAAATCACCATGCCATCCTTCCTTCCTCGTGTCTACCCCTTCCTTTCTTATCTTCTTGAATCAACGCCGGCGTGATTTCTGGTGAGCAATTGCCACCACCGTGCACCCTCCCCTAGGCTAAAATAGCCCTCCGAGCACCCCCATCTCACACCGCCCCAAACCCCTCCCTTAGGTCGCTCTCTCATGCACCCTAGCATCTCCACACCGTGCACCTCCGATACCGAGCTTCAGCACAACTTTGGCAAGCCTTTGCCGATGCACCGTAGCTGCCTGAGCCTCGCCACCACCCCCAGAAGCTTCCCCATGCCGACACCGACCTCGTCCGCCCCTCCACCAAGCTCAAGCACCATCGAAGCCACCCCTCCGCCAAAAGCTGAACGCCGTCATCGCCCCTCATGCCACCGACCACCTCCATTCACACCCGTGCATTGCACCTATGTAAATCGGGTTCACCTCGCCCCTCTCTTCCAAATGAACCCCTTGCCGTCGTCTGTCATCGACTGTACCACCAGCGAGCCACGTCAGTGCACAACACAAACATGGAGGCCATGTTAGTGCACAGCCACCCCATTAGCCTCCTACACCATGCGAGCCATGAACCTAGTCCAACATGGACCAGGCATCATCCGTGGACTCAGTCCATAGACCTGGGTCCACATGTCAGACTATTCCTATTTTCTTGATTGAGTGCAAATTCAAAAACCCCTGCTAATGTCACCATGACGCAATAATCTTGATTTTCCTTCAGAAAAATAATCCAGCTAAAAACCAAGATCCATGCTGACATCATAAATCCCTTTTCTTTAGGAAAATAAATCCAGAAATTCTATTTAATCTTTTATATCTCATTTTCTTAGTTTTAAAACTTCGAAAAGCTCATTCTCCTTCTTCCTAACTCCAACGAACCCATTCTTTCTCTTAAATTCATCTAAAATCCTAATCTATCTAATTCTACCATCCTTTTAAATTTGGAGTTTAATTGAATTCTACTTAGTTTGTTTGGTTATTTTTCACGTGTAGACTATGACGTTTCCAAGGAATACTGCTTCGACGACTCTCACCAATCCACGGAGCATGGCAAGTTACCCACCTTGACTACCTTGACCGTAGTTTGCAAATAAAATTATATTGTTTTAAATTATTCTACATGCTTATGTTTATTCAATATATTTTAATTCAAGTTTAATTCCTACTTGTTATGACCACATTTGATATTGAACACTTAATGCTTTATTACCCTAGACATTGAACTCTGATTAGTATGCTAGTATTAGCTAGAACATTTTGTAGAACTACTTAGATAACCTTTTTTATATAAAATGATGAGTTTTAAAATGTATTCTTGACTTTGGTGAGTCAAGAAGGACTATGAAATATTTGACAAAGTAAAATATAAAACTTGGTTTAGACTTAGAAAAATTGTTAGGTGTTGGATGCTTGTGGGCACACGTTGTTGCTCAGTAAATTAGCGTGGGTGCTTAGCACAAGAGGTATGTGAAAAGTCTACGTAAGTCAATTACCGATCTGTAAGCTACTGCTACAAAGCCCTATCGTACTACTACAAGGCTAGTACAGAGCAGTTCTAGCTAACTAATTTGTGGATCCCATCCTGGGTCTCACTATAAGTTGAATGTGAGCTAGACGTAGGCTGCAAGAAGTCTTACACATAACAAGAGGGGGCCCTGATCTAGTGGATTCTTTATTAGGGTGAAATCATAGTGGAGGTGAGCCAAGTTGATGGCTTTGCATTATAAAGGCATTGTCATGATCTCTCCGCCGCACACCAAAGGTAGTGTGCTAATCGCGTGGCAATATGAGATGATCATGTCTTGTGGGTAAAATTGTATCATCTCTATAGAGTGTATAAGCTAGCCTAGATAGCCATACCCACGGTCATGGGCATGCCAAGCAAAAATTTTCACATATTAGACATCATTTTTTAAAAAAAAATTGGTTTATGTGAACTTATTGGAATCTTTTTGGAGAAAAATGGTCTAGGTGGGATACCTGTGGTTAGGTTAGTGTTAGGTTGGACCTACACTAACGGTATTAATTTGCTTAAATTATTGTTTTTACTTATTATATTAAATTCATTAATTTCACACCTATTTACTATATTTATTTAAAGTTGTCTTATGCTCAAATAACCCTACATGCCTTCATTTGTTGCCTTACATTAATAGTGTATTTTTTCGTGTAACTTGCGGGGTATATTTTTGTGCTCACCCTTGCTTAATTTTGTTATTCAGAGGAGGACAACTTTGACTATGGTGAGAATCAAGACGAGTAGGCCATGTCTTACTGTCGTTTGTCTGTGGATAGGTTTATTAGGCTTCTTCACTTTATTTACTATCTTCTACTGTTATTTACTTTATATTTGGTCAATGGGCCATGGAGATGTCAAACTTGGCTATAAAGCACATACTCTTTTATTTAATCAAGTTTATTATTATACGTGATATGTATCTCTATTACCACTGTATGCACTAGCTTTTTCTGGATTAATGTGATTAACACAGAGGATCCGAAGGAGTTGCTCCTAAGTCTAACACAAAAACACGGTCTCTACTTCGCCTTTGCATGCATTTGGTACATCACCACTAACTGCACGTAGGCCTACTCGAGCTATCCCATCGCCTAAGGCCTTGAGTGCCATCTTCCCACCATAGCAAAAGGAGCATTTCCAACCTCGCTGCACCCTCTGCCCTATTTAAGGTCGCCTGAGCGTGACATCATCTTCCCTGTAGCATGCCCTCTCCATTACTCCCTTTAGTCGAGCTTCCTCCTCCCTATCTCACCCGAAATGTGTCATCGCCTCTAGCTCTAGTGCACACCCACCGCTGCACCCCACCGTGTCCTTCTTGATTTCTAGTGAGCCCTGCCCTCGACACTCTCATCATTTTATGCTAGCTATCCCCAATTTCTACCGTCATTCTATTAGAGTTCCTTCCAATGAAGCTCTAAGACCATGCTATCTTCTTCAACGCCGATCGCCACCGGCTCCTGAGAAATTCTCCCTCGCCAGTGAGCTTTAGACCTTGCGGTGCCAATTCTTGCATGCTCTCACCTCCGTGAGCTCATCCCTGCTCTCGGTTTCAGTTGAGCACCACTAAGGAAAACTGCCACCGTGCGTGCCATCGCCACCACCATAGCTTGTCATCGTCCGACCACCTCCATGCCTCACGCCATTGCCATCCCCTCTGTTGCCTTCTTGGTAATCTACCAATGCTCATTCACTACTTGCCTTGCCCCGAAGTAAAGGTGTCATCGTGACCACTATGGCTCTGCCAGTGCTGCCACTCTGTACCACTGTCGACCTAGCACTGGTGGACCCCAAGCCTTGCCACCACCATCCAGAGGTTTGCCGTGGACTCTACCCATTCCCAAGGTCGCCTACAACCCTTTGTCGTTTCCTCGCTGCCGACGAGCTCGGCAGTGAGCTCGGCCCCCGCCGCCGTCAAGCAACTGTGTCTCTCTTTGACTCACCAGAAGCTCAGTTAACTCTAATCATTCACTGACTTGTGGGCCCAAGCAGATCAATTAGTTTAAATGGTGTTTAAAACTGGGTTTAAAATGTCTCATTGACATGTGGCCTCTACAATATGTCAACAATTTCAAAAAAACCTAACAATGGACCCACCTATCAGTCCCTCAACATGATAAACCAAGTTCTCCTTTACAAAGAAAAATTGAAATTGAAATAAAAAATCTAGTGTAGTGTTCTCTCTCATTTTCTAAGATTTTTCTCTCTCGGCAAAACTCCAACTTGAGTGATTTTTCTCTCTAAAACTTTCTAAAATCGTGATCTTAATTAATCTACAAAAAATATTTGAATTTCACCTCTATTTGATTTTATTTGCATTATTTGGCTTTATGCGCTAGATATCGACATACCGATGACAATTTGAGACTCAATCCAGAGCAAGGCGCAAGTGTTCAATGCAAGGCAAATACACCCTTTAACCATGCCGATCCTATATTTCGATGCCAAGTAATTTGTTTGCTCAAACTATTATGCATGCGTGTATTTTCAATAAAATCGCTATATTGGTAAGGTGGTTAGTTATGCCGATTTATTGCATTGACCCTTCCTTGAAAATTTTTCATACTCATTGTTGTCACCCTAGTAATGATATCCACAACTGGTATGATTAATTGTAGAATTTTAGAAGTAATAGATAGAGTTGCTTAGCCCTACATAGATGTTAGTATACCAGACAAACAGGTGGATACACTTTCAAAACTTGGGATGGATATGTTGCTAGATCAGTGTGGTCACCTTTGATATTTTCATTAGAAAACAAAACTGAGAAACTCTTATTTTGACTTGGGCAAGATATCGGTATAACTGGTGGTGCGAGAGGAAATCGCACGTATTGGTTGGATGGTGGAATTATGTGGATATGACTTGTGGTGAAAATGAAAACTTGGTATATGGTGGTTGGAGACTCTCGCTTGAGTCGGTTAAGGACCGCGAACTTATGTGTTGTTGATCCAAGCTTTTCATACAACCACAAGTGCCTTTATAGAAAGTCCTTGGCGTAATAAGTTGTTTATATCTAAACTTGCACCTGTGGTAGATCATAGTAATGTGAGCGCCGGTAACGGGCTCGAGATGATTCCCATCATAGTAAGTGTAAGTAAGTGTAAGGGGCAAAAACCATCAACACAACATGAATTCCTCATGTTCAATGTGAACTGACTCCCGAGGACTAAAATTTATCAGGCAGGGTAATGTTGGAATCGAGCAATGTAAAGACCTTGCTATAATCTAGTGCTGACCACACTATTCGTATCTTGTGGGTAAAGTGTATAACCCCTACAGAGTATAAAATCTATTCGAATAGCCATATCCCAGTCATGGGCAAAGCTTAGTGATGTTGCTTAGGCTAGACTTATGTTTTCAAAACTTGGTTGGGAATGGGAGGAATCCCCTTTTGAACTTGGACATGAGTATGTGAAAGTCGTTGCTCATGTCTATAGAGAGCCAGTGGTGAATTATGTTCATGTTACTTACTTATTAATTTATATCAAATGTCCATCGCATTTACAACTTTCGCTTACAATCTATTATTCACTATCTCAAAGAAAAGTAAATTTTTGCAAACAAAACTATAATAGACAGCCATCTTTAACTCAGCTTACATATTATATAACTTTGCAATAAAGTCTTGCGGAGTACAATTTTCGTATTCACCGTTGCTTGCTGAATACTATTCAGAGCAAGAAGAAGAAGATCTCCAGATTAGTTACTTCCGTGTCACGAGTTTCGGCAAAGACAAAGCCATTTGCTAAGGTTTAACTTCAGTCAGTTGGCTATGGTGGGCCATGGCATGCTTGCTGGAGTTTTTATCCCATTTTATCATTACTTCCGCTACTATTTACTTGTTATGTAAACTATTCGACCAGTTGGCCCTTTAGTCAAAAGTTTAGCTGTATAAGCTTATGTTCACATGTCTAGTATTATACACTACTATGATTATTCATACAAGTATGGATGCGATATAGTGTTATAGTATGTGTGCGCTAATCATTGATCATAGGACTAGCACAGTAAACGTATAGGATACCCAAAGAGGGGACCCCATACTCAACCACACACCAATCCAACCTTACTTTACACAACCAAATGTTCAAGAGGTTTAGGAGTGAGTATTGCAGTTCTTGTGTAGTGATTTGGCATTTATGGTTTAGAAAACCTATTGTTATACAGTGGCAGCGAAACATATCACACTAATAATCGTTTACACGAAAGCCCGGCTAAGTGCTGTCACCAACTTGGCGTGACTCTTCGGGATATGCAGCTGGATGTTTCTCTCGGAGGAGCTCTAGATAGCTTATTGCTTGTACTCGTGCGCTATTACAGGCGTACAAGAATTGCATGCATATAATTAATAGAGGTGAATCAAGATAAAGCCCTAGTAGCACACCCTACTAGTGTGCATATCCTAGGCAACTTTTGGGCGATCATACAACGAGGGCACTTATCTCGGGTCTGAGTCTACTAACCTCCACTAGCATTTCATGTGATATTACTACTAGACGGGTCCTATATTAATCCACTTGTTATGACAATAGAAAATGCACGATAATGATCACTTTATATTATAAACACAAAGTACTCATACATTGGTGAGAAAGGTACATAGAGCCGGATACATATCAATGTACTGAAGATGGTTCTTCAGAACCTTGGCTTCATAGGGCCGATCCATCTCGTATGCTCGCTACATGGCTACTAGTGCCTCTGGTGTTGCCTACACTACACAATAGAGCGTGTGATAGAATCGATGGTGGAGTGAAGAAATGAGTTGTGTGTTGGAGTACGTGTGGATGGAGCCCTCTATTTATAGGCTTGGAGGTGACGTGGAGAGGTGGAGGAAGCTCCTACATGCATGGATTAGTGTGGAAGAAGTCTTGTGCATGCATGAAGTTAGTGGAAGGAGTCCATTCTTCCTTCACAATTTTGGCGCCAAGACTCCAGGTGCTATTAGGGGTGGAAAACGGTAACGGATAATTCGTTTTATCCGATATTCGTATCCGAGAGAAATCCGAATATGGTAAGCAAAATCTGTATTCAAAAATATCCGTATTCGTATTCGAGAATATTCGTATTCGTATTTGAGAGTATTCGTATTTCCATTCGTATTCGAGAATATTCGTATCCGTATCCGTATTCGAGACTATTCGATTCGTATTCGATCCGTTTCTAGAACCCATGAAAAATCCGTACAAATTTTGTGATTCAAAACTTGAATTTAGGCGGTTTAAAACTGGTAACCGGTCAAAAACCGATGAAAAATCGGCAAAACCGTTAGGGATCCGTTTTATCCGATATTCGTATCCGAGAAAATCCGTATTCGAAAATATCCGTATTCATATTCGAGAATATTCGTATCCGTATTTGAAAATATTCGAATTCGTATTCGTATTCGTTTTAAAAATATGGATTCGTATTCGTATTTGAGACTATTCGACCGTATCTGATCCGTTTCCACCCCTAGGTGCTATCTCCTTGCGTGCGGGGCCCACTGGACAGCAGCAGCCGGCGCCTGTGCTCCCACGCACGCGCATGCATGCACAGCATCACAGCAGCAGCGGCTCAGTCGGCCTGCACGCAGCAGCGCACAAGCGGCCCGTGGCCAGCGGCCTGCAATCCCGCACGGACGCACGAGCCGACAGCAACCACGGCGGCTGACCATCAGCGGCCCAACGAGCCAGGCCTTTTTTGCGGCCAACTCGAGCGCACTATGCCCACGCCAGGTGTGGCCCATCGTAGAAGCAGCGGGACGAGCAGACTTGGTTTTCCAAATCCATACTCATACGACACACATAACATCATATTGCGGATCCAGCAGTGGGGCGGGGGGCTCGAGCCCCCCTATCGTTACTGGACACTTGAAGCCCCCTTGGAGTCCCCCTAAATTTTTAGCCATGGATGTATAATGTAGAAGGGGCTGAGGTCGAGCTGAAGGTACTTCAGCCCCTCCAAAAAAATTTCCTGGATCCGCCACTGCATATTCATATCCATATGGATACAAATCTCCGGAGTGCGGACACGTACGTGCGACCACTAAAAACACTCACGTGTACGTGTACTCAATAGCACTATTCATATAAACTGTACCTCTAGAAAATAGACACCGCAGACTTCGAAGCCGAGTGACTAGGGCAAAGCTCAGTTCCTTTTTTCAAATCCATTTGAGTGACCGTGATGGCCTGAGACTATTAAAACATGACTCATGGTATCTTTGAGATGAATATTGCGCTAAGCCCCATTTGTAGGTCCAACTATCTTAAGAATTATTAATTGGCAGAAAACACCTACTGTCTTCTATAAATATATTATATTCCTCAAAAGCTTCAACAGACAAAGGCAGGTTGAACTGTTCTCTTATACCTGTATTTTGAAGTGGATTAGCCACCGAGATTTGTGGTTTTTAGCAAAGGTGAATAGTTTTAGATATTTTCGACCCAGCAACAATTATTGCCATAGAAATTCCTTGATAAATCATAATGCCTTTCATAATATCTCTCCACCAAAAAGAGCCTTATTCCTTGCACCATGACCAATATTATTTATATAACACCTTTCCCACATCAACTTCACCCATGGAAGATCATGGTGATTGTGAAACTTCTTAGATTCTTCATCAAGAAAGCATCCTTTTCTGTTTGTAAATTAAGAACTCTAATACCCACGTTTGTTTGGTTTTTTTTTTTTTGCTTGCGTAACAAATCCCATATCATCAAAGGTATTTGGCAAGTGTTTGTAAATTAAAAACTTATAATAAGTGAAAGGAAGAGTACCAATTTGGCAACCAAAGGTATTTGCCAGGGTAGACATTTTGTCATCATAAACATTAATGGTCACTATAAATGACTTGTTGTAGTTGAATTTTAGTCCCGCGCAGGAAGCGAATGTATTCAAGAGACCCTTCGAATAAAATAATTGTCTTGCATCAGCTTCCATACTGACAAAGGTAGCATCCACGTATTGTACTACAGGAAAATCCCGATCGATTGTCAAAGCGATCGCTATATGGAGGAGATTCCTTTTTGGTTTTTCATTTATAATGTTCCGTAGGAGATCCGTTGCAAGAACGAAGATAAGTGGCTGTCAGTTATATGTCCTATAGATGATCATAAAGATAATTATATCATTTTTTATATTTATGATCTTTTAAATAATATGTTATTTTGTCTCTTAAGTAAATATCTTTCATATTAATTAACAAGTATATGACTTATTCGTGAAACTCTTTACTCATGTTTTGATGTTATTCTAAATTATCCTTGATCTTATATCATTATGTGAGACGATTATGATTTACAGATTAGCGCATGTATTTTTTTACAGAAGCTATAGGAGAGACTCCTACTGCGCCATATTAGATAAATAATAATGTATAAGAAAAACACAGGAAAGAAAAAAGAGAAAGGGAAGGATCACGAAAACAAAAACAAAATCAAAGAGCGTTTATCCGGGTATTAAGCATAGAGTGAAGTAATGGCTAGACTCTAAAAAGTAGCAAAGATGCCTCCAGTTTGAGCTGAGGCAACTAATCTGTGAGACCGTGATGCTGTTGTTGAAAGATAAGCTCATTTCTAAGGGCCTGTTTGTTTCATCTGTAGATTATGAGAAGTAGCTGGTGAGTATCCAACTAGTCAGAATCTAGAGAAGCTGGATAACCCCAGCTTCTGGCTACTAGTTCATTTTCTGGATTCTGTAGCTTCTGGCTACTTAGAATCTGGATGAAAATCTGGATTGTTTGGGGGAGCTGCAGATTCTGGGAGTAGCTGCAGCTGCCAGAAACTGAAACAAACAGGCCCTAACTTTCCAAATTATCCAAGCTGCCAGTATGAACTTCTTGAATAGCCGCCCTGTGAAGACTGATTTTGTATTTAGGACTCTTGTTGAGCCATCTGGGTCAGTGTCTCATTGAAACCCAATCGCATTCCAGCATTGTAATGAGGAGCATTCGAAGAAAAGATGGTTGATGGTCTCAACAATTTGGTCATCGTAGAGGACACAATATATATCACCATCAGTGTTGAAAATTTTCCATCTTAGTATATCTTTCATGTTGAGTCTTTCTTTTAGAAGAAGCCACGCAAAAATCTTTTGATTCATAAAGCATCTATTCTTCCATATGAACAGGAAGACCATTGAGGTGTTGAGTTGCTTAAACTGGTGCGTGTACCATTTTTCGGAAGAAACATGTGAGATCTCCCAAATGTAAGTCCATTGGTTGGACGCATTTTGGTTGATCACCACTTGATCCATAAGATACAGAAGTTAGAGATATTCTTGATAGGCTTGTTGTGAAAGGGGTAGTTGGAATATGCTGTGGCGCTCATCTAGTTGCATGTAGTTTTTAGCTAAAATGTCTTGATCCAAAGCAAAAGAGTACAAATTAGGGAATTTTGAGCAAAGAAGGTTTCCGTTCCAACAATCATTCTAGAATAGAATATCCTGGCCATTTCCCAACTGTCCGATTGCAATGCCCCTAAACTGGTTGATGCTTTTCATGATGTCTCTCCACCAGAATGAACCATAGGTGCTAGCTGCATGAGGAACCTAGTCTGAGTAGTATTTGAGCTAGATCAGGCTAACTCAGGGAAGCTCAATTCTTCCATAGAACTTGTGTAAATGTTTCATAAGCAAACCCTCATTAAGAACCTGAAGGTTAAGGACTCCCAATCCTCCTTTATTCTTGGGTTTGTAGACTTTCTCTCATGCTGCTAGTGAATTGCAACGTCCTTGCACGTCTCTGGAACCTCTCCAAAGATAGTGTTGTTGAGCCTTATATAAGTATTTACACCTTCTTGGGCAATAGAAGCATGCACATGTGGTAAATGGATTGTAGGGAGAGGACTGCATTGACAATTATTAATCTTCCTCCATAGGACAATAAGTTGGATGTGCTGGCTAGACGTTTTTCGACCCTATCTATTAGAGGTAAGAAATCCTTGACTTTTGGTCTTGTCATCCCCATCGAAAGTCCAAGTATGTAAAAGGCATAGTGTCGGCAACTCCAGGACCCTCTGTGTAAATCGCACTATCCCAGGAAAAGCTAGTGCACACAGAGTTAACAGGGATGCATATCTCACATAACAACCACACTTTATTATATAGCAAGGTATGGGCCTTATGGCCAAAGTTACAATAACAGCATAAAGCCAAAACAAAAAGTAGACAACGAAAGATAGATAAAGTAGCAGCCCATCCAGCCTTCCCACAGGCGAATGACTATAAAACGTGGCCTACTCGTTTCAATCCTCACCGTAGTTGTCGAAGGCTTCCTCTGGTAAAATGATAAATTGAGCAACGTGAGCACATAAAGTACTCCAAAAGTTACACCAGGAGTTTAACAGAGTAATGCATGCATAAGGAGTATTAAAGGAAGGCATAATATGGTTAATTTGCATAAAAGGCAACATTGGAGTAAATATCGTAAAGTATGAACAAAAACTGAATTTGATACAATAAATAGAAACAAGGTTCTAACAAAATAATATCATTAGTGCAGGCTATTGACAAAAGGAATAACAGCTCACAAGTAGCGTTCTATGACTTTAAACTTAAGCTATGGCTCCTATGGGCTAGAACTACTACCATACATCTGGACTCTATGCTTCTTTGGGGGTGGTCCTGTAACAGAAGAGTCCTCGTCTTCTGCTTGGTACTTGGCCAACTCCTCCTTTGTAGCCTGATGTCTTTGCGCCACGGAGCTCAACTCCTCTAAGGTGGCTTGGTACACATAGTCCAAGGACTTGGTATACTACACCTGATGAACGAACCGTGGGTTACTCTCAAATTTCATGGAGGAGAAGGTGCTGCTGGAGCTGACAGGAAACCAGCTGAGGTAGTATCGAAAGGTGGTGCGTTGAAGCTCTTGAGCGTAGATGTCCCTCAGCTAGTGAATTGCTTCACGGGCTGCGTCTTGGATGCCATTGAAGAAGGTGTCCTGGGGTAAAGGGGCGTCGAAGGTGTGGAATGCTGCATCATCTCCAATGTTGGCATAGATTAGCACTTCTACCCTCCAACGTTCTTGATCTCCATAAGTGCTCAAATACCCCTGGTATACAGGGCGTGCCTAAAATCCCAACTCTCGGAGAAGGTTCCAGAGACAGTCAGCTAGGTGTCTGGCCAGGGTTATGTGGGTGACTTGGGTTGGACGTTCAGCCATCTACAATTTTGATAAAGGAAAGGAGTTAGTAATAATTTTGGATGATAGAATATAGTTGAGTGAAAGAGTGAAAAAGATTAGATTCAGGAATTTTAAAAATATAAATATGTATATACTTTTAAAATATATCCTTAAGGTTTGCCTATTCTATTCTATCTGTGGTCACGTCTTAGGGTCAATATGCTCTAATACCATCTCTGTCGGATCCTGGAGCAGCAACTCCATGACCCTCTGTGTAAATCGCACTATCTCAGGAAAAGCTAGTGCACACAGGGTTAACAGGGATGCATATCTCACATAACAACCACACTTTATTATATAGCAAGGTATGGGCCTTATGGCCAAAGTTTACAATAACAGCATAAAGCTAAAACAAAAAGTAGACAGCGGAAGATAAATAAAGTAGCAGCCCATCCAGCCTTTCCATAGGCGAATGACTGTAAGACGTGGTCTACTCGTTGCAATCCTCACCGTAGTCGTCGAAGGATTCCTCTAGAAAGATGATAAATTCAGCAACGTGAGCACATAAAGTACTCCACAAGTTACACTAAGAGTTTAATAGAGTAATGCATGCATAAGGAGTATCAAAGGAAGGCATAATATGGTTAATTTGCATAAAATGCAACATTGGAGTAAATATCATAAAGTATGAACAAAAGTTGAATTTGATACAATAAATAGAAACAAGGTTCTCACAAAATAATATCATTAGTGCAGGCTTCAACCAAACACTAATCTATCCACGGGTATCCTACCCGGACCATCCTCCCAAAAGATATCCAAATTTTCCATAAACCAGATTTGATTAAACCAAAGTCTAATCTATGAAAAACCTTACTCAGCATGTCCTTGACCATGGACACAGTTATCCAGGATAGTTTGTTACTTTGCAGAGGTGTACAACGTTACCCACAAGATATGCCCTCTCGTTTTACCACGCGGTTAGCACACTGCCTTAGGTGTGTGGCTGGGAGTTTATGACAAAGCCTTTACAATGTTCCGTTGTCAACTAGATCACTCCACCACTAAGGTTTCACCACAACATGAATCCACATGTTGGAGCCCCCTTTTGTGCCATGTGAGACTTATCGCAGCCTGCGCCACGCTCACATTCAGCCTATGGCGAGATCAAGTTAGAATTTCACAAATTATTTGGCTAGGTCTGTCCCATACCAGACTTGTGGTAGTACGGTTTGACTTTGTAAAAGTAGCTCACAGACCGGTCCTTAACTTGACTTAGGCCTAACCACATACCCCTTGTGCCTGACAATCGACATTGAGTTAACAATGCATGCCAGCAAGCACCCACCACCATACCAATGCCTAAGTCTAAACCAAGTTTTTATATTTTGTTTAAAAAATATTACATAGACATCTTGACTCACCAAAGTCAAGAATACACTTTAAAAGTTTATCATTTCATGTGAAAAGTTATCCCAACCTACAATTATTCTACGCATGGCTAAGCAATTATATAAAATTTTCTAGTTAATACTAATGTACTAACTAGGTTTTTATCTAGGGTGACAAGGTATAATGGTGTTCAATGTTAAATTTTCCTATACAAAGGATTTAGGCATAACTAGAATTTAAAGTAGATTTGAATAAAAGTACGCATGCATAATAATTTAAAAATAACATAAATAATTTAAACTAGTGGGAACAACATGATCAAGGGTATAACTTGCCTTGCTCAGGGTCCTGGTTCGAGTCATCGAAGTCGTGCTCTCTGAGATCGTCGAACTCTACGCGCAAAGAACCAAAACAAATAAATTCAAACAAAATTCAAATAAAATTCAAAAAGAGCCTAGAAATGGGTAGTTTAGGATTTTAGAAAAATTTACAAATTTGAACGGGTCAAATTGGAGTTAAAAATGAAGAAATACGGGCTTCCGAAAGTTTAAAAAGAGAGAAAATAGAAAAGGCTGATTTTCTGGAATTATTTTTGTATTGAAAAAGATATTTATGACATCAGCAGGGAAATTAATTTTTGGCTGAATTATTTTCGTATGGGAAAAGATGACGTGGCAGGGCTGGCTACGTGGCCGCCGTGGCATGCCACTGGGCTGCCATGCGGCCGCCACGTGGATCGGGGATGGTGACGTGGCCGGGCCGGTGCGGCGGCACACGGAGGCCGCGAGCTCGTCGGAACTCCGGCGCTCGGCGGCGGCCAGCGAGGGGTGGAGGAGGGAGAGGAGGTAGCGGGGGTTCAGTTCCTACCCAGCAGACGGGAGAGAAGTATAGGCAGTGGTGGCTCTCGGGGGCGGCGGTGCTCCAGTGGTTAAGGCGCTCTGCCAAGGAGGGGAGAAGAGAGAGCGGAGAGGGGCGGTGCGGGAAATGGGGCTCTCCGGGGGGGTTATAGGGGAGGAGGGCGGCGTGGCTCGTTGATCTTCCCGGGGAAGAACCGGTTCACCGGTGCGAACGTGAGCGAGGGAGGGACCATTAATGGCCGGCGGGGGGAAACCCGAGGTGGCATTTTTGGAAAGACGAACGGCCGAAAGCAGAGCTCAGTGCGGCAGCAAAATTGCAAATTTAATAGTGCCCAAAGTCTTCTCTTTTGGTTTCTAGGAGGCAGACGACTGAGCAGGCACTATTCAAGATCTTATCTCGGATAGACTTCCATTTTTTAGGGCAGTTTAGAACCCTGATGTTCCAGCATAAGATCTTCCAACTTCTAAAGTTTTGCGATGGATTCATTGATAAATAGCAATAGAAAGAAACTTGACAGATAGCATAGCAATACTATTCCAGATTTGAAGTAGCGAAAAACCAGAACAACACTATGGCAGGTTCGACAAAACAGTAACTATGTGACAAGGTAGTAGTAAGACAAAAGTACAACCTACCTATCTAAACCCTGTACCGTCCAACCATTTTACCCTTTAAGTCCTTTTGTTCATTTTGACGTTGCGTAGAGAAGCTCTCATCTGTCAACTCCCTAGGGGGATGCGACCGTAGGTTGCCCCCATTCTCTCATGAGAGGAATCGGGGGTTCGGTCATATCCAAGGCCTTTCCTGAGATGTGTAGAGCCACACCTGCCTGCTCATGAAGTTGATCCAGTGAAATTTTTTCTAGGTTGGTAACTACCGATGATGATGACTGCTCAAGTTGTGAAACCTGCACCAAGCTTGGCAGTATGTTGGACTTGTGTCTTTTAGAGTGCGTGATCTTTGACAGCTCAAAGGCTGCTATTTGCTTATTCAATCTTGGGCTTCTGTGTAGGTTGTGAACCATGAGGGGAGTGGATTTCTTGCAACCCGACCTAGTCTTGGCTTCGGAGGAGCTGGGATTGGGTGAATCATCATCTGGCTAGTCAGGTATTTCCTCAATATGGATCGAAGAAGGGCCATGATGAGTGGGTCTCTACGAGAAGTCAGCAGTGAATAGGCCTTCTAAGGCAGAGGTGGATGTTGACTGCAGTACAAAATTTGCAAGGTGTGTGCCTTCAGCGGGTATCCAATGGCACTGAACCTCCAGATTAAAAGGTAGGCTCCATGATCTCTTCAAAGCAGATCCTTGAGACAACAAGATAAGCTGGCGAGGGGGGATTGGCCAACCCAAGGAAGGGGAGGGTAGCCTAGAGAAGATCAGGCTAGTGCAACTCCGAAAACCCACAACTACCTAATGAATAAACTACAGAAATGCTGGGCTTGATTGATTAACCAAGGGGGTCAAGTACATATGGGAGGCATCAATTGAGCTTGTGCGGAGACCTCTTGTAGTTGCTGTGTTTCCAAGTCTGACGGTTCTGCAAAGGCAATAGGATTTGAAGGTACTGACGCAGACTCCTGGGCTTGTAAGCCTTGATCAATTGGGAGGTGATCCCATTCTACTGGAGCTTGTTGTTGTGGTTCCCATTGATTCTTTTGTGGGAGGGCTAGAGGTTCATGATGTGGGGGTGGAGATTCATTATGTGGGTTGTTAGCTTCATCAAGTTGTGGATTGATCAGGTTTTCTAGGAGATCCTCATCCCTTGGTCCAGCATCTGGAAAGTCTGAATTAAGCACAAAAACCTGGACAATCCAAGATTCACAAACACCCCCCAAATCTTTGCTTTTCTTCAAAACTAGATTCCTGGGGACTGCCTCAACTGAAGAGTTAAGAACTTTTACTAGGACTCTACCCTGATCTTGTCTCACGAGTGCCACTCCAAAGCTTGCCGAAAGAGGAAATCGCATGGGCGATGGAGTGGTGATTTAAAAGGTCCACTCCAACCCACTTGAGTAAAATTAGTCCCTTTCCAGTTTAAGGCTTCATTGTGTCTAAGGAATCTAACTTCATGCTGATCATCCAAGTGATAGGGGTTTCCAAAAATTAACAGGGAATTAAGCTAAAAGATACCAACACCAAGCGCATGTGGGAAGCATCTTGCCACATTGATTTCTAGGGCACCTTGAATGAAGTCCCTAATATCCATCACTACTTCTATTATCTCTTGTTCTTGGGGAGGCGGGACCATGGTTGCAATGGCATAGTCCTCATGCTGAGGTTGTGGAGGCTCCTGCAGCACCAAATTTGCTCACGACAACCAGAGTTGACCCCCATCTTCAATGAAAGGCTCACCGAAAGGAACTAGCTTGGATTATGAATTTGGAAGTTGGCATCGTAGGAGGGGAAAGGGAGCCAAAGCAGTTCTTGTAGGGGATTTGCGGACGGTTGAGGAGACGTGGCAGGGATAAGCCAGGGGAGATGAACCGACAGGAGCTTTGGGAGGCGCGCCCGTTCCCCAAACCAAGCCATGAGTGTTCCTGCCTCTCTGTTGGGCCAACAACTCATTGTTTAGGCACTGGGCAAGAACCCACTTCTTAATAGCCGGTAACATTGAGGGTAAGCAAACCGAGGCTTTGTGGCCATAATTAGAACAACCTCAATAGCGAATCTGGCTATAACAAGGCACCACTAAGTGACCCAGATGCAAACACTGAGAACAAGAAATTGCCTTGAAGTCACTGATGTCAAAAGTAGGCACAAACTACAATGGTTCCTCCCATTGAAAATTTTAACTGTTCGGCTTGGGTAGGAGAGGATGAGTGGAGCAAGAACCAATTACCCTCCTGGAAAAGGCTTTGAAATCGGACAGGGAAGGAATTTGCACCAGAATTGAGCCAATTTTGACTGAACAAGGATCTTCAAAGAAGTGAGCCATCGGCTTTTCAGCAAACGAGACTCTCTTTTGAACTTTGGAACAACTCTATGAGCAGTTCTTTTTGCGGGATGACAAAATCGTCCACTCATTGTGATGCTTCAATAACTACCGATGATATTCTTTCTGGAAATCTGCTTCTCCATCCCTCTAGATATGGAAGTGAATAGAGAAGTGCTTAGTGGAATTGCTCTTAAGGCGACAAATTAGCAGTCGAACTTGCTTGGACATGACTGAGAAATGAAATCCAAAATCATAAGCCCTTTTAACCTGAAATCCTTGTTTCTCACCTCCTAGGCATCATTGAATCACTTTACCAACTGATTATTCAAAAAGACGAAAGGTGAAGTGTGAGAAAGTATCCAGCATCAGAAAACCAGAGCTTGCAGGCAAGGAAGGATGAACCTCGGAACCATACCTCGAACCAACGTGTTCCTGAAATCTCTTACCCAGGGAGAAGTCCCAGTCCGAGCAGAGTTCAATAGCCATGAATGAAAATCCCTGGGAAGCCTTGAGGGGTGGTGGGCGGCCCGAAAGCTAGTAGGGGAGGGAGACCACAGGGCTAGAGAGATCACCATGGGAGTTGCCAGAGCAGGCCCAAGAGAGCTTCACCATGTTTTCGTTGTGTTTCAGCTTGATCAGCATATGTATTGATTGATGATCATGTTTTATGAATCATGGATATGGGTATATCAAATCAATACTATGGACATATGTTAGAGAACGTGGTGTTAGATTGACCTACTATGAGACACTACGGGAATTATTATGCTCTTAAGTGTCATCAGTTGGTCTCAGACATAGTGTATATAGGATCCTTAGACCTGAAATCATCATAGTTTCCTACATGTGTAATAGTTTACTTAGGTGTTGTTGGAATATGGGTAGGTTACACTATTGCAAATTAAAATTTTCTACAGTGTAAACTAGGAGGCCATGTGAATAAGAGATCAGCGTGCTAGCACGTCCAGGGATGGAATACCATGCGTTGGTGTACAAGCACCAGCGTACACGACAGAGGTTATGAGAAGTGGTGACTAAAGTTTCAATGGGTGTGTCTCGGGATACCACCCTCAGCCCCTGCACCTCTCTTTATATAGCCTCTAATCGGATCCTTAGGTGATACGATAAGACATCGTATCCAAATTCAGAAAACCTCAGGTTGGATCTCTTTATCCAATACAAGTAGAGATCGTATCCCACTCAGAGAATCTCCAGCAAGATTTTTCTTGTTCTGACCCATTAAGTCTGTGACCCTGTAAGTTCATGTATATTTGGTCATGGGCCGAAAACTTCTCTCCAGTTCGTAAGTTAGTAGCGGTCCCTAACAGGACATAACGACTCCCAAATATATATTAAGATCATATCGGACGAACCTATATAGTACTTATGTACCAATCTTTTTGCCATATGATACCAAATCAAACACAATACGAGAAGCATGCCATCCTATGATAGCTTGATCTTTCACTCGAACCTGTAGTGGATTACTCACTTGTGATTGACTCTTCAACCACCTTCGGCACCGCCATGCACTTTCTTAATCTAACCATATTGATCCCTTTGCCATATGATACCAAATCGAACTCAATACGAGAAGCATGCCATCCTATAATAGCTTGATCTTTCACTCGAACCTGTAGTGGATTACTCACTTATGATTGACTTTTCAACCACCTTCGGCATCGCCATGCACTTTCTTAATCTAAGCATATTATGGGGGGGGGGGCAGAGATATCTCTCCCATTATATTGGAGGGGCAAATTCTATCTTGATTGCTCAAATTCCTCTGTATGTTTCATAGTAAATCCAAAAGCTACCTTTATGGCTACCTAGTTATAGAGAAGTGTTTGGAATAAATATTATTGCTTGTTTGGTATGATATTTGATAAAATGTCCTGGATCGTGCTGTTGGATTAAAAAAATATGATTTGTGACTGCATAATAATATTTTGATTATCTTGGACTCTGCTATGGGGAGCTACGGAACATTGCTATCAATTCCGCTTTGGGGAATCGCAGAACAATGTTAAGGGTTTCACTTTAGGGATCACGATCAATGTTGAGAGCTTTGCTTAGATAGATGCACTCATTTTGGATTCATTTTGAAAGTTTCTGGAAATCAGAATTAGATATTGGATATTTGGTAATTATGTAGGGAAAATAAGATTGTTGGTAGGAACCTGATATATGAGCTTGATGTTTGACATATGTTACCCTGTTCTTTTCAACTTATAATTTCTCCTGAACAAACAAATGGGATGACTTCTTCATCGCCTTTTTGATGCGCCTTATTAGGACAGCCTTTTCTAATGGCTTATTGGCTTATCAATATTCAGTTTGTTCGCACAAGCGCTTATGATATGTCAAAAGGCCATAAGCCACAACCATATGTCACAGCTAAAAAGAACACACCCGTTAATTTGGTTTGACATGATTAATTATTAATATTTGGTAGCATGCTCATAAATTAATGTCATCCTGGATAATTTTAATAAAATCCTTGCCATGTACATTTGCATGTTTAGAGATCGAGTTTTTGCATTACAATTATCCACTTTTTAGAATAATAATTGTAAAATGGTTTTTCTAGAAGTGTTGTATTATTATTTGACAAAAGTTTTTATTTTCCATGTTAGGCCTTATGCTCCATGATTTTTATATTGTGCCTAGTGTGACAATACATGGACATCTGGCTAAAACAACAGCACATTAACAACCACAGAACAACATAGAATGTAACTAAATATATATGTGTTGACACTACAACAAGAACTAGCCTTCAGCAATGCATATCTAGCAATAGCAAATAAAAGCATTGCGGACTGAGCAAGCATTGAACCTCCTCCAGATCTAAGTCACATATAAACAATCTTGATGTGGTCTTTGTAACTTCCGCTTCCTCTGGTTCATTCCTCAAGTATTGCCCTACATCCACCGCCTGTTCATTCCTCAAGTAACTTCCACTTATCTTCTATTTCTTGTTGAACATATCATGAGACTGGTGAGTAGTGACAGTAGAGAGCAAAGAGAGACAAAGCTTGTTGCCTGTGTGGTGAAGAAATGAGGAGAGGAGGGGATTTTTTCTAGCAATGGAGGTGGAGCATTGCATTTGCCCATTGTCTCTGTCTCACCGCATTGCACTGACTGTTGCAAAATATCTATAGCTCAGCCTCATGTCCCTCAACTCCCACTCCACCCATTGCCTTCGCAGAGCAAGGTAGCAATAGCACAATAGTTCTAACACTTATTTCCATGGCACCGTTTGCTTGCCATGCTACGACAACCTTGGGTAGCAAGCTGTGAAGTCAGAATTAAAATAGAGGGTGGGCTCAGCCTCAAAAGACTAAGCTAAATTGATGTAAATATACCATTTTACTTTTGTGCAATCCAAATTCATATATAAATAGAAAAGATGCAAAGCAAAAAAGGAGAGAATGGGATAAACAGCAAGGCCCGCATAAAATAAAATGCAGCCAGTGCAGACTTTGTGATCTAACCACTGCAATCATACCGCCTTCCAGTCTAACGGTCACTGCCCAGTGGTCAAACCGATTTGCCTAAAAATTTCTAAAACCGATCTAGATAAAAAACAATTTTTATAAAATCAAATATCCATCCCACAAATTTATAATGGTTTGTGACAACACTATCGTGAACCTTCTCATGTGGTCCTTCTTCGGTATGCGAAATTGCCAAAATGAATAAACACACGTTGTTCCAATAGCACAAGGCATGGTGGTGTCTATCTCATCATCGTCTCGATATCAACTTTAGCTTCTGCCACGTTCACCAACTTTCTAGACTCCTCCCCACTCCTCGACCGAACAATCCACCTATCTCCTTTATAAACTCCCCCACTGCGTCTCGATCTTTGATCACATGGGTAGCAAGAGCTCAGTAGCTACAGCCACAAGTTAATTTAGTACAGCTCAATCAACTAACTGGAGAAACTTGCCATCAGTAGGCAAGAACAAGGCAAGATGATGCACATGCATGTGACACACTAGGGCGAGGAGGGCAAGAAGGTGGTGGAGAAGGTGCCCGTCCAGGAGATGCGGTGCCTAGACACAGCCAAGCACTTCGAGCATAAGTTGGAGGAGCAGGGCCTGAACTACTTCAAGTGCCACCTCGCCAACAGGCCCCACGGCATCAGCGTGCCACCGCCCAAGTCCAGCCGCGGTGGCAAGTAAACCTGAGAGGGCCCCGACGGCCTCATCGAGAGTGAGCATCAGCCCGTCTCGCCAATCATTGACCGCAACGATCCCAACTACGAGGAGAAGGGTGGCGACAGAGGTGATGATGAGACGTGGAGGTGCTTGTGGTTGTGGAAGCGAAGGTCAGCTCCGACCACTTGAGAGTAGGCTAGAGCTTGATAAAGCCCACTGCCAGTAGCTCTACCTGCCCTGATCGCTACTCCCCTCCCTTTCCCAGCACACAATACAAGCGCGACATGGTCCCTCCAGATGATCCAATTCCCTCCCAACTCGAATTCCCAAGCCAAGGACTCCCAACTCCCTCTCCATATCCATCTCTCCCACCATGGCGCTGCCACCCACGTCTATGGCTCTGCCTCCCCCCGCCTCTTCTCCCTCTCCAGAGGCCCACCACCCCCATCGGCACCTCTACCGAGCAGATCATGGCATTTCTCATAGAGGTGAGGGCATCCCGATTGGGGTGGGTATAGTGGAAGATGTACCAATTAACATAGCCAACATCGAATACCTATTGATTTTATTGCACTTGATATGCCTGAGGATACTTCGCTTTCTATTATTCTTGGAAGACTTTTCCTTAACATTGCAGGTGCAAACATCGACGGTCCAAATGGAAAAGTTACCTTTTGTGTTAAAGGTGAGGAACATACTAAATATTTTTACTAATATAACATGGGAGTTTATCCGTTCACCTCCCTCCCACGCCCCTCCCACAATGTCGTATGAGGCCAGTGTGAACGATGCACAGATCAAATTAGGAGTTACGCTGGTTGCATTTGTATTTCCTATTCTTCTTTGTTTCTTCTCTCTCTCCTCTCGCCTCTCTGCATAAATGTCTCATTGTCTCTTCTCTCAATGTCACTGGTGAGCAGATCTAGACCACATCGATCGCCGTCTTGCTCCACCACCAAATCACTGCTACCAACTCCATTAGCTCCAAGGCTTTCCTCATCACGGATATGCGCCACGATGCTCTTCTCTGCCTCCCATGCCCGGTCCTCATAGAGAATCAGGTAGCTGCACCGCCGGACACAAATCTGATGAGCTCCGCCATGTAGACCCCTTTGTGCGTCAATCTGCTCTGTCGTTGGTCCTTGCCGCCAAGACGAGCCGCGCAGCATCTTCTCTACTTTGACACTGACACCGGTGACCACATCTTCACTGATGGCCACATGCCTTACCTCAGTGTCTTCCTTACCTTTCCTTCTCCAACCCAATGACCACCTATCTTGGGTAATTGTTGCGTAGTTCCGTGCTTACATTGGGTGCTGCCATAAAGTTAAATTTTATTTTCTTCGAGGAATTCATTTGTGTTGCTTTTTAGATAAAGGCCGGTGATTTTCACATAGAGGAGGCGGGATTCTTGGAGTTTTGCATGATTTAGCTTTGGGGCGAAGGTGATACCTTTTGGGGGTGTAGAATAAAGTTTGGATTTTTCTTATGTTGGGAGCTTTGGGGACATTGTCAGCAATAACTGTTGCTTTGTGTTAAAGTTGGGATTTGGCAGGTACTCATGGATGTTTATTTCTATTGTTTGATGTGTGTTTGATCAATTTGGCCAAGTTATACTATTGTTTGGGTTGGTTTATGATCATGAAAGGACTATTGGATGGTATCCATGGCATCATGAGCTGTGAATGTATTTTGAATAAAGGATATGAGTTGTCCTAGATTAGAAATGTGGGAATTCCAATCTTACCCTACAAATGCATTTGGTGTAGAGTTTGTCCATCATAGTTGCCATAGCTAATTGCCTCATTAGTTTTCAGTTTGTGTTAATGCTAAATTGAGTAGTTGACATCCTGTTAGAAATTGTTATCATTTTTGGCCATATCTCACTTGAGTCTTTTTGTAGTGTGATTAGAATTACATTGTTATGAGTAGGCAATTTAAAATTCAATTATTTGTGAGTTAATTTTTTTTGTATCTGTAGTTAGTGGGCATAGATGAGGTGACTAAATGTGTGGGTGTTGTAATTCACAACAAGACTGGAATGTAAGTAAAATAGAAGTGAGCATTTTATCTGATCCTGTAAGACTTTGGTTTCTTGTGAAATTCAAAACTCTTCTCTTTTTTCCCCAACTAACAGAAAAATAAAGACATCTAATGATGATTCCGATCTTCCATTAATCAATTTCAGGACCTCCATTAGTCATATGGACTTTCCAATAATTGTAGAGGGCTCAAACAGATGTTAGAATTACTTAGCGATGAAAATGCACCATTTGATGTTTGTATCTTTACCTGCATGTAACAGCCCAGCTGTTTATTTCAAAATTTCAGTAAGAAAAAAAAATAATTAATTTAATTTAAAAATAAAATAAAGTGTTCTTTGGTTGCCTAAATTTTGGAGATTTTACTTGTCTGTTTTTCAGCTTTGGAAAAAGGCTTTTGCAAAAGTAATTTAACTAAAAACATAAAATTATGATTAAATAAAAGAATATTTTGAGTTTATGTAAAAATATAATTTCAAATTAAGTATTTAAAAGCATTTGGCTTTTATTCGGATTTTCTGTGCTTTTCTGGAGTTAAAAATCAATTTTGAAAGGTTAAAAACTATTTTATAAAATTATTAAATAAAAATCTGGAATTAAAAATATTTTTCCTAAGTCTAAAATGTTTCCAGGAATATTCTATAATTTTTCTGGAATTTTTAGACATTAAATACTATTTTTCCAAGTGTTTGTGAAGTTCTAGTAATTTCTGAAATTTATTCCGAAAATAAAAATCAAATTCATCCAAGCCCGCCACGTGTCGCTCTCAGATTGAATCACTCTCTCTCCACGTTTTAATCCTAGCCACACATGATCACTTACCCCTTCATAAAATCCAAGAGCCATAAAACATCCACTTGCCACGTGTCGCAAATCCGACGGCCCGTACCCCTTCACTTCCTCCCTCTCTCTATTACACATGGACCCCACATGTCATATGTTTCTTCAACCTCTCCTTCTTCCTCCTCCCACCCTCTCTCTCCTCCACCATGGATGACAAATTAGAGCTCATGAATCCCGCCGTTTCTCCCTCTTAACCCCCGATTAAGGCATGGAAACGGACGCCCTAATCACCCTCATCAATCTCCCGGCCGTTTTCCATCCATTAACCCTCTCAAAACCGAAATCCCTTCACCCTCTCTCTCTTTCTATAAAAGGACCTCCCCACCACCATTCTCTTCCTCCCCCTCCCTTCTTCGGCCGGCTCCCGCCTCCCACCCCTCCCGCCGCCGTGCGCCGCCAACCGGCCGTCTCCACCGCCGCCCGGCCACCTCCCTCCGGCCGCCCCCATCCCAACCACCGCCACCACTGCCTCCCGCCGCCGCCGGCCGCCCCGGGCGTCCCCGTCGCCACCGGTAGGCCGCGTCGCCGCCCCGTCCACCCCGCCGCCGGCCGCCGGTCGCCGGTGAGCCGCCTCCCGTGCGCGCTCCCGTGGCCTCCCTCCATGATTCCTTCTTCAACCATATTCAACCTTGCTTATTTAATTTGTTGTTGTTCCTTTGTCAAGAAAGAGCAAGAGGCCACTTGGCTAGTGGGTGCATGTTAGTGCATGCATGCATGAGGTTGTGAGTTCAAGTCCAGTGCAATGCATTTTCGGTTGGACTTTTGGCCACATTTTGTTCACCTCTAGTCCATGACAAGCGGGACCCACATGTCATAAAATAATAAAATAAAATTCTGCACTCAATGACAACCGGGCCCCACGTGTCATACACTCCAATATACTCCAAAAATCAGCCAAAAATAAGATTCCAGAGAATATTCTTTCGGTTTTGCATTTTCTGGAATTTCCAATCCATTCAAACTTCCAATCGCTCGTTCTCCCTCGTCCGATCTCCGAATCCAGTGATTCAAATCTCTAAATTTGTCTAAAATCATAATCAAAGTTGCAGTATATATTTTATAATTTTTGGATTTTATTTCGATTTTATTTGATTTTATTTGGTTGGTTCTTCGCGCGTAGATTTCGACGAATTCGGAGAGAACGACGCCGACGAATCGCACCAGGTCTTCGAGCAAGGCAAGTCACCCTCCTTGATCATGTTGATCCCAGTTTTCAAAATAAAATTATGTTGATTTAAATTATATTGCATGCATATTTTTATTCAGCGTATTTCATTTCAGTTTTAAATCTAGTTATTGCCTACTTGTTAATTCCTCCATTGTTATTGAATCCCTTATACCTTGTCACCCTAGAATCAAACTCTAGTTAATACATTAGTGTTGGCTAGAGAGTTTATTCAAACGCTTAGCCCTGCATAGTCATATAATTTTGCTTTGGGATACCTTTTCACATAAAATGATGACCCCTTTTTACATAAAATGATATGTACTCTTGACTTTGGTGAGTCAAGGAGTGTTATGAATTATTTTGAAAACAAATATGAAACTGGTTTAGACTTAGGCAATTGGTTAGAGTGGTGGGTGCAGGCATGCCCTGTTGGTTGGAGCCGCAGTGGTTGATTGTCGTGCACGGGGGTTTGTGGTTGAGCCTAAGTCAATTAAGGACCGGTCTGTGAGCTACTGTTGCAAAGCCCTATCGTACTACCACAAGTCTGGTATGGGACAGACCTGGCCAACTAATTTGTGAAGTTCCAACATGATCTCGCTATAGGCTGAATGTGAGCGCGGCGTAGGCCGTGAGAAGTCTCACACGGCACAAGAGGGGGCTCCAACATGTGGATTCATGTTGTGGTGAAACCTTAGTGGCGGCGTGATTTTGTTGACAACGGATCATTGTAAAGGCCTTGTCACGACTCCTCGCCGCACACCTAAGGAAGTGTGTAATCGCGTGGCAATATGGGATGATCGTGTCTTGTGGGTAAAGCCGTACAACCTCTGCAGAGTGTATAACCTATCCTGGATAGCCGTGCCCACGGTCATGGGCAAGCTGAGTAAAGTTTTTCATGGATTAGACTTTGTTTTTCAAAACGTTTTCGAAAACCTTGTGGATGGATGGAATCCACGAGAGATGAAAACCTTGCGGATGGATGGAATCCGTGAGAGATGGAAATCTGGTGAATGGATGGAATTCATCAGAGTTGTGCAGTGAAAGCGTGTGGATGGATGGAATCCATACGTGAGCTTTTGAAAAGATGGTCCGGGTGGGATGCCCGTGGATAGGTTGGTGTTTGGTCGGAGCCGACACTAACGGTATTACTTTCTACTACAAGTATTGTTTTATCTACTGTATTAAATTCAGCAATTTCAATCTATTATTATATTTCTTAAATGTTGTTTTATGCAAACTAACCCTATAAACCTTCCGTTGAAGCCTTTATCATTATGTTGCATTTTCCCGGGTGACTTGTGGAGTACTTTTTGTACTCATGTTGCTATATCTAACTCTTTCCAGAGGGAGCTTTCGACGACTTCGGTGAGGATTGCGACTAGGCCACGTCTTACAGTCATTCGCCTTGTGGGAAGGCTGGATGGGCTGCCGCTTTATGTATTTCTTCCGCTGTCTTCTTTTGCTATTATTGTAAACTTTGGCCATCAGGCTCATATTAGCTAAATAAAGTTTGTCATTACGCATGATAATTGTCTTTGTGATACTGTGTGCACTAGCTTTTCCTGGGATAGTGCGATTTACACAGAGGGTTCTGGAGTTGTTGCTCCGGGTCCCGACAGAGATGGTATCAGAGCAATAATGACTCTAGGGCGTGTCCATAGATAGAATAGAATGGTTGGACCTTAAGGATTTATTTTACTAATCAGTAATTTCAAAAAGTTTTGCTTATTCTTACCCCTCAATCTATGCTACCCTTATATCTTAATCTTTGCTTGCTCTCGTCTTCCAATTCTCGCTTATCTTTATGTCATTACTTGAAAGCCCATTTCTAAATCTTCCCTTGCTCAAAACAACTATAGATGGTCAGTAGTCCGGATTCATCGACTCTACCGCAACCTCAATCTTTGCACCAAAGGATCATGCTTTGTACGTCAAGAGCTATGAAGGATCACTCCAAGACAACCCTTACCCTTTTAGGTTAAGTTGTTAAGCTAGACAGTAGACGAAGTTATGAGCTGTCAGTTTTCTCTTTTGTCGGCAGCCGTAACTATTGCTTGTTGTTTGCTTAATAAAGGTTTTGCTAGTTGTTTTGTTTTGGGTTGCGCAAAACGTCTGTTGTCCCTCCTTTGCCTTGAGTCTCCTCTGTCCTATTCTTTGGAAGCATCAAGCTGAAGCACCAACTGCCAACAACCTCCAGACGGCAAAAAGAAGGCCACAGAAGTTTGCAAAGGGACGTTTGAACCAGATCTCTGTTCAAGCCACACAGAGTAAGATCCAAACCTATTTCTTTGCTAACCCGTGCGAATCTCGGGGACGAGATTCTTTTTAAGGGGGGTAGTTTGTAACAGCCCAGCTGTTTATTTCAAAATTTCAGTAAGAAAAAAAATAATTAATTTAATTTAAAAATAAAATAAAGTGTTCTTTGGTTGCCTAAATTTTGGAGATTTTATTTGTCTGTTTTTCAGCTTTGGAAAAAGGCTTTTGCAAAAGTAATTTAACTAAAAACATAAAATTATGATTAAATAAAAGAATATTTTGAGTTTATGTAAAAATATAATTTCAAATTAAGTATTTAAAAGCATTTGGCTTTTATTCGGATTTTCTGTGCTTTTCTGGAGTTAAAAATCAATTTTGAAAGGTTAAAAACTATTTTATAAAATTATTAAATAAAAATCTGGAATTAAAAATATTTTTCCTAAGTCTAAAATGTTTCCAGGAATATTCTATAATTTTTCTGGAATTTTTAGACATTAAATACTATTTTTCCAAGTGTTTGTGAAGTTCTAGTAATTTCTGAAATTTATTCCGAAAATAAAAATCAAATTCATCCAAGCCCGCCACGTGTCTCTCTCAGATTGAATCACTCTCTCTCCACGTTTTAATCCTAGCCACACATGATCACTTACCCCTTCATAAAATCCAAGAGCCATAAAACATCCACTTGCCACGTGTCGCAAATCCGACGGCCCGTACCCCTTCACTTCCTCCCTCTCTCTATTACACATGGACCCCACATGTCATATGTTTCTTCAACCTCTCCTTCTTCCTCCTCCCACCCTCTCTCTCCTCCACCATGGATGACAAATTAGAGCTCATGAATCCCGCCGTTTCTCCCTCTTAACTCCCGATTAAGGCATGGAAACGGACGCCCTAATCACCCTCATCAATCTCCCGGCCGTTTTCCATCCATTAACCCTCTCAAAACCGAAATCCCTTCACCCTCTCTCTCTTTCTATAAAAGGACCTCCCCACCACCATTCTCTTCCTCCCCCTCCCTTCTTCGGCCGGCTCCCGCCTCCCACCCCTCCCGCCGCCGTGCGCCGCCAACCGGCCGTCTCCACCGCCGCCCGGCCACCTCCCTCCGGCCGCCCCCATCCCAACCACCGCCACCACTGCCTCCCGCCGCCGCCGGCCGCCCCGGGCGTCCCCGTCGCCACCGGTAGGCCGCGTCGCCGCCCCGTCCACCCCGCCGCCGTTCGCCGCCCCGCCGCCGGCCGCCGGTCGCCGGTGAGCCGCCTCCCGTGCGTGCTCCCGTCGCCTCCCTCCATGATTCCTTCTTCAACCATATTCAACCTTGCTTATTTAATTTGTTGTTGTTCCTTTGTCAAGAAAGAGCAAGAGGCCACTTGGCTAGTGGGTGCATGTTAGTGCATGCATGCATGAGGTTGTGAGTTCAAGTGCAGTGCAATGCATTTTCGGTTGGACTTTTGGCCACATTTTGTTCACCTCTAGTCCATGACAAGCGGGACCCACATGTCATAAAATAATAAAATAAAATTCTGCACTCAATGACAACCGGGCCCCACGTGTCATACACTCCAATATACTCCAAAAATCAGCCAAAAATAAGATTCCAGAGAATATTCTTTCGGTTTTGCATTTTCTGGAATTTCCAATCCATTCAAACTTCCAATCGCTCGTTCTCCCTCGTCCGATCTCCGAATCCAGTGATTCAAATCTCTAAATTTGTCTAAAATCATAATCAAAGTTGCAGTATATATTTTATAATTTTTGGATTTTATTTCGATTTTATTTGATTTTATTTGGTTGGTTCTTCGCGCATAGATTTCGACGAATTCGGAGAGAACGACGCCGACGAATCGCATCAGGTCTTCGAGCAAGGCAAGTCACCCTCCTTGATCATGTTGATCCCAGTTTTCAAAATAAAATTATGTTGATTTAAATTATATTGCATGCATATTTTTATTCAGCGTATTTCATTTCAGTTTTAAATCTAGTTATTGCCTACTTGTTAATTCCTCCATTGTTATTGAATCCCTTATACCTTGTCACCCTAGAATCAAACTCTAGTTAATACATTAGTGTTGGCTAGAGAGTTTATTCAAACGCTTAGCCCTGCATAGTCATATAATTTTGCTTTGGGATACCTTTTCACATAAAATGATGACCCCTTTTTACATAAAATGATATGTACTCTTGACTTTGGTGAGTCAAGGAGTGTTATGAATTATTTTGAAAACAAATATGAAACTGGTTTAGACTTAGGCAATTGGTTAGAGTGGTGGGTGCAGGCATGCCCTGTTGGTTGGAGCCGCAGTGGTTGATTGTCGTGCACGGGGGTTTGTGGTTGAGCCTAAGTCAATTAAGGACCGGTCTGTGAGCTACTGTTGCAAAGCCCTATCGTACTACCACAAGTCTGGTATGGGACAGACCTGGCCAACTAATTTGTGAAGTTCCAACATGATCTCGCTATAGGCTGAATGTGAGCGCGGCGTAGGCCGTGAGAAGTCTCACACGGCACAAGAGGGGGCTCCAACATGTGGATTCATGTTGTGGTGAAACCTTAGTGGCGGCGTGATTTTGTTGACAACGGATCATTGTAAAGGCCTTGTCACGACTCCTCGCCGCACACCTAAGGAAGTGTGTAATCGCGTGGCAATATGGGATGATCGTGTCTTGTGGGTAAAGCCGTACAACCTCTGCAGAGTGTATAACCTATCCTGGATAGCCGTGCCCACGGTCATGGGCAAGCTGAGTAAAGTTTTTCATGGATTAGACTTTGTTTTTCAAAACGTTTTCGAAAACCTTGTGGATGGATGGAATCCACGAGAGATGAAAACCTTGCGGATGGATGGAATCCGTGAGAGATGGAAATCTGGTGAATGGATGGAATTCATCAGAGTTGTGCAGTGAAAGCGTGTGGATGGATGGAATCCATACGTGAGCTTTTGAAAAGATGGTCCGGGTGGGATGCCCGTGGATAGGTTGGTGTTTGGTCGGAGCCGACACTAACGGTATTACTTTCTACTACAAGTATTGTTTTATCTACTGTATTAAATTCAGCAATTTCAATCTATTATTATATTTCTTAAATGTTGTTTTATGCAAACTAACCCTATAAACCTTCCGTTGAAGCCTTTATCATTATGTTGCATTTTCCCGGGTGACTTGTGGAGTACTTTTTGTACTCATGTTGCTATATCTAACTCTTTCCAGAGGGAGCTTTCGACGACTTCGGTGAGGATTGCGACTAGGCCACGTCTTACAGTCATTCGCCTTGTGGGAAGGCTGGATGGGCTGCCGCTTTATGTATTTCTTCCGCTGTCTTCTTTTGCTATTATTGTAAACTTTGGCCATCAGGCTCATATTAGCTAAATAAAGTTTGTCATTACGCATGATAATTGTCTTTGTGATACTGTGTGCACTAGCTTTTCCTGGGATAGTGCGATTTACACAGAGGGTTCTGGAGTTGTTGCTCCGGGTCCCGACACTGCATTTCCCACCTAAAATATACAATAAGCACTGTTGGGAACATTCTTACTAGCTAGCATATAACTGTTGGTTCTCCTAATCGGTGGCTTCAATGATGCTTCTACAAAGGTTATATTCAAAACTTACTGAGTTGTTAATTTCCTTGAGCTTTTCTATGTGGTTAATCAAAAGTTATGTGGTTCTGACCTATTATTTGTATAATGCTTCAACACTATAACTTTGAAGTAAGGTATTGAGAAGATTTCTTGAACTGCCAACTGACATTTGTATGTTCTATACAATTGCCTCAATTTGGGACTACATTTCACTTCTGTAGTTGGTATAGACAGAAATTTTTCAGGCATCTAACAATACTTTTAAACCATTGATTTCAAAATATTCCACCGAGAGGATTTTTTCTCGCATATAAACCTACATGTTGTCTTTAGGTTCAAACCTCATCTGGAATTGTGGTGTGGCCGGTTGCGAAAGAGAGAAGAGAGGACATGAAGTTGGCTGGTGGGCCCCACTATATATTTCTCATTTTATTTCATGTTATTTTATTTGTTTGATGATTTTCCTAACTGGCTAACATGTCATCCCAAAAACCAGCTCACGTGTCAAAAAACCACTGCCACATTGATGCCACGTCAGGTAAAACCAACTTCAATTAGTCTCAAGGGGGTAAAATAAACAATATTGATAGTTAGCATTCATAAAACATCTGGTTTTGCATTTCCAGGTTGCAAATTAGACAATGGCAAGAGTTTAGGGGAGATACACTTATTCCTGAAGATTTAGTGTCTTGAACATTGAGCTATTATTTTAGTAGCATTACATGGTTGCTTTTGGTCCAATTTATTCTTCAAAATTCACTAGGTGAGGTAGTTTTGAGTACTATTACCTATTATTAAGAGCATGCATTATTATAATTAGAAATACTTGTGCCTCTATACCTTTCTGGTTAATTAATTATGGAATAATTCTATTTTATCCCTTTCAACTCTTGCGACAATGAAAGCCATAAGCCACAAGCTTAAGCTCTTTGGAGCGGGTCCTAAATATGTCATTGTATGGTTTATGACCATATTTGATGATATGTATCTTTCTCTTTGGGAGTCCGTTACAATGCGTGGACATCTTACTAGTTTTCTTAAAAGCGGGGGAGTATCAACCTTCTGATAAATATGTTGCTCTGGCCAAACAAGTTATGACTATATACACCATGGGCGGACCCAGCCCAATTCATGGGTATTCAACTGAATACCCAAAATTTTTGGCCAAAAAAACCCATTATATACAAGATATAATACATGTGTATACTGGTAGTTTGGCTAAATTCGTTCTGTTCACACCCAGTTAGCCCAAATTGACGCCAGATCCTTTTGACCCATTTCCCCTCTCATCGACACTGGCCCAGACCCACTGTCATCCTGTTCATACCCAATTGTGAGACCGTGTCTCACTCAATCTCTCCTCTCTTCATCTAGCGTCCAATCGTCTCTCCATCTCTCGGCACTCAGCTAGCGCCTAGCAGCGGTGGGTGTCTGTGCCCCCAGTCCTGGTCTTCTAGAGGTGGCGTAGGTGGCAAGGAGGGCTGGAGGCTGCGTAGGTGGCAGGAGCGCTGGAGGCCGAAGTGGCCATCGGCCAAGTAGGCACTACCGCACTACAGGCCTGCAGCACTAGGGCAGGTTCGTCCTCTCCGACCCGGCGGCCCCCATGCTATAGAATCGAGATACGTAGATGGTAGATTTGCTCTACTTGTGTGCCCCTAGAGTTTGTAGTTTTGTACTTCCGAGATAAGTGGATGATAGATCTGTGGATGACTGAATGGATATCGATTTAGCATATGTTTCTTTTTTTGTTTCACTTTCGGTGCTTAGATCTTATTTAGATGTGGTGGATTACTAGATTTGGCTCAGTTATCTTTAAATTAGTGGTTATGCCTTATGAAATGAAATCCATGTTCTCCACATCTTAAGTCTGAGTAGCCTATATCTATATACCAAGTTTTTCAGAGGTGTGAGCTATTGAGCTTCATGTCATGCCTTTATCTAAGCACTTTGCTGTGAATTTGTGAAATAAGATCCTTAGCAGCAGACAAATTATTGCTTATAAATTATTGAAATACATATTCTTCACCTCTTACCTGTGATTCTATGAACAAATAGCAAGTATTTCACAAGTGTGAACAAATAGTTTCAAGTCGATTTTCACTATCCTGATGTGAATAGTAAATATAGAGTTTCAGAAAAGACAATAGGGGCTAAGTGGAATTGCATATTAGTGGAACTAATTGTAATCTTTCAATCGGTTCCAAGGCACAAAGAATCGTCAGTTAATTTCTGATTTTTAATTATTTTTTTGTTTCTTTATATTATTTGAGACGTTGTCTTTAGTATGAACATTTGTACTTTAATTTTCGCTATTATAGATTTTTATGTTTTTTATGGGATAATATTTTTGTAATTTTGAATATCCATTTTAAAATTTCTAGGTCCACTGATACACACTGTTCTAATAGGGAAGGCTAAATTCAAAGAGAAGGCGTAACTAGGTAAAAGGTCGAGTCGTGGCGACCTCAAAACCAGTGCTTAATGGGAGGCAACTCAGTTTTCTTTCTATCTTTACTGTTCGTTTTGAGTCACTACATTCTTTTTAGTTTTGTAGTTTTTCCTTGATTGAATAAAAAGTGTGTCCGGGTACTAAATTTCCTAGCATTGAATTATTTAGATTTGTGTGTCCAACATTTTTGCAAATAAACCTTAGAACCTTGATGTCCGTGATGAATAGAGCACACATTGTAAAATATTTAGTCATTTGGGGTATTATTGAAGCAATACGACCTGACGTACGATCCCCTAGCCTGTACTGGTTGGCCCATGCTTACCGGTTACTGTTCACCAAAGAAAAATGTGAGTTGAGACCAGGCAGTTTTTTGACCTGCTGTATGGTTGATTGGCCCGTACCGGTCACCGCTGGTGGTTACTATAGCAATGAGTGAGTATTAGCGTTTAGAGACCAAGCCGTTTTCAACCTAGCATACGATCGACTAGGCCGTACTAGTCGCCCGTACAGTTGATTCGCGTGCGAGAAAACCCCAAGAGGTTTTCGTTCTCGGGTACGGCCTAGCCACCCATCCTAGGTTATAAAATCAGTTTTAAATTTTATATCAGGACGTCCGGTAGAATGGTAGCACCGATTTTTAAAAATTTTGGTATTTTTTGGACTAAAATATTTAAATAAAATTTAATAAAAATCGATGTAAATCGGATAAACATCATAATAAATCGGATGCACTTGAAGTAAAACGAAATATTTAAAACTGATTTATATTGTAACCAGAAATATCCAATAAAACCAATTTTCATAACCTTTGGCCGTACCGCTAGCCCATATCACCTCCAGTCGCCATAAGACAAATCCACACCCCCCAACTTGAGTCCATTTTTCTCATCCAAAACCGTAATTTCTCTCTAGCACCCCCAAACCGAAAACCCTAGCCCCGAAATTCGAATCCTCTCCGTCTTTCTTCTATTCTTCAATCAAAACCTTTTCTACGGTGAGTTGCAAGCCCCCTCCCCCATCATCAGCCTTTATTTGGGTCGATTTGGTGGTAGTTTGGGCACGTTGTCAAGATTCTGGGAACTAATCTTGTATTGCAATACGATTGTAACCCAATTACTTCGATTCGATTCTTTTGTGGTGCCTTTCTATTGATGTAGGAAGGGTCGCCCATCAAGAACTTGAAATGGAACGAAATAACTCACTCGTTCCCATGGCAAGTCGTAAGAACATCTTCAAGCACCACTACTAGAAAACGGATCATCCCTCACGGGTTTTAATTTTCCTGACGGGCGCGCATAGACCGTGAGGGATATCAATTTTTGTGACAGGTCCACGCATCACCGTCGCAAAAAAAAATTTTCCTGTCGGGCCCACGTATCCCTGTGAGGTTAATTGGAAACCCTAACACCCCACCTTTTCCCCTCGCCCGCGTCTCCATCCCCTCGCGCCCCTATCCCCTCGCCCACGCCTCCTCCGCCCCGCGCGCCGCGCCCCCATCCCCTCGCCCCTCGCCCGCGCCTCCTCCGCCCCATCCCCTCGCCCGCGCCTCCTCTACCCCATCCTCTCGCGCGCCCGCCTCCTCCTCCCCATCCCCGGCCTCGGCTGCCTCCTCCTCCCCAACCCCTCACCAGCCAGATTCCGGCTCCCCGCCGCCGACCCGCGCCAGATCCGGCCTCCCCGCCGCCGGATCTGCTCGCCCCTCTCCGGATCCACCTCGGCCCGTGCCGGATCCGGCTAGATCCGGTCGTCGCGTCTTGAGCCGTCGCCACCTCCCGGCCGCCGCGCTCACAGCGCCGCCTCCCGACCGCCGTGCTCGCGCCTCCTTCGGACGACGCCACCGCCCTAGGTCACCACCACCGTCGTCGCATTCGGCCTCCCCCACCACGACGCCATCGGATCGGGCCTCCCTCGCCGTGACTCCACTGGATGAATGATGGTATATATATATATATATATATATATATATATATATATATATATATATATATATATATATATATATATATATATATATATATATCTTGTGTGATGGATGAATGATGGTCTGGTTTGTGCAATGTTAGAGCTATTATTTGATATGCAGGTTTACATATTGTCCTTTGTTTAAGTCAATATGCAATGTTGATATGCAATGTTAGAGCTGGCTCTTCATATTTGTTGCCTATTGGTTGGTGGATTACGGATAATTGTAAATACTTCTAGGATAGCGTGTTCTCTGTGCATCTATTACAACATTTCATACAAATTTGCTTATTCTTAAACATCTAATTGCAGGGGAGAGGTTGGAAAATGGATTTGTATTTGTATTTGTTACGCTATTTCTGTTATGTAAGCCCACTTAGCTCAGAGGTTAGAGCATCGCATTTGTAATGCGAGGGTCATTGGTTCAAATCCGATAGTCGGCTTTTTTCTATACTCCATCTCAGTTTTTCTTTTTGGATGATATACAAATATTTGCCAAGAGATTGCTGTTTATTAATCATATGAACTCTTTTTTTAGGCTATAGGATGGGTAGCTTCAGGATGTTGGTTCATTAGTGGATAAATTTAGTATGAGTAGAATGTAGTCATCAACTAATATTTAAGACTTAGAAACCCACAGCAGCTAGATTAATGAAACAAACATGAGTTATCAATTTCGGCTTGAACCAAGCAAAAATTAGTTTTGAGGTTATCAATTTCGTAGCTGAACAAATCTGTCATTTGCCAGGTGGTCCTTGTTCCTGTTACATCGAGGGCAATTATACTGATTGATTATGTCAAAGTGCAGTGCAATTCTTTTTCTGTAACCATAGACAAGATTTGCTAAATATCGTATAATCCTCTTCTCAACAACAGATAAGAGACTTGCATATTGCGAAAACAGTAGAATCAATGTCATACTCTCCATCTGTGAAAAAGGACTCTGAAGAGCTTATTGAGCAACATATTAGTTCAACTACAAACAAGAACTTGTTTAAAAATTGGCCATTGATGTCATCTATTGTTCTCTACTGTATTGTCAACTTTGATGATGCGGCTTATACAGAGGTATCCTCTTCCGAATCTACTGGCTATGTATCCTTGAGGTGAGTTATCTCACGATCGTTCTTATTGTTACTTAATCCATGCTATGTAGTTTGTTTAATATAGGTTACTTAGACCTTGTGTCATAACTGGAGAATCTAAATGATAAATTTGTGCGTATGAAGCTGTCTGGAGAATGCAGAGTTATGATCAAATTCTACAGCTGTTAGAACGATTCTATAGCCTAATTTGTCTGAATATATTATGCAGTGTAGGTCTTTTCAGTCTTCACTTTCTAGATTGCAAGAAGCTGAGAACTTTATGTATTCATTTAACCTGATATTACTATTTTTTTTGGCATTTGTGCCAATTTTCCTCACGGTTAGTACCGTCAGGTTAAATCAATTTTTCTCACGGTCGGTTAGTACCGTCAGGTTAAATCAATTTTCCTCACGGGCGGTTAGTACCGTCAGGTTAAATCAATTTTCCTCACGGGCGGTTAGTACCGTCAGGTTAAATCAATTTTCCTCACGGTCGGTTAACCGACCGTCAGGTTAAATTTCCCTGACGGTATTACCCGTCAGGTTAATATTCCCTGACGGGTAACCGTCAGCCAAATTTAATTTTCCTTACCAGCCAGCCCTGAGGGGATTTGCCTGACGGGAACCCGTCAGGGAAAATTAACCTGACGATTTTTGCTATTTTTCTGACGGTTTTCAACCGTGAGGGATGATGTGTTTTCTAGTAGTGCACAAATGAGATGGTTCGAGTTCATAAAGGCCAAACATCAAGAAGACACTAAAAAGCAAAGGGTCAATCTTTTCCCGGACAATAGGGAACATCGTGATGTGCCTTATTTGTCTCCGTGAGATGAAACCTACTTTGTTGGCATGATGTTTCTTGATGAACTACGAACTTCTTAATGATTTCAATTACTTAGTTTCTAAAGCCGGCATGGAACATTATTTTGCTATGTTTCACTCTAGTATTATGCCACTTTAACTGGTGAGTTTCTTGCCCCGTTCTATGATTCTATTGGTGAAAACGAGGGTGGAGCTTCCAATTTAATTCAATTTGAAATGAAGGGTGAACACAGATCTTTATATTTGGAGGAATTATGTTGTATATTTCAATTTCGTAACTGTGGGGGTAGAGTTCCTCATGTTGATCATGTGCGTCGCCTAGGAAATACTTGGGTTAACATTGCAAATTCCAATGATATTAATTTAGGAAGAAAGCTTCATTGATTCAAATGACTGCTATTCGTTATCTTTGGTACAGGTGATGTTGGTGCTATGACTATTTCTCATATGCTTGCTGTAAATTGTGCTTTATTTTCAAATGAGGATGGCAATGAATATAGGCTAACTTAGGAGGTCTCATAGTCTTATCATTTCCGCCAACAATCTAGAGACACTGTTCATAGTGTGATAGTTATTGGTGGCATTGTTACTGTAATTGCATATGCATTAGGAGTATACCTCACTCATAATGTTGATGATACCTAGAGAGGCCTATTTTGATTGATGATAACACTATTTTGATTGATGATAACATGCTTAGTAACATGCGCATGATTTATCCTGATGCTAATGAGCCGGGTAGGCCCATCAAATATTGCTCTGCTCTTGGTCAACAGAAGAGGAGAGAGAAAATACCCTTCCCATAACATTTTTTTTGTGCGGGAACCACCATTTAGTGCGATGATAGAGTTACGGATATATGACTCCAACAAAGTTCAAATCCCGGTGCCCGTTTTCATGCACACGTGAGTGTTTCTTAGTAAGAACTTTGTAAAGTCCACTTTTGATCTTTTAACTTATGCCTCAAGTCTAATTTATACCCTCAACTATGAAACCCTTCACTTTACACCCATCGACTATCAAAACCAGATTAAATCACACCCTTGCCCTAAACCACCCCGGTTTCGAATAATGTGGTTGTCGTAGGGCCTAAACCCAGCCAGTCTGCTAAGAGATTGTAAGGCCCAAAATGGGATGTGTGTAATGACACAAGTACCCCTGCGGGGGGATACATGAGTGTAAGGACATACTTGTAAAATACTCACCATGTGAATATATATGGCTGCCCTGGGCATGGGGAAGGACAAGCATTGTTCATCTGTCATCCCCACTACCACACTCACACTTTACTGTTTGGTCTGTAACCACAACAGTTGGCGCCGTCCGTGGGGAAGACTGAGCAAACTCTAAGATCTGAAGAAGGATGGGACCAAAGAAAGCTTCATCATCAGCAGCAAAGAAGAAGAGGAGTACGACGGAGGCACTCGTCAACGCCAGGGCTTCGACATCAGATGCGGGTGCGGATGGCAACACCAGCGCTGCGATTGCAGACGTCGACGCTCGTGGCACGATGGTCAACCCCATCGCTGGCGCGGTCGGCACTGGCAGTACCGATCGGGTTGTTGGGAGGAGTGATGCCGATGCCCGCGCCGGCACGGCCACTGCCTCCACACCCGGCGTGGGAGCGGCATGTGGCCCCGGCGGCAACGTCGGCAGTGTCGGCCTTGTCACCGACTCCGGAGTTCACCGCACCGGCGCGCCGAGTCGCTTTGGAGTGCAAGCCGTGGTCGCTGCCAACCCGACAGTGCATGCCGGCGCTTAGGCCGGTGCAACCATGTTGACGGTGGAGAACGCCCTACTGACGGCCCTCGGCACGCTGCAACGGGAGCTGGCGGACCTCCACGGAGCCGTGCGGGAGATACAAGAGGCTCAGAGCCAACAAATCCCGCTAACAGCAGCGGCGGAGCCTACGCCAGAGCGAGCGGACAGTCACAACGCCCCTATATCCAGTCGCGTCCTGCTTCGGCGCGTGGATCCGGAGTCCCCCCTCTCCTCGGGCCTGCAGCAATCGGCATGGCCGGAAGATTTCAAGTTCCCCACCACCATCGAGCCATACAAAGGTGACACGGACCCCCGGGAGTTCGTGCGCATGTACGATTGTAGGACCGAAATGGCAATAGAGGGGGGTGAATGGTGCCTTTAAAACTCCCCCTGTATTCTCACAAACTTTCTGCTTCGATAGCTATAGAAACTCTAATGCGAGGAAATTGGATGCTCTCAGGAAGCCAAAAGTTTGAAGAACAGCCGGATGAAAACAGAGCAAAGAAACTCACTGTAAGCAGAATGCGACCGAGTGAATAGACTGTCCAATGTCAAGGATTCGATCACCAACACGTGGTCGATCGAACCGTCGGCCTATAGACAACTTGGCGCAGAACTAAAACAAACCGACTCAGAAGACAAGGCTGAAATGGACAGATCGAACGATTAATAAAATCAGCGCGCTTGATTGCTAAGACAAAAATCCACACACTTGAAAACCTGTCACTACGGATAACAAATCAGAGCAGTGAAACCAGACCGGAAACAGCCACTAACACAATTTTTTAGACCGGTCTGACCGGTGGTGAGATCCCGGTCAGACCGCCAAGGTGCTGTTGGTCGGACTAGTAATAGCACCGTGACTCTTGATCGGAAGAAGGGAAGTTGCACTTGGACTCTTAAAACCGAAGACTGTAGAAACTGGACAGCGGACAGAAATTGAAAGCAGGGGAACAAAACTGAACAAAGAAAAAGAACAGAGAAACTGCAGAAACCAGAGAAACGGCCAAAAATTAGCTGCCCTTCTCTGATTGAAAAATAGGTCTTAAGTTTACTCTCGGCTGGCACTTTTGTCGGCACAGTAAGAAAGAACAGGACTTCAATTTTAGTCTCGGCTGTTCAAAGAGCAGGACTGAAAACAGCAGCAAGATTGCCGACAACAGAAGGTTCTGATGAAACTGCCGAGAACAGCCTGCTGAAACGAAAATGATGGCTGATATCTTCTCTGGTGGCCAGTGCTTCTTTGGAAAAGCTAACAGAAAGAAGAAGCAAAAAGGAGAAAAGCAACAAGAAAAGAAAAGGAAAAAAGAAAACCGAAAGGAGATGCAGTCAGGAGTACAGAAATGTGCCAAACGATTGCTGCCCTTTTTAATCTAGAAAACTGGACTTTACCCCATATTTCAGACTTGGCTGAAGCAGAGATAACAAAGAGCTTGAAGTCTAAACCGAAGAACTGCAAGCTAAATAAGAAAACAACAGAATCCAAATGGCTTGAGATTTTCAAATCTTTTCAACAAAAACTTCTTGAATACTATAAGGAATAGCCTTTAGATCGAAAAACACAGAATTGCACTAAAATGAGGCCTAGAAAACTGAAGCTTAGGAATCCTCTGCATACCGAAATAGTAAACCCTAGCAAAAGCAAAAACAGAGGAAATTTTCAACAAATGAACTCTTGAAGAGAAGGCTGCAATTAAGAGTATGCTCTCAGGGATTTGCTAGCAAAATGTCTTTGAGTATAATCCTAGTTCAAAGCAAAGAAATCAAGACTCTTTGAATCAAGAATTTAAATCAAAAGACAAGGAACAGAGAACCTACCATACCCTTGACACATAAAGAATTAAACTGAAAAGAACAGAAACAAGAACAAGTAATCACATCAACAAAACACAATTCTCATAGATTGAGACAAAGACATATGAGATTACAGAAAGTTTCTCTACAGCCATCTCAACCCTGATTTCTCATCCAGGGGCAATTCACACCCAAAGAGGGAAAAGCAAGAACACACAAACAATGAAAACAGAAACCCCTGCTGCTGCCCAGCCAACTACTCTCACTGAAGAAAGAGCTTCACGTAGGAGGAGAGAAAGAAAACAAAAACCCTAACTCTCTCAAGCTTACCCCTCTCCTTTTATAGGCTCTACTAACGGGTTTACAACTCACTTTTACCCATTAGCTGCAACTACTCTGCGCTTTACCCGTTGTCTCGAACCGAATCCGCTTCCTCAAGCCCAAGTCAATTTTAACGAATTGCCCCTCACGCTCCTTCCTGGAAGCTTCCTCATTTCTTGCTGTCCACGCCTTGCAACCACTTCGAGTCCTCACCGTCTTTGGCACATCCTGACCGCTCGACCTCAGCATCACCTGCACCTAGTCCGGTCATCCCGTGCCTCGCCACGACTCTGCCTCAAAGTCCTGTAGCCATCACAGACAAGAAAACACATCACATAGCACCGCTCGAGATACAGACAACACAAAGTTGTATTAGAAGTAAATACTCACACCCAAAATAGCCCAACGACCGGTCGAAAAGAAAACAAGTGTCCTAAGCATGTCCGACCGCGTTCGACCAGGTCCGACCACAGTCAACTACACCATGCAACGACTTGGCTCGAACCACTCAAACCAAACTCAAACTTTCCAGAACACGTGTCAATTACTCATCACACACACGGGGTCACCTCCACATGGTCTCTCAATCTCCCCCTTGATGAGTATATTGACAAACACAGAAAAACCATAAAGTTGAGTTTGTTTGAAAAAGGGAGTCAAACATGGTCTAAAAGAAAGGCAAAGAGGAATTAAGACCATATTGACAAAAGAGAACACTGGAGCAAAAACAGAAAGAGCAAATTGTTCTCCAAAGCTCCAGAAAGTTCCCAAATGGCTTTTTCTCCGCTATTCTCCCCCTTTTGGCAATAAAATCATCAAGATGCAAGGAAAAGAATAGAACATGAGTATGGACGAAATGCCTGAATTTTATTCATTTGAAGCATAATGAGCCATGAAGATTATCCAAAATGACCATATGAGTATTACACCAAGCCATAACACATAAGAATGCTATCAAGATCATGACAGGATATGTATAATCAAGCTAAACCAAATAAGTCATAATCTGAGAATTAATCGAATTTCTTAGCATGTCACGTTATCCATGATTATAGTCTAGCTAAAGGTATCCAAGGATGATGCAAGCCGTGTCAATATTCTAAGTGGAACCAAGAAGCTAGTATTGAGTCAATTTAGAGTGCTACAAGTTCAAGAATGGGACATTTGTTCACGTACTTGTAAGTTTTGTAATTATAGCACATTGAGCACATTTGACATGATTTTTCTTTTAGAAGCTCATGGTTGTTTCCAACCAAGATTTTTGTTTAGTCATGAACTAGATCTCAAGCCTTATGCGACCACTCCAAGCGAGAAGCTTAAGAAAATGATCTTGGTCAACCAAAACTCCCCCTGAGTTCATACCTAGTGCAATGGCAAGCAGTCTCATGAGAAAGAATTATTGAGATCAGTTTTTTCGCACAAAAGAGATCTTTTTGCTTTTGCTGAAATTAGTACAAGAACAAAAAGTTAATGAAAAACTCATGCTTCATAAAGGAACTAGCACAGCTCAATCTAAAGCTCAATAGAGATTCAAGACTCAACTCAACCTATTTGACATGGCATGAATCATAAACGGATAACTAAAGACAGACTAGTCTCAAGAGCTAACACGACATGATTTAATTCAAGTTGTGCATTTTTAATCAACTTATCATGGCAAAGACTGAACTACACATAGAAAGTCATGACAAATCTAGCAAGTAAGCATAGAACATGGCAAGGTGTAATGCGTTGTAAACATGTCATCAACCGATAATAATCAAGGCTCTATGTAGTTATATTACAATGCAAAAATGTTGAAATGAAATGTAACAAAATCCAGCTCCCCCTCAACATGTGATGTACTTTTAGTTCAAGTTGAGTTATGCCACCATTAAGATCTAGAAACTCCCAAATGAACTCCCCCTGAACAAAGCAATAAAACAAGAAGTTGGCAATGAAATCAGAAAAGGCAGTCCTTAAAGCATAGACAAGATATAGATGATACTATGACTCAGACTGACTCTCATCTACCCCATATGACACTAGGACTATCAGCTGGTCATCTAACATACTAAGGAGCAAACACGTTCTCTGTCTACCCAAGGGTGGCCTAACCCTTGCTAGAACCTATAAGAAGTGAGTGAGCTCAACCTAGTGAGAAGAGAAACAGCTAATAAGCAGCATCCTAGAATCACAAGATGAGAGGAAGAAGTCTAAACAACTAGAAGAGAGAAACACTCTAATCTATGTTAGGAGGACTAACCCAATGCACCCGCATGCAATGCAACAGAAAGGAGTAAGAGCATAATAAACAAGATAAAGCATGAAGCACAAAACTCCCCCTCACAACAGTCCATAAGGACAAACCACTCCAAGCTCTCCCCGCAAGGCTGAAAACCTAGAGCTATCCAAGGCTTGGTAAAGATATCAGCCAACTGGTGGCCACTTTCCACAAACTGGAGCACTATGTCACCCTTCTCCACATGGTCTCTACGGAAGTGATATCTGCTATCAATGTGCTTGGTCCGGAGTGCTGCACTGGGTTCTTGGCAATATTGATGGCAGAAGTGTTATCACAAAAGAGTGGAACACTGTCTATAACTAACCCAAAGTCCCGCAGGGTTGAAGCCATCCAAAGTACCTGGCTGCAGCAACGTACTCGGCCTCTGCGGTGGACTGTGCAACACCGGACTGCTTCCTAGAAGACCAAGAAATAAGAGAAGTGCCAATGAATTGGCAGGTGCCAGAAGTGCTCTTCTGAAGGATTGAAAATGGCAACAGAGGGGGGGGGGTGAATGGTGCCTTTAAAACTCGCCCCTGGTATCCACGCAATTTTCTTCTCCAATAGCTATAGAAGCTATGAAGCAAGAAGTTTGCTCACTAGAAGCCGAGAACCATTTTGCTGATTGACGAAAGATACTCACAGAAGAGGCAAACCAACATAAGCGAGCAGACTGAAAATTTTGTTTGAGACAAAGAACTCGATCTCCAAATTTAAATGATCTAGAACATACTACAGAGTGACTGAAATTTGGCAAAAAAGTGAATACTTTGCTAAAAGAAACAAAGAAGACACTACTGCAAAGCTAGCCGAAACCCAATAGAAGGACAAAAAGAAATCAGAGGAAAAACAGGAAACCGGACCTCTGCTCAAAACAGAGAAGGCTGAACATATGCAGACCAATCTGAAGACAAGTACTGCGGCTGCACTTAACTGAAAATAGTAAGAGTTGCTGAAAACTGAAGCTGATTTGAGGCTGAAAACAGACTATTCGGTAGGATTAAAACAGAGATGAAGTAATTCAGAAAGCAGCAACCGAAACTCAGTGAAGAGCAGCAGGGAACACAGACCTGAAAAAACAGAAAAACACTCTGCTGCCGAATGCTGCTGCTGGCCGAAAAGATGGACTGCACAGGAACCGAAATGCAGTAGCTGCAGCAGGGAAGAGAGAAGAGCTGTTCGGCTGAAATGCATTTGGTTAAGCAGAGGACTCAAAAACCGACAACAGGAGTTGCTGTTGATTTCAGTTTTTCGATTTTTAAATGCAGATTAAAACAGACAGCATTCTGATCTCTGAATTTGCTGCTGGCCAAAAAAACTCAAAAACTGATTACTGCAGATGGAGGATTGCTTGCTGCCGATTGAACAAAGCAATGCCCAGTATTTTCATACGGCTGCCAAAAATCATGAAATTCTTTGATTTAAGTTGCTCTTCTCAGGGGGAACCTCAGGGGGAAAGGAAATGCGGACTTAGAATAAATATAAAGAGAGATTACTGTTTTTGCCAAATGAAACAGCAGGAAGGGATAAAAACTAAATAGCTCATCCAACTCAAATCCTTTGCTCAAGAAACTTTGAAATCAGAATGGAGATGTTCTCTCAACTAGAAATCACAACCCACAACAGTTCTCATCAAGAGTATCAAGCAAACCATACTTCCCCTGACATCCAACCCTAGAAAATTGAAACAGAGGAAATGCAGCCCATGAATGAAAATGAGAGATTTTTAATTCTATCATTTGGCTCTTTGGGAATTAATTGACCAGATGGTCTTGAGACTAGATCCCATCACAGAGCCAGAAATCAAAAAACTATTCTCTCAAAAGCTCACCTCAAATCAAATTGAAGCAGAAAGATGACAGAACTAAAAACCATTATGGAGAGGGAGAGACAAGACTAAAACTCTCAGGTAACTTCATTTCCATGAATGATTACAAGAGATAAATGATTACATCTGCCCCATACGCAATTGGAAATAGCAAGAACACTCACTACATGCTTGCTCACTTGACAAGCACACACACACACATGCAGAGAACACACAGAGCACACACACTCCCTCTACTCAGCTCAAGCTCATTTCTTATCTTGCTCTGCCTCCACCTCTCCACATATGAAGGCAGGACCTCACCCACAAGTGGCAAAACAAGAAATGTCATACATACCTCACTTTCCACCTCTCAACCACATGAGGCAAGAAAGTCAAACCACAAAAGAGAGGGAACCAAGATGGAGGGGAAAACACCCATTTCACTCCAAAACCCTAGCCTCTCTACTCTCATCCACTAACGGGTCTCCAACCCATTATCCTCAACCAAATCCGCTTCCGTTTTGCAGCCTCGCGCATTTCACCGAAATGCTCCTGCCGCAACTTCCCGTAAGCTTCCTATCGTCGCACGACCGCACCCGGCATCCTGACCGTCTGGACCTCAGCTCCAGCCTGAGCCTAGTCCCGGTCCTCCTCATCGTCGCCCGTCGTGTCCATCACTGGAAGCTCCAGCTCCGGTTCCTCGTCTCCCGACTCGCAACCACCTCAGCAGACTCGATCATCTATGATGTCTCCGACCATCTGCACCTCGACACCTCCTGTGCCTAGTCCCGGTTCTCCACGCCTCACCATGACCTAGCTCCGAAGTCATGCAGTCACACAGACAAGCAAACCGTCACATAGCACCGCACGAAACAGTATAAACAACATTAGCATTAACAACAGGTACTCAAGCATGAAATACCCAATCGACCGATCGAGAAGGAAAACAAGCGTCCTAAGCAATCCCGACGGCGATCGACCAAGTCCAACCGAACCGGACCGTGCCATGCACCGACTCGGCGCGAACCGACCAAACCAAACTCAAACTTTCCCGAAACCGAGTATCACAAACATGGGGACACCTCCACATGGTCTCTCATATTCCTATCTATCCTACAGCCAGCAAAGTCTGTGTCCAAATAGGCTCTGAGGGAAAGACAGGATGAAGAAGAGTATCAGATACCATAGTCTATGGTAGCTTGAAGGTACCGAAGGATGCGCTTCACCGCCTGGCGGTGAGATACGCGAGGAGAAGCATGAAATCAAGCACATAGACACACAGAGAAGTGTATATCTGGTCTCAAGGCAATGAAGTACAAGAGGGAGCCAATCATGCTGCGATACTCCTTCTGATCAACTGGCTCACCGCCCTCATCTGGGTTGAGTGAAGCTAATGAAGCCATAGGAGTGGACACCGACTTACCATCACTCATATCAAAGCGTTTCAGGAGGTCTCGAGTGTACTTGCCCTGATGCAAGAAGATACCCTCCCGAGTCTGCTTGATCTGAAAGCCAAGAAAGAAGCTCAACTCGCCCATCATGCTCATCTCAAACTCTAAGCTCATGACATCGGAGAACTGAGAGACAAGAGCATGAGAGGAGCCACCAAAGATGATATCATCCACATAGATCTGGACGAGTAGAAGTTCATTACCATGCCTGCGAATGAACAAGGTCTTATCTACCTTACCCATCTCAAACCCATGACTCAACAGATAGGACTTAAGCCTCTCATACCAAGCTCTAGGGGCTTGCTTAAGTCCATACAAGGCTTTGGAAAGCTTATAGACATGGTTTGGGTATTTGGGATTCTCGAAACCTGGAGGTTGCCTGACATAGACTTCTTCCTCAATAAACCCATTGAGGAAGGCACTCTTGACATCCATCTGGTAAAGCTTGAAGCCCTTAGACGCCGCGAATGCAAGCAAGATCCTAATGGCCTCTAGCCTAGCTACAGGGGCAAAAGTCTCCTCAAAATCTAGACCCTCAACCTGGGAGAAACCCTGAGCTCCTAACCTAGCCTTGTTTCGAATGACTACCCCATCCTCACTCTGCTTGTTTTTTAATACCCACTTAGTACCAATGACATTATGACTTCTAGGGGGCTTAACAAGTGACCAGACCTTGTTTCTCTCAAAGTTCTCTAACCTCCTCATGGATGGCATTGACCCAAGACTCATCAGAAAGAGTATGACTAACATCCTTGGGCTCAAAAGAGGCAACAAAGGCAGAGTGGAGACAGAAGTGAGACATGCCGAATTTTGAGCGTGTGACGGGCTCAAAAAGATCTCCTATAATCTGCTCTGAAGGATGGTCTTTTTGGATATGACAGGGAGGTCCTGGATGAGAAGAAGAAGTGTCCTCTACCTCATGAGCTGATAAGGTAGGAGCAAAGCCACTAGCTCCTAAAGATGTGGAAGGAATGGGCTGATCTCCTCGAGGTGCGGTGGTAGAAGCAGGCACCTCAAGGGGAGGAGGAACTGGATCAGGTAAGTCACCTTCATCCCCATCCTCTTCGTCATCCACAAAGATGGGCTCGGACTGCTCTACAAAACATGAGATATCGGGCCTAGTCCCCGGACTGGCCTCATTGAAAGTCACCTCACAGGTTTCTACCGTTTTGCTAGACTCGCAGTTCCAGACCCTATACGCCCGCGATGAAGTCGAGTAGCCCAAAAAAATCCCATCACAAGGTCGTGACTCGAACTTATCTAGGTTCCCAGACTTTAGAATGAAGCACTTGCAACCAAACACGCGAAAATGAGAGACACTGGGCTTTCACCCGTATCTTAACTCATAAGAAGTGCGATGCAAGTGTGCCCTCAGAAAAATTCTGTTTGATACATGGCACGCGGTGGCAATCGTCTTAGCCCAAAACTTCCTAGGTGTAGAGTACTCATCAAGCATCGTCCTGGCCATCTCGACCAAGGTACATTTCTTCCTCTCCACGACGTCATTTTGCTGAGGGACGTGCGGAGAAGAGTTGGTGCTCTACACCTGTCTCATCGCAAAACCTCTCAAAGTAGGAATTCTTGAACTCCGTACCATTGTCACTACGGATCGCTCGTAAGGCACCCGGGAGCTCAATAGAAAGCCTGCTAAACAAACCCCAAAAATGGGTAAATGTCTCATCCTTCGAGGCTAAGAAAAACACCCAAGAGTACCTCGAGAAGTCATCGACCACGACAAGAACATACCACTTCCCTCCTGCTGACTAGACTCGAGCTGGACCAACTGTGTCCATGTGGAGCAGCTGTCCTGGTGCATCGGTCATAGTTACTGTGACCGGAGGATGAGAAGCGGCAACCATCTTGCCATGCCGGCAAGGAGCGCAAACTAGATCTTTGACCATCTTGAGTTTTAGGCAGACCACGAATGAGATCGTGGCCGCTAACTCAAGTCAAATGATCAAATCCAATATGACCAAGTCTCCTATGCTAGAAAGTGAGGCCACGGGACTCAGAAGCAACTAAACACCTGATAGGATCACCAGAAGACTCAACAAAATCAGCACGAAAGATCCTTCCATATCTAGAAATCCCGCAAACCAGACTCCCCAAAAAATCAAGAATTTTGCAAGCATTTTTCTGAAAGCTCACCTTGAAACCATCATCGATAAGCTGAGAAACAGAAAGCAAATTGTATTGCAGCTTACTCACTAAGGCAACATCTTTTAAAATGAAAGACTCATTAACGCACATTGTACCTTTGGTGATGACACGCCCAGAAGAAGCATCTCCAAAGGTGATCGTCTCATCACCTGGAGCTCGAGCTAGGGAAGAGAACCAACGAGAATCTCCGGTCATGTATCGAGAACACCCGGAGTCTACAAGCCAAACATCTCCCTTCCCCGCCCGGCGAACCTGAGTCAACGAGAGAGAAACGGCTCAGTACTGGGATAAATCAAAAGAGATTTTGGAACCCAATACTAAGTCACACGAGTAGAAGAAGTAGTCACACACGACTGACCTCTAACTACCCTACGCTCTGCATCGCTCAGAAAGCCAGAAGGTCTATGAGCAGACCTGAAGCTGTTGTCGGGTTAGATTGCTATGGAAGAGCGAGTCGATGCACCAGCAACACGCTGATCTCACCGCGGGTAGCTGTCTTGATGGGGAAAATGAGATCTACCCTCAGGACGGCAGATATCACGAGTAGAGGAAAATCGAGGACGAAAATCAGAAACACCGGAAAAGCCAAGTCCTCGATGCTGCCTAAACACCTCAGAGTGATCAACCCTAAGCCTCGTGTTGGTCTTAGGTGCACTTAAGGTTTGGGGCTGACCCTGAATATGCCTAAGATCACGAACACGATCTCTCCGTGCGATTTTGGCACGCCTGAAACATCTCTCGATCATGTGTCCATCCTTCTGACAAAAGGTACAATGAAACTTTGCCTTCTGGGAGGTCGAAGCGACAGGTGTTACCACCTTACTGTCAGAGATCCCTTGGACAAATCCCGCAGATTTGAACTCAACCTTTTTGGTTTTGGGCTTGACCTCAATCGCGCCAGCTGCTATGGGTCTGAGAACAGCCGGTGGATGCTTCCTAACATCCTCAAGAAAATCATATCCTAGACCTTGATTGAACTTGCAAATCTTGGACTGGTCTAGAATAAGATTCAGCTTCTTCTTGCCTCCTACTAACAAATCACTCAAGAGTGTTCATAAGATACTAACACTCCCGAAAGAGAGAGGTGCAAGAAGAGTAGGGGGAAGAGGAGACAGCAGTAGGAGAAGAAGAAGAGCCAACTGCAGAAGAAGGAATGGCATGTGCACGCACAGCCGCCTCAACTTTGAGATCTTCGCAAGAAACAGGAGGGACAGTGCTACTTCTAGCAGTTTGGTCCTCGTGCCTAAGCGTCTCTACCACTTCCTTGGGCTTCTCCCCCACCGAAGCAATCACTTCACAATCAGTTGGTGGCTTCACTAGAAGGTCCTAGTTAGCTTCACATATTTTTCATTCAAAGCAATCAAATCAAATTTTAGTTTTTCACAATTATTGCATGGTGAACTAACAGGGTCCTTAGAAGCATATTGAGCCATTTTCTTGTTATGATCAACCATTTCTTGAAATTGCTTAGAAATAGACTCAAGCTCAAAGGTTAATTTGGGACCGTTAGTACATGAAACAATAGGCTCAAGCAAGGAAGCATGCAACTCAGCAATTTTATGATATGCCCTTTTTAAGTTCATTTTCAAGTTATTACAATTTTCACAAGTCTTAGGCAGATCAAGAAGCACAGTGTAAAGACCTCTAAAAGCATTGTACTTATCCTCACATGAGGTGCAAGAAGTAGTTTCAACAGTAGTAGATGAAAGAGCAGCTACCCTACTCATCTCTAACTCATCAAGCAGACTAACATTCTCCACCTTAATCATGTCAAGCTCAGTAGTCACACTATCATGAGAGGTCCTTAGTTTCTCCATATCACCAAGCAGAGAAGAACACATGTGACGGGAGGGAGCAGATATAAGTGAAGTAAGTTCCTGTGACAGTCTATCTACTTCCTTCTCAAGATTCACAACCCTAGCTCTAGATCTAGCATAAAACTTTCCTATCATCAGAAATGCATCATTAAGCTGGTCATAGGAGGGACATACCTCATCGGAGTCGTTGTAGAGCTCACTGTCGCTGACATCGCCCTCATGGGCCATGAAGCACATGCCGATGAAGTCGTCGCCGTCCTTGGGATCTTGATCATCCTTGCCGTCGTCGTCACTCCACCCCTCCATGTCGCTGAAGTCGATGTCGTCGAAGGTGGTGAGGACACGGTGGAACAGCTTCTTGGCTTTGCTAAGGTTGCATAACTGTTTCTTGCCTTGGACATGAGCTGGGGGCTTCTTGTTGCGGTTCTTGTCGATGTAGTCGTTCTTGCTCATACCGCCATAGTCGCCCTTGCCCTTCTCCAGCTTGGGGCAATTCGCCCAAATGTGGTTGGGGCCACCACACTCGAAGCAGATTATCGGTCCGCCGCTCTTTCTGTCCCTCACTCTCTTGTATGCATGGGAGAACTTTCTGGTTAGAAGGGCTAATTGATCCTCTGGTAGCTGCTCTAATTGATCATCGGTTACTTCACAAAGAGCAGCTAGGGAGAAATCAGTAGCATTATCAGAGAAAACACCAGAAGCAGGACTGGATCGGTGACTAAGGCCATCGACTGCGACTTCGACCTACGAGAGACTATGTTAATCTCGTGAGCCTTGAGGCGTGAGTACAACGCATCAAGAGTCAGGGTTGAGGATCGGTCGTGTCCTTGATGGTGGTCACCTTCATCTCCCAAACACGCAAATCCAGAGCCGCAAGCATCTGTCGAGCGTTGTCTGAGTCGGGGTATGTGAGACCAACCGCTCGGAGGTTGCTCAAGATCTTGTGGAATCTCGCAAAGCACTCATCGAGGGACTCTCCAGCGAGCATTTCAAACTTATTGTAATCTCGCTTGAACTGGTCCTATCGTACCGTCTTAATCTGAGTGGTTCCCTCATAGTAAGCATCGAGGGTCACCCAGATGTCATAGGCCGACGTTAGATGAGAGATGCGATGGAACTCGCTTCGGCTCAAACCTTGGATTATGATGTTCCTTGCCTTAGCATTTGCCTTAACATCAGCCATGTTTCCAGCATTGATGTTCTCATCGGCAGGAACAACATAGTGCATTTTCACCTTCCGTCATATTGCATAGCCCTGAGCCTGTATGTAGGTATCCATCCGACTCTTCTAGAAGGGATAATCGATCCCATCGAAGATCGGAGGCTTGGTGGAATACTTGTCCATTGCCATGGCTCAAGAGACTGGTTAAGATCTACGAGGAAGAGCTAACCGGCTCTGATACCAATTGTAGGACCGAAATGGCAACAGAGGGGGGGTGAATGGTGCCTTTAAAAGTCCCCTTGTATTCTCACAAACTTTCTGCTTCGATAGCTATAGAAACTATGAGGCGAGGAAAACGGATGCTCTCAAGAAGCCAAAAGTTTCAAGAACAGCCGGATGAAAACGGAGCAAAGAAACTCACTATAAGCAAAATGCGACCGAGTGAATAGACTGTCCAATGTCAAGGATTCGATCACCAACACGTGGTCGATCGAACCATTGGCCTGTAGACAACTTGGCACAGAACTGAAACAAACTGACTCAGAAGACAAGGCTGAAATGGACAGATCGAATGATCGATAAAATCAGCGTGCTTGATTGCTAAGACAAAAATCCTCACACTTGAAAACCTGTCACTGCGGATAACAAATCAGAGCAGTGAAACCAGATCGGAAACAGCCACTAACACAATTTTTTAGGCCGGTCTGACCGGTGGTGAGATCCCGGTCAGACCGCCAAGATGCTGTTGGTTGGACTAGTAATAGCACCGTGACTCTTGATCGAAAGAAGGGAAGTTGCACTTTGACTCTTAAAATCGAAGACTGTAGAAACTGGACAACGGACAGAAACTGAAAGCAGGGGAACAAAACTGAACAAAGAAAAAGAACAGAGAAACTGCAGAAACCAGAGAAACGACCAAAAGTTAGCTGCCCTTCTCTGATTGAAAAACAGGTCTTAAGTTTACTCTCGGCTGGCACTTTTGTCAGCATAGTAAGAAAGAACAGGACTTCAATTTCAATCTTGTTGTTCAAAGAGCAGGACTGAAAACGGCAGCAAGATTGCCGACAACAGAAGGTTCTAACGAAACTACCGAGAACAGCCTGCTGAAACGAAAATGATGGCTGATCTCTTCTCTGGTGGCCAGTGCTTCTTTGGGAAAGCTAACAGAAAGAAGAAGCAAAAAGGAGAAAAGCAACAAGAAAAGAAAAGGAAAAAAGAAAACCTATAGGAGATGTAGTCAGGAGTACAGAAATGTGTCCAAACGATTGCTGCCCTTTTTGATCAAGAAAACTGGACTTTACCCCATATTTCAGACTTGGCTGAAGCAGAGATAACAAAGAGCCTGAAGTCTGAACTGAAGAACTGGAAGCTGAATAAGAAAAGAACAGAATCTAAATGGCTTGAGATTTTTAACTCTTTTCAACAAGAACTTCTTGAATACTATAGGGAATAGCCTTTAGGTCGAGAAAACACATAATTGCACTAAAATGAGGCCTAGAAAACAGAAGCTCAGGAATCCTCTGCATACCGAAATAGTAAACCCTAGCAAAAGCAAAAACAGAGGAAATTTTCAACAAATGAACTCTTGAAGAGAAGGCTGCAATTAAGAGTATGCTCTCAGGGATTTGCTAGCCAAATGGCTTTGAGTATAATCCTAGTTCAGAGCAAAGAAATCGAGACTCCTTGAATCAAGAATTTAAATCAAAAGACAAGGAACAGAGAACCTGTCATACGCTTGACACATAAAGAACTAAACTGAAAAGAACAGAAACAAGAACAAGTAATCACATCAACAAAACACAGTTCTCATGATTGAGACAGAGACATACATGATTATAGAAAGTTTCTCTACAGCCATCTCAACCCCGATTTCTCATCCAGGGGCAACTCACACCTAAAGAGGGAAAAGCAAGAACACACAGACAATGAAAACAGAAACCCCTGCTGCTGCCCAGCCAACTACTCTCACTGAAGAAAGAGCTACACGCAGGAGGAGGGAAAGAAAACAAAAATCCTAACTCTCTCAAGCCTACCCCTCTCCTTTTATAGGCTCTACTAACGGGTTTACAACTCACTTTTACCCGTTAGCTGCATCTACTCTATGCTTTACCCGTTGTCTCGATCCGAACCCGCTTCCTCAAGCCTGAGTCAATTTTACCGAATTGCTCCTCGTGCTCTTTGGCACATCCCGACCGCTCTGATCTCAGCACCACCTGCTCCTAGTCCGGTCATCCCGTGCCTCACCAAGACTCCGCCTCAAACTCCTGCAGCCATCACAGAGAAGAAAACACATCACATAGCACCGCTCGAGATACAGATAACACAAAGTTGTATTAGATGTAAATACTCACACCCAAAATAGCCCAACGACCGATCAAAAAGAAAACAGGCATCCTAAGCACGTCCGACCGCGTTCGACCAGGTCCGACCACAGTCAACAACACCATGCAACTTCTTGGCTCGAACCACTCAAACCAAACTCAAACTTTCCAAAACACGTGTCAAGTACTCATCACACACACGGGGTCACCTCCACATGGTCTCTCAATCTCCCCCTTGATGTGTATATTGTCAAACACAGAAAAAGCAAAAAAGTTGAGTTTGTTTGAAAAAGAGAGTCAAACATGGTGTAAAAGAAAGGCAAAGAGGAATCAAGACCATGTTGATAAAAGAGAACACGTTATCCATGATTATAGTCTAGCTAAAGGTATCCAAGGATGATGCAAGCCATGTCAATATTCTAAGTGGAACCAAGAAGCTAGTATTGAGTCAATTTAGAGTGCTACAAGTTCAAGAATGGGACATTTGTTCAAGTGCTTGTAAGTTTTGCAATTATAGCAAATTGAGCACATTTGACAAGATTTTTCTTTTAGAAGCTCATGATTGTTTCCAACCAAGATTTTTTGTTTAGTCATGTGCTAGATCTCAAGCCTTATGCGACCACTCCAAGCGAGAAGCTTAAGAAGATGATTTTGGTCAACAAAAACTCCCCCTGAGTTCATGCCTAGTGCAATGGCAAGCAGTCTCATGAGAAAGAATTGGTGAGATCAGTTTTTTCGCACAAAAGAGATCTTTTTGCTTTTACTGAAATTAGTACAAGAACAAAGAGTTAATGAAAAACTCGTGCTTCATAAAGGAACTAGCATAGCTCAATCTAAAGCTCAATAGAGATTCAAGACTCAACTCAGCCTATTTGACATGGCATAAATCATAAATGGATAACTAAAGACAGACTAGTCACAAGAGCTAACATGACATGATTTAATTCAAATTGTGCATTTTTAATCAACTTATCATGGCAAAGACTGAAGTACACAAAGAAAGTCATGATAAATCTAGCAAGTAAGCACAGATCATGCCAAGATGTAATGCGTTGTAAACATGTCATAAATGGATAATAATCAAGGCTCTATGTAGTTATATTACAATGCAAAAATGTTGAAATAAAATTCAAGAAAATCCAGCCCCCCCTCAACATGTGATGTACTTTTAGTTCAAGTTGAGTTATGCCACCATTAAGATCTAGAAACTCCCAAATGAACTCCCCTGAACCAAAGCAATAAAACAAGAAGCTGGCAATCAAATCAGAAAAGGCAGTCCTTAAAGCATAGACAAGATATAGATGATACTATGACTCATACTGACTCTCATCTACCCCATATGACACTAGGACTATCAGCTGGTCATCTAACATACTAAGGAGCAAACACGTTCCCTGTCTACCCAAGGGTGGCCCAACCCTTGCTAGAACCTATAAGAAGTGAGTGAGCTCAACCTAGTGAGAAGAGAAACAGCTAATAAGCAGCATCCTAGAATCACAAGATGAGAGGAAAAAGTCTAAACAACTAGACGAGAGAAACATTCTAATCTATGCTATGAGTACTAAACCAAATGCACCCGCATGCAATGCAACAGAAAGGAGTAAGAGCATAATAAACAGGATAAAGCATGAAGCACAAAACTCCCCCTCACAACAGTCCATAAGGACAACCACCCCAAGCTCTCCCCACAAGGCTGAAAACCTAGAGCTATCCAAAGGCTTGGTAAAGATATCAGCCAACTGGTGGTCACTCTCCACAAACTGGAGCACTATGTCACCCTTCTCCACATGGTCTCTAAGGAAGTGATATCTGGTATCAATGTGCTTGGTCCAGGATCCAGGGCCTCCGCCCAGGGCCGTTGGCCGAGTACAATGTGCGCAAGCCAATCAAGACGGCCACTAAGCTCTTCGACAAGATGGAAGAGTGCGCGAGGGCGGAGGAGGACGCCCGGCGGCGCAAAGGCGACGACTCCGACACTAATCAAGCGGAGGACTCGTCGAAGAGTGCTGCCAAGCGCAAGCAGGAGTCCTCAAAGGACGTCTCCGAGCATAAGGACACCTCCAATTGTAAGCAACATTCGTGGAGTGACAAGCCCAAGCGCAACCAACGTAGATCCCAGAGGGCCCGCTATGTCTTCGACATCGAAGGCGGCTCTGAGGACAGCGCCCCCGCCGGTCACAGACGAGGTCACAGAGGTTGGGGGTGAGGGCGCGGCAGGGGTCACGACAATAAACCCCGTGCAGAGCTGGAGCGCAAGGACTATGGCATGTGGTGTGAGGTGCATGGCCGTGGTGATCACTTCATGCGGATGTGCACCACCATAGCGGTGCTTCGTCAGAGCGTCACCAAGGATAAAGCCCTGGAAGCGGGGCCACCAGTGGTGGCCCATGTGCAGTAACCTCAAGATGGCCCCCTGCAGATACAGGCCCCGGAGGGAGCCCAGCGTTGGATCATAAATGGCATCTCCGGGGGCTCTTCGCTGGAGTTCTCCTCGGCACGGTAGTAGAAGGCTTACGCGCATAGGCTGCACCATGTGGCGGTGTACCTGGCGCAGGAACCGCCAGCCTAGGCACAACACAACATCACATTCACACTTGCCGATGCGGAGGGCATGGATTTCCCTCACCAGGATCCCCTAGTCATCCAGGCCGCCATCGCAGGCTGCGATGTCAAGCGGGTCCTGGTCGACGGAGGCAGCTCTATCGATATCCTGTTCGTGGCAACCTTCGACCAGATGGGGATCCCCCGAAGCCGCTTAGGCCCCTCGGGAATCCCGCTGCAGGGATTCGAAGGGCAGCAGCTGAAAGCTTTGGGCCAGATACAGCTACAAGTCTCTTTCGGCCAAGGTGACAACACGAGGAGCGAAGACGTCACCTTCGACGTTGTTGACATCCCGTACCCCTACAATGCCATATTGGGACGCTCGACCCTCAACTCCTTCGGAGCGGTCCCGCACCATGGCTTCCTATGCATGAAGCTTCCAGGCCCGCAGGGTGTCATCACCACCTTCGGCGACCAGGACCTCGCCGGGTGCATAGAGCTTGGCGCCCAGGGCCCACACCGGAAGGTTCACGTGCTCACCGACACTCCCAAGGCAGATATGCCATCCGCTGCAGGGTGGACGCCCAAGCCCCGGCCGGACGGCAGAATCAAGAGGGTGCCCCTGCACACCGAAGGACAGTGCATGTCCATTGGCGAAGGCCTTCCCCCGGAAGTTGAACAAGATCTACTCCGGGTGCTTCGGGACAACGCGGACGTCTTCGCGTGGTCCCCAGATGACATCAAGGGCGTGGACCGTGCCCTCATCGAACATACTTTAGCGGTTCACCCCGACGCCAAGCCGATTAGGCAAAGGCTCCGGCGAATGTCAATTGAGCGACAGCAAGCGGCCAAGGCAGAGGTAGCGAAGCTTGTCTAAGCCAGAGTCATCCACGAGGTCCAGTACCCGGACTGGTTCACCAACCCGGTGTTGGTGAAGAAGGCCAGTGGAGCCTAGCGTACTTGTATTGATTTCACAGCACTCAACAAGGCGTGTTCGAAGGATAACTACCCGTTGCCGCACATAGATCAACTTGTGGATGCCACGACAGGGTGCAAACTTATGAGTTTCCTCGATGCATATTTGGGCTACCACCAGATCCACATGGCCAAGGACGACGAGGACAAGACAAGCTTCATCACGCCAGTAGGGACATACTGCTTTGTCAGGATGTCCTTCGGCCTGAAGAACGCAGGTGCCACCTTCACTCACCTAGTCACGCTCGCGCTGGCCTCCCACTCGGGAGGAATGTCGAAGCTTATGTCGACGACGTTGTCGTGAAGACCAAGCAGCTCACCTCCCACGGTCAAGATCTTCAAGAGACCTTCGACAACCTCAATCGAGTGGGCATCAAGCTCAACCCAGACAAGTGCGTCTTCGGCGTGCAAGCTGGCAACCTCCTGGGTTTCCTGGTGTCCAAGCACGGCATCTAGGCGAACCTGGACAAGGTCGATGCGATCCTCGCCATGGAGCCGCCCAAGACGACGAGGGAGGTCTAGAGGCTTACGGAGGGCGCATGGCCATGTTGAGCCACTTTCTATCCTGGGCGGCTGAGCGGGGCCTGCCATTCTTCAAGGCTCTTCGTGGTTGCAACGGATTTCACTAGGACGATGACTGTGCGAAGGCTTTCGACGACCTCAAGAAGCACCTCGCCAGCCTTTCCACCTTAGTCGCCCCAGCACCAGAGGCTCCTGTCTTTCTCTACCTTGCTGCCATAGCGACGGCGGTCAGCGCAGTCCTCATCCTCGAGGAAGGTGCCCTTCAGCGACCCGTGTACTTCGTCTCTAAGGCCCTTCAAGGCGCTAAGACACGGTGCACCGAACTCAAGAAGCTGGCCTACATGTTGATTATTGCCTCGAGGAAACTCTGGCACTATTTCCTTGCTCACCCCATCACTGTGCCATCCTCGTTCCCTCTGGCGGAGATGCTGCACAATAAGGAGTCCACGGGATGTATTGGCAAGTGGGCGGCCGAGCTTGCACCGTTCTCCTTGACGTACGCCTCGCAAACGGCAATAAAATCTCAAGTCCTCACGGACTTCCTCGCAGAGTGGACTCTGCCGGCTCAACACGTGCAACAACCAGAGGTCCCGGTGTGGACACTCAACACCGACGGGGCTTACGGCGCTCCGGGCGCTGGGGTGGGCGATGTGGTCACTATGCCGAAGGGTCACCGCCTGCTCCACGATCAACATGGCTGAGTACGAGGTGTTGCTCTTGGCGCTCGCAGGGTCCTTGTCCTCACCGACTCGCATCTGGTCGCGGGACATGTCGACAAATCCTACCAAGCCAAGGCCCCGAGTTGGCCAAGTATCTGGCGGTGGTAGGGCGAAGGAGCGCTACTTCTTGGGTGTCACGGTCAAGGCCATCCCTCACGCAGATAATGAACAAGCCGACGTCCTCGCAAAGGTCGCCAGCCAGTAGCTCCCCCTCCCTGAGGAAGCGTTCTATGAGGTCTTGCCTACGGAAGCCATCGCTCAAGAACACCGAGACACGGCCCTCGTCCATCAAATTGCCCAGCAGGGTGACTGGCGGGAGCCCATGTACGGCTTTTTGCAAGGCATAGCAGAGCCAGACGACCCTCTTGAGCTCCAACGTTTGCAGCACCACACCAAATCCTTCCAGGTGATCGACGGTGTCCTCTACAAGAAGGGAGTTTGTGTCCCATTTTTATGATGCCTCTCGCATGACGAGGGTAAGCACCTCCTCGCGGAGATTCACACCGGGCTCTGTGGCTCGCATTCAGACAGGGCTTCTATTGGCCAACCGCCATTACAGATGCACAAGACCTCGTGCGCCGGTGTCAAGGTTGCCAGTGGATGGGGCGAGTCATCCGCAGACCTCCGGCGAGCTTGCAGCCCATCCCGCCGGTGTGGCCGTTGGCACGCTGGGGCATCGACGTCGTTGGACCACTCCCGCGCGCCCCGGGTGACCTTCGGTTTGTTGTGGTTGCCCTGGAGTACTTCTCTAGATGGCCCGAAGCGGTAGCATTGGCTAAGGTCACCTCAGTTGTGCAACATTTTCTCTAGCAAAACGTCATTTGCCGCTTCAGAGTCCTGAGGGAGGTCACTGTCGACAACAGCTTGAAGTTCGACTTCGCACCCTTCAAAGCCTCCTGCGACTGCATAGCATCACACTTCGATATGCTTCCCTCGGGCACCCGCAATCCAACGGAGCAGTCCAGCGGGTGAACGAGAGCATCTCCACCGGAGTCAAGAAGCGCCTTGTCGGGTTGCCGAAGGGCAAGTGGCTAGACAAGCTCCATAGCATGCTCTGGTCCCTTTTCACGACGGTGACGCGTCCGATGGGGTTCACACTGTTCAAGCTCCTTTTCGGTGACGAAGTAGTCATGCCTGAAGAAATCAAGGCTGGCTCAAGGAGGGTCCTAGTCTAGGCCCCAGCGGAAGAGAGTGAGCTGTCTCTCGATCTTCTCGACGGGGATCGGGTGAGCGCCACCCAACATATCGCGAAGTACGCATGCCAGGTGGCACGCGCGCACAACCGCACCATATACTCACGCGAATTTTAGTCGGGAGACCTTGTCCTCAAAATGGTGCTTCACGCGGCGACGGTCAGCAAGCTGGAGTCCAAGTGGGAGGGCCCCTACATCGTCGCGGTGGCTTTGCAGCGCGGTGCATATCGTCTCGCAACGTTGGAAGGACAGTCTCTCTGCCACACATGGAATGCAGACAGGCTACGGTGATATTATGTATGAGGCCGAAGGGATGCCCACAGCATGGCGGCACCCTGACCCTTGTAATCGCTCACCCAAACAAACGGGAGATCAATAAAGCCCATCATTTGAGAAACTAGTCTCATTCTGTGTAAAGACACATGGAGGTGAGCCTCCGCGTGCACTCTACGGAGTATAAATAAGACACGCGGAGGTGAGCCTCCGCGTGCACTCTACGGAGTATAAATTAGATGCGCGGAGACAAGCCTCCGCGCGCACTCTACGGAGTATAAATAAGACGCGTGGAGGTGAGCCTTCGCGTGCACTCTCCGGAGTATAAATTTGACGCGCGGAGCCAAACCTCTGCGTGCACTCTTCAGAGTAGAAATAAGAACAAAATCGCATGGCCAGTTGCTAGCTCTGCTGCCGCCACTTTGAAAGGTTGGGGATGGAGCGCTCGAGCATCTACTTCGGCTAGTCGCCATCTCCAATGTCGCCACTTCGAAAGGTTGGGGACGGAGCACTCAAGCGTCTACTTCGGCTAGCCTCCAGCTCCGCTGCCGCCACTTCGAAAGGTTGGGGATGGAGCGCTCGAGCATCTACTTAGGCTAGTCGCCAGCTCCGCTCTCGCCACTTTGAAAGGTTGGGGACGGAGCGCGCGAGTGTCTACTTCAGCTAGTGACTAGCTCCGCTGCCGCCACTTCGAAAGGTTGGGGACGGAGCGCTCAGGCGTCTACTTCGGCTAGTCGCCAGCTCCGCTGCCGCCACTTTGAAAGGTTGGGGACGGAGCACTCGAGTGTCTACTTCGACTAGCCGCCAGCTCCGCTTTCGCCACTTCAAAAGGTTGGGGACGGAGCACTCTGACGTCTACTTCGTCTAGCCGCCAGCTCTGCTACCGCCACTTCGAAAGGTTGGGGCGGAGCACTCGAGCGTCTACTTCACTGTGAGGTCTGTGCCTATGTGGGCGGGGTCATTGGCCCTTCGTTCCTACCCTAGTTCATGCGTATCACGTACAGTGTGCTGAGGGCAAAGCCAGCGGAGGCCGCTTCGTGCCCGAAGTCCTATGTGTTGGTCGAAGACAAGTGCAATTGCAACAACAACAAGGACACGTACTCACTTCAACCAAGGTTTTTATTGCACTTATAAAATAATGATTACAGGGATGTTCGGTTAGTACATTGGGGAAGAACAACATTTACAAATGCCTTCGGGCGGTCAGGGTCACTCCTCACCTGGCTCTTCTACCTTAACGTGCCCTCGCGCCGACATCTCCCCCTCCGACCTCCGAGCTCCCTAGAACTACAATGCTCCTCTGCCCACCCCCAATGTCGAAGGTGTCGCCAAACCATAAGGTCCGAAACTAGCAGGCGCCCTTTGTCAAGCACCTGCCCGTAGTAGAATAGCACACATGATCAAAAAACTTGGGCAATTTTCTCATTTCATTGATAAAAGAAGGGGCCAAGGGGCGCCAGTTTACATGGTAATGGATACAACACACACCTACACCTCTACACCCCTAAGTCTTCGGCATCACACATGTGGGTCGACGCCTTGCCCCGCGCCAGTGGCGCCATCTTCGTCGCGCCGCGCGACTTCGTCGAGCCATGCACCGAAGTCCTGTTCGTCGTGCAGTGTCTTGCGCAACGCCACCTTCACCGCGGCCTCCCCGATGTAGTCCCAGATCCGGTGGTGGAAGGCCCGGTCGGTATGGTGGATGGTGTGCACGGTGCCAGACATGACCCCGGCTCCTGCTGGCTTCTCCAGCCGAGGGTTCGCCAGCTCGCCCACATGGTGGTAGCCCCGGTGGTGCAGGAGGGCGAAGGCAATCCATGACATCACCACGGAGCAGTGGTTGCCGAAGGACCTAGTGGCGTTGAGGGCGAGGCCAGACGCTTCCCCGATGCGCCGAAGCGTCCGTGGCAGGTCCTCGGGGCCGGAGGTGCGCGGCGGCACGACCACAGACAGGTCTTCCAGGGCACCCTCGAGAGCCTCCATCATGTCCCACGAGGCCACCGAAGCGTCGCCCAGGGTCTGGTCCTTCTCAGCAAGTGACACGGTTAGTTGGGCCTTCTCCCCAAGGGGACTGGAGCAGCCCGTCGTGTTCGGCGACGGTCGCTCGCTTCGCTTCCTCCACGAGCTCTCGGGCCTCTGCGAAGGCCTGCGCGCCCTCCGTCTCAAGGAGTTGGATGCGATCGTCCTTGGAGACATTCGCCTCTTCGACTGCACAATGGCGGTCCTCCAACGCCCTTCGCTCATGGGCGCGGACCGCCTACAGGGCGTGAGCAACGGCGAGAGCCTACACAACACAAGTGTCACTTCGGTCCTCAAACGTAAGCGTACGTACAAATTAATGCCACCGACAATTACCCGTATCTCCGAGGACTCAAGAACCCCCTCCGGCAGCTCCAAGCCGCATGACGTTTGTGCCCGCCGGTCCAACCTGGCGTCCACACAGTCGGTGGCCGCCTGCAGAGCTCACAGCACCTCCAGCCCAGGGACGAAATCAGAGACGGTCAGAAGCCAAGTCTCTGAGCCGATGACCTCCATGGCGGTGGGGGGTGACGTAACATCCGAGACGGGTGCGTCGAAGATCACGCGCCCACTGCTGTCGGTAGACCCTTGTCCGCGCCTTGGAGACCTTGTCTCAGTTGATGTCGACGAGGGGATCAACGAGCAGATTGGGGAAGCTTCGCAAAGTCGTGGGGGCAGAAAGAGTTTCGCCTACCTTCAATACGGACTGGTGAAGTCCTTTCCGCCTCGAACTGAACCGCAGGGGCGCCGCCTGCGTCTGGGGCAGCGGGGTCTTCTTCGGGCCGGACACACCCCCATCCCCAATCGCCACCGTAAATCCCTCCTTCACCTTGGACAGAGATTTGGGCGATGCGTCCTCGGCTTCTGCGGCCGGCGCGGGCGAGGAGGCTTCGCCCTCCTGGATGTCCGCACCTCACCCCTCCATTGCGCCGCCCAAGGTCTCCTCGCTGGGAGATGGGTGCTCCATCTCCGCCTGCAGGACCAAGTTGGCGTATTCTGCCAAGTCAAAGCTGGTGACCGCCGTGCCTTCGGTTCTGATATGATGTGCGGGAGGAGCGATCGGCGGACTGGATATGGGAGCAGGGGACTGGACCCTCCGCCGCGGGGGGAAGCCTCCCCCTTGTCATCGCCGTCATGGAGGTGAGCTCAGCCTTTGGTCGGAGTGGCGCACTCCGGCATAGGAATGCCGAGAGCTTCGCACACCCTGTTTATCGGCCCCAACTTCGAAGACTTAAAATAATTGTTGGCAAATTCTCCCATATTTACCCATACAATGCCAAGATTTAAATCAAAAGTTAGCTCATATTTATTTAAAACATTCTCAAAATAACTGGAGCATTAGTAATCTTTTTCTTAGTATCCCAGTTAATCTCTCCCATCCATCCGTAGGTCTAGCCTAATCCATGAAATTTTGTTAATAAATATAGATTAATTAAAGGGGCTATTGAATTAAAAATCGAGCCTTGGTGCCTTGCAATCAACTATGTCTAGCCATACTCCAATCTAAAGCGGAATGTTCTTGTAAATATCCCTGCAATGTCAATCTCTCTTTTTATCCTTCCCGGCGAAGTTACTCCGTCACTTCGCTTCCACCCAAAAAATCGTTTGACTCCGTCTCTATCCTGCAACTCACTACATACCCTTAATCATAGCAAAATATAAATAAACTCAATTAAACTTAATTGGACTTTTGCTGGATTTGTTGATTTGTCAGTCATTAGTCATGTAATTAGTCACTGGAGCCATGAAGAGACGACAAGCTCAAGTAGGATCAAGACTTGGATAGAGACGAAGATCAATAATCCATATAATCAACCGAGAAGGCTTTGAGTAAGATCAAGGCCATGGTAAACCAAGCAAGGAAAGTCATCACTTTGATCATATTGATCCTATATTTTATGCAAAATTATGTTCCTTTAAATTATCAAATTGCATGCTTATTTTATTATGCAAATGTATGTCAAAGCTTAAGGTAGTTACATGCCTATTTTATGTTTTAAATAATATGCCTTTCCTTGACACTTGAATCACCTGACCATTGTCACCCTAGATGTTAATGATAACTTTACTAGCTATAGATCATATTAAAATGCCATGCTAATCTTGTCAAGTCCAGGGCACTAGTGGCCCTGATCATCAATTTTTAAATATGAAAACTGGTCTTGGGACAGTCATGGAATGTAAGTGACTGATAATTTGCAACAACTTAATTTATGCTTCTCAAAACCCTAAAAACCTGCTATACCTGTCTGGGCGGATAGTAAGAGTTGTGGGTATGGATGTAACACGAGGATCTGTGGTTTGTGGAATGAACTGCCCGGACAAATTAAGGACTAAATCCTATGATGACCTCTCCGTGTACAACAGTGCAACCACAAGCTGGCAAAATGTAGGTTTGGCTGAATAATTTACTAGACCCTCTAGTCATCTCACGGAGGACGGGTGTAGGTGGGTAATTAAAAAACCTGCATTGAATGGGACACCAAATAGAGGTGACGTTGCCAAGGCTAGCGTTTGTGGAAAGTGGAGTCCGACTGCGCTAACCTATGATGAACATCCCGCACAACCTATCGAAGCAACCCATAGGTGTGAGATGCTAAAGGGCGAGGTATTGTAAAGGCCTCATGATAATCTCTCGATTTGCGTGACCAAGGAATCACATAGACCCATCGGGATGATTGTCTCTTGTGGGTAAAGATGTGCAGTCTCTGCAGAGTATACAACTGTTCGAACAGCCGTGCCCATGGTCAAGGGCGGATATGGGACCTTCCTCGAGTTAGTTCTATTTCAAAACTTTTGAGGGTGGGAAGAAAACTATCAGGTGGATGTAAACCTGACTTTGAAAATTTTCCTGGAGGGATGTACTCCAACGTTGATAATGAGGTGGAAGTAACCTAACGATCAAAAGCTAGCACAGGTGAATGGAACCATGTAATCAGTGGATGGAACCTACACTGCTATAAATACTACAAAATTCCAAACTCTTTAAAGCATGTTTATAAAATGCCAAGTCATAAGAAATTTTAATTATGATTATTGCAAATGTCACTTTAAGCAAATAAAAAAACCTCAAGCCACACTTGACAGCTTTGCATCTATTATTATTTGCATTCTACGTGGTGGCTAACTGAGTACCATTGTACTCACTGTTGCTCAATTACCATCATTCAGTCAATAAGAAAGAGAAGATCAAGCCATACTGTGTCTTCAGGGGATCGAAAGAGCAGGAAGATGAAGAGGCCAAGAACTAGGTCGCGAACGCCAGTTGGCCGCTTGTGGGCAAGTCTTGAGGTCCCACTTGAGTGAAGTTTTCACTGCTGCATTTTATTGATTTTGGCCTGATCGACCCATGAGTAAGTTGTTATTGTATTATCTACGCTTTCGCATGATATGTTTTTGATATACAGTAAGGTATATGTAAGTACTATCTACTGATCCAGGGAATAGGCAAGGAAGAAACAATGTGGCCGTGGCATCGACGACGCTGGATGCAGACAGCATGTTGAACAACTCTGATTCAGACACCTCTCGATGGTGCCATCGCAGCTCATTCTCTTGACATGGCACACATCAGCTGGACAGCAGAGGAGAGCAGGAGTAAGGCAGTGGTGCTTGGTTTGGCAAGGTGGCATCAAGGATTAGTAAGGAACGGAGCAGCTGGCGACCAGGCCGAGCCGAGTGGCCAATGAAGCAGCGGGCCGTAAGCATGGTGTGGGAGGCCAGGTCGCCGGGAACATCCGACAACGGCAGAGCTGAGCAGCCAAGGGGAGCAGTGGGGTAATGCCCGATGAGTGGCCAAGGGAGAGAGAGAAAGGGTAGGAGGCATTCAAAGGAAGACGACATTAATTGTGGATGTGTGATTTTGATTTGATCCAATGACTAGGATGTGCTAATGGAGCGCACTCCTGTGTGTGCATGCACCTATGGTGTGTGTGCGTGATAATGTATGCATGTGTGTCTATCTTGTAATCGCAAAAAAACTTTATTTTGTTCGGGTCATGACAGCAGGCACATCATTTTTACTTCAACTTGTAATCATATTAAATCAATTTCTTCCCTATCCAACCTAAGGTTTGTAGGATAAATACAATAGTCTAAAAGAAAAATGTAGAATAAAATACAGAATGAATAATATCGGGGCTATATCTGCTCTAATTGTATCCCTAGTAGCAACTGCATGTCCTAGTCTGGCCCAATCACAGTTCCACACGATGATGGTACCTTGACCAAGGTCGGCACCATCGCGACACTGCCATAGCTTCCCTGAGGATCGGGGCTAGATCTTGGCCCACCTAAACCTATTAGAGATTTTTTTGTTCACGGGGCTCGAGAGGGTAATTGTAGGATCGTATGGCACAATCAAAGGGGGGTGAATGATTGTCTCTGCTTTTTATCATTTGAAACCAAAGCACAATGCAGAGAAACAAAAACAAAGGAATCTGGATCATGACTGGAAGTACCGACCGCAGCAGCGTGCTAGTACGTGGTCGTAAGCCTCTGTGGCTCTGTCGCCCGACTGCACATCATGACCAGATGTTATGACCACTCATCCCAAACAATAGCCCTGACCACTCACTTATGACCGCATGCTTCTAATTGCTCGCTCCAGCTGCTCGCTTACGACCGCTTGCCTACGAATACTCGGATCAACTACTGACTTGCTCCGATCGCTCGGCATGATCTCGGATTAGTCACCTGATTGTTCCGATCACTCTACAGGATCTCAGATCGATCGCATGCTTGTTCTAATCTCTCTGCATGACAACGCTACACGTTGACATATCCTCCTTCCGCCTGACGTCTCCAGTCATTTGACCACCGCCCAAACGAGTACACACCAAAGACAACGCAGATTACCGTTTGGACCTCAGATTACCCCCTCCTAGTCCCGGTCTTCCTCATAACCGACCGTAATCGTCTCCACGCCTCCACGCAGCATCCACCTTTGACCTCCATGTGCTTCCAACATGGTCGTAAGATTGTCTGTGTTCTGATGCCGTGGTCGTAAGAATGTCTAAAGAGCTATGGTCTGTCATGGTCGTAAGAGTGTCTGAAGACTATAATCACTCGTAACTGAGCAGAACCACTCAAAAGCAAAGTCTTCCCCTGCATACGACCGAGTCTTTCACAAACACAAACTCCAAAGGAAACCAAATGTCAATTATTCATCATATCTTTATTTACGACCATCCACATGGTCTAACAATCTCCCCCTTGATGAATACAGTGACAACACTTTGAAAAATTCTCAAGAGATTTGCGTTTTGAAAGAGAAGCAAAAATTTTCCAATTTAATCTCCCCAAATATCTCTCCCCCTGACTTCAATTTCTCCCCATTTGGCAATGTAATCATCAAGAAAGCTTACAGAGAGAGAAAAATTATAAGAGTAAAGATCAAGGAGCTTTGAAGATTATACAAGTCAATTTGTATTTAATATTTTGTCCAAGCCGTCTGTGTGAGTAGAGCTTCCTAGATCATATAAAGTCATATATCATATAGCTAGATCAAAAACTAGTCTTTTAACACAAATAGACAATTTAGATCAATGACAGGCATCTCATCAATGACTAGACCAATTATAAAGAGAACAATGAGATATAACAACAAAAAATCAAAGCCTAAAATTGAAGTAAACATTAAATCTAGACGAACTAGCAGTCTCATAAACAATCTATTGCTTCGCACAAGATTTTTACGCATGTGGCATGTTTGTAGCATACTTCTTTTCATAATGCTATCTTTGTAGAAAACTTCCTTCTAAATGGTGGCATGCTTGAAGCATACATCTTTTCAATCTTCTTTTTCTCAATTCTCACTTGATACCACTTATATGATACCACTTGAAGAGTTTCTCCTTTTTATATAAATAACATGCCAACTTGAGTGAGCATAAAAAGATTATGATATGAAACATAAAAATCTCAAGGCCAAGATTTAAAATAAGATTCATAATTAAGCTAGTCCTTTTAGCTGAACATCACAAAGTACTATCAATAACCACTCTAGTCAAAGACTTATGCCAAGTCATGTTTTAATTCAAGTGGTAGATTAATTAAAACTAGTTGTGGTCTAAGCTACACAACATATGAGTAAATATGATAAAGCAAGCTCTACTACTCACTTGATTTCAATGACTCAATCTTGATGACTTATATGACAGGTATAATAACCAAAGCTCCTGACATCACTTCAAGACGACAAATTCCCCCTCAAAACAATCCCATCTCACTTAGAAAAAGATCAAATTGAGAAGAAGCAGGAAGCTTTGAGAGAGATCAAGAAAACCATAAAGAAGTTCAGAGACCACTTGTAAAATATCATTACCTCTCCACATGGTCTAACCTGAAGGTAAAGTCTCATGGAAACTCCCAAAAAAAAGCTAAAGAACCATCTAGTGTTCCAATCATGCAATGATGCAAAAGACTGGAACTAAATCAAGTGCCTATTCTCTACCCCTTGTTCCCTGGTCTTAAATCATTGTAGATGTCGGTCTCACAGCACTAGGGTTAGTCAAGTAAGCTTTAGGAATCCAATAATGTGATACTCAATGAAAAGGGTCAACAACAGGCAATGATAAAAATTTAAGTGAAAATTCAGCCTTTGTCAACTTTTGGTCATAAAGCCTCTATGTAGCTGGTTGAATCCCATCTGAGCGCCTCTGGACAACTGGTCGAATCCCTGGTCCGACCACGTTGTAACGACCATGTACAACCAGTCGAAACTCTGGTCCGACCACGTTGTAACGACCACGAGAAGACGTTGATCTGAACTCTGGTCTGATCACTCTGTTATGACCACAGTGACCTGCTGACCAACACCTCTGTTCGACCATGCTAGTCTGACCTTGAAGGACAACTAGTCGATACCTTGGTCTAGTCGTGGAACGTCTGACCATGGGACTTCTGTTCGACCATGCTAGTCCGACCATGAAGAGCGACTGGTCGAAACCCTGGTCTGATCGTGGGATGTCCGACCACGAAGCGCCCGACAACACGGCTGATTGGTCTGATCGTGGGACGTCTGACCACGGAGCGCTCGGCAACGCTTCTGATTGGTCTAATCGTGGGACGTTCGACCACGCGGTAATCTGAATGCTTCGGCAAGATTGGACTAACCACCGACCGACCATTACAACCAAATTCAGTAGCTGAAGTTCCCAAGACTGCAGAGAACACATGGAGGATGCAGGACGCCAGTTGGAACTTGCACAGCCTTAGCTTGGGAACGTTTTTTCAACCTATTTTTCTTCTCCATCTTTGCTTTCCGAAAACAGAATTGAACCACATGACCATCTCTACCACAGTGAGTGCATTTATACTTATCAATTGACTTCACAATACCCACTTTGGTAGATAATTCCTTTGTAACACCAGTAGGTTTAAATTTAATCTATTTAGGTTCAGCTTCTACTTCTAATTTCCCAGGTTCAAGAAGCTTAACAACTTTAGGAGGATTATGTTTGGCATGCTCAATGCAATTAAATTCTAGACCGTGTTTCTTTACACTTGTTTTTGATTGATCTAGAATCATGTTCAAATTCTTTTTACCAAATGAGAACCTCTCTAAAATGTCTTTTAGATACTCATTCTCTTTAGCCAATGTAGGACAGGTTGTGCATTTAACAAAATCATTTGCAAGGCCTTTAGAAGCAGTAGACTAAGCTAATTTGTCCTTTTCAGCAAAATCGTTGAGTTGTCTAGTTAAGGCTTCTATTTCAATGTCAAGCTTAGGACAATTTGAGCAAAAAAGAGTCTCATGATATAGCATTTTTTGGATTGACTCCTGAGATGAATTAAGCCTAGCCTAAAGCAAATCACACTTACACCAAGCCTTAGATTGGGCAAAAAAAGTAGACTTAAGCTTTTCAACTTCATTATTCGCAAGTTTTAACTTTTTATCACAAGAGTCATGTGTCAATTTGAACTTATCAAGTTTAGCAGTTACATCACTAAGTTGAGCCGATTTTGATGTATTAATTGTTCTAGCTATCTCTAACTCAAAATGTAAAACTTGGCAAGCCTCACAAGATTCATCATCAGGAATAGAAGCTCTAAGTCTATTAATTTTAGAATTTAAGCTCTCAACCACAAAATCATGATTTTTAATTTTCTTTTTATACTTTTTGAGCTCCTCTGTTAGTCTGAGCACAATACGAGATAAATCAGTATAAGAAGATTTTACCTCAACAGAATCACTGTAAAGATCATCATCATTGAGCTCCTCACTGTTGGCCATAAAACACATCCCGGTGAAGTCCTCCTCTTTTGCCTTCTTGCCTTTATCCTTACCGTCACTCACAGAGTCAACATCACTCAAATTAATCTTCTCAAGTGCTACAAGTACTTTGTTGACTGCCCTACGATAGTTGCACTTCTTGCTTTGGTCAATCTTGAATTGAGTGCAACAAGTTAGAGCCTTATCATCCTTAACCTCCTTGCTCCTTAGTTTGGGACAGTCCATCTTAATGTGACCTGGCTCGCCACACTCATAGCATCTGATCGGACCTGACACTCCACCACGCTTCCTCATCCTCATATTGTTGAGTGCCTTGTATGCTCGTGAGAAGATCAACACTAAGTCCTCTTCAGGGGGCTGCTCGAACTGTTCTTCTAAAAAAGAAGACAAGGCAAACAAAGAAACACAAGACAAAGCATTTGATGAAGCAGCCTGCATGGGGTTAGTCACAAGTGCTAAAGGTGAAGATTTATAAATCTTAGATGGCAAAGCTTCCATTTCATAGGTTTTCAATCTAGAATAAGGATTATCCATGGTTAAAGTATGTAGATCGATAGTTTGATTAATAGTTGTGACAACCATTAACCACTCAGAACTTAAAGATCTCAAAATTTTAGTTGCATTATCTTCATCAGCGGGAATAACACCAACACCGTGTAGATCACTCAATATTTTCTCAAAACGAGCAAAGAGATCATCAATGGATTCACTAGGCTTCATAACGAAATCAGAATATTCTTTTTAATAAAGATTTTTATGCACTTTCTTGATTTTAGTGGTTCCTTCATTATAATTACAAAGAGTTTTCCAAATTAAATGAGCAGAATTAATATGAGCTACACGATCAAACGCTTTGCGAGAAATCTCTTGAAATAACAAGTTACGAGCTTGAGCATTTAAATTAACATCTGCTTTATTTAAATTAGTAACAGTAGCAGGAACCTCATGTGGTGTAGCACCTTTATTCCAAACATCACTACCTTGAGCCTCAATGTAAGCTTGCATCCGACACTTCCAAAAGGCGAAATCAGTACCATCGAGCATGGGGGACGATTCACATACCTCTCTGACACCATAGCAACCTGCTCTGATACCACTTGTAAGATCATATGGCACAATCAAAGGGAGTGAATGATTGTCTCCGTTTTTTATCACCTGAAACCAAAGCATAACGCAGACAAACAAAAACAAAGCAATCTGGATCACGAATGGAAGTACCAACCGCAGCAGCGTGCTAGTACGTGGTCGTAAGCCTCTATCGCTCTATCAGCCGACTGCACATCACGACCAGACGTTACGACCACTCATCCCGAACAATAGCCCCGACTACTCTCTTATGACCGCATGCTTCTGATTGCTCGCTCCAGTTGCTCGCTTATGACCGCTTGCCTATGAATACTCGGATCAACTGCTGACTTGCTTTGATTGCTCGGCACAATCTCAGATTAGTCGCCTTATGTTCCAATCACTCTGCAGGATCTCAGATCGATCGCATGCTTGTTCTGATCTCTCTACATGACAACACCGCATGTGGTCATATGCTCCTTCCGCCCGACGTCTCCAGTCGTTCGACCACCACCCGAACGAGTACACACTGAAGACAACACAGAGCTCGGAAAATAGAGGAAAAACGTCGATGCTCTGGAAATCACGAGAGATGAAAGAATCTGATCTATTATTTCATCAGCAAGTTCTTGGCTACAAAGCGCCTCATGGCACCCCTAAAAACTTATCCACGAAAGCCCTAAAAACTTTTACGCATCTACAACTTCCCTTGCTTTTATAGGCCAGCGCACAAAGTCATGTTACATCCAAACACGTTAAACTGTGTCCTGTTCTACCTAGACATGAAATCTATCTCTTCCTCAAACCAAGAGACTCAAAACCCTTCCTAACAAGGGTTTTAACCAACTCGTACAGATCATGGACTCCATCCACAACTCCATACAACACCCATGACAAAGCCTCCAGGATATCCCTTCTTGTACCTTCATCGTGCACTATCATCGCGTGCTCTTGCGTGAGCCCAATCACCTCACGTGACCACCTGACCGCCTGGACCTCAGATTACCCCCTCCTTGTCCCGGTCTTCCTCGTCACCAATTGTAATCGTCTCCACGCCTCCACACAGCATCCACCTTTGACCTCCATGTGCTTCCAGCATGAGCTCGACCACCTCGCGTGACATCCCGACCGCCTAAACCTCATATTACCCCCTCCTAGTCTCGGTCCTCCTTGTCACCGACCATGGCCGCCTCCATGCCCACCTGCACATGCAAAGACCAAAGAAACCATCTCCCCAGTACAAGTTCTCCGCAACTTGACCGTAATCATCACACATTAGCAAAACACATCCTTGTCTATCCCTAGACAAGAACCACACCCTCTATGACCATCCCCCAAGTCGTTTACGACCACACCAGAACGCTTACGACCATCGCTAACTGGAACAACCCTTCAGACCACACACTACGACCGCTATCGCAGAGTATTTGTAACCCACAAGTACTCCGAAACCACTCGCACTGCTACTGATGACTATAGAGTACCAGCTATCGAGTATCGCCAGTCGTAGCACATACTCGAAACCTACAAGTACAGACAACATTCCAACACCCGACCACTTGCCATGGTCACGAAACCACTTCTACCAAGTACCGAGTCCTCCGACTATGAGTACATCAAGCAACAACCATCCATCAACAACCACCACTCACCGACCAGACAACCACTGGCCCAATCCGAGTACTCAACGTACTCAACGATCACATGAGTGAAGCACTCGTATCGACCATGAAGGTCTACGAGTACCGACCGAGAAGCCTACAGCAATCGATCGCTAATCCTTCGACTACCGCAGGCAGAACAGCAGACTGTAAAAGTCTACGAGTATCGACAAGACAACCATGACTACATCCAAGAAGTCAGTCTGCAAAACCTACGACCATGAATGTAGTCTGCAAAACTTACGACCATGTAGGTAGTCTGCAAAATCTACGACTATGAACGTAGTCTGCACAACCTACGACCATGAACATAGTCTGCAAAACTTACGACTATGTAGGTAGTCTGCAAAATCTACGATCATGAACGTAGTTTGCACAACCTACGACCATGAACGTAGTCTACAAAACTTACGACCATCGACCGCAAAGCCCTCGACTAACGACCAGTAAAGTCTACGACTATCGAGTACTGTAGCTACGACCATGAAAGAGTATTGTAGCTACGATTACTTGCCTTGGTCATAAAACCAAAGTCGTACTGCCGTGGTCGAAAAGTCGAAGTCGTACTACCATGATCGAAGCCAGACGTGGTCATAGCATCGTTATTCGTAAGCTAAACGTGATCGTAGCATGCCGTGGTCGTAAGGTGGACGTGGTCGAAAACTGCCGTAGCCGTAAGCTGAACGTGGTTGTAGCATGCCGTAATCATAAGCTGAACGTGGTCGAAAGCTGCTTTGGTCGTAGCCGTGTTCAAGCCATGGTCATAAGATTATCTGTGTTCTGATGCCGTGGTAGTAAGAATGTCTGAAGAGCTGTGGTCTGTCGTGGTCGTAAGAATGTCTAAAGACTATAATCACTCGTAACTGAGCAAAACCTCTCAAAAGCAAAGTCTTCCACTGTATACGACTGTGTCTTTCACAAATGCAAACTTCAAAGGAAACTAATTGTCAATTATTCATCATATCTTTATTTACAACCATCCACATGGTCTAACAGTTATGCATTAAAATCCCAATGAAATTACCCAAACAAACCCTTTATCGTACCCGGGTGGATGGAATGTTACATAAGCAGTCATTATGTGACCAGTTTGTGAAATGTGACTGATTGGCAGTTTGGCACACCTAAATAGTTTTAGCATATACAGAGAAGTGGCTCCGGGACGACAACCAGCTTGATCACCGAATGAACAGAGAAGATGAGCTTGGCAATCTTAAATTTGCCTACTTAAGACACATATTATAGGCTAGTAATTATGCCAACAAAGCTGTTGATAGTCTAATGGATACAAGCCTTGCAACCTAGCCTTATTCTAATTTGTTGCTAGCATCAGTCCCACTTACTGGGCATGCAGTCTTACAGAAATGCAATGGGAAAAACATAGTGGAATTAGAATCATCAGTGTATTATGCCCTGTAGTGCTCTGCGCTCAAGTCACCCCATCTGACGTTGTACTTTGCTGCAAGGTAATGGGCGCCTACAGGTCCACGGCTTCCGTAAGGGTATAGCTCGGGGGCAATCCGCTTCTCTTCCAATTCCTTCAGAAGGGGTGTGAAGAGCTCCCATGCGGCATCCAACTCATCAGAGCGGATGAAAAGCCTTCGCTCTCCTTCTATAGCATCAAGCAAGAGCCTCTCGTAAGCATCTGGTATCTCCTTCGAGTACCTAAGGCAAGTTCATATAACACTTTAAGAGATAATGAAGTGTACCAAGATAAAGCAAGCACTTCAGACAAACTGACTGCAGAGTTATCTGCAAAATATGAGCACGATTTGATGAACTGATTAGCTAATACACTATTATGCCTAAGTGAGATTGCAGACAGAAGCATCCTAGGCCAAAAATGAAGTAACAATTCAAACAGCATAATAGGACTATAAACATATTATAAGATAAAGCAGAAGATAGACCTTAACTTTCCAGTTTATTACTAGGACTTTAACTACTAAGAGCCTATTTGGCCTACCATAGTAACAAACTTAATAACAAATTCGATAGGAAACCATAAGCCCCTTGTTTTTGTCCTCCAACTGGGTGGATTATTTTCAACCAAACAAGAGAAAATAGACTGTTTCAAGCATAACAACAATGTCATCTGAGATTTGGAGTTAACAGCAGTTCTTTGGGAAATGCATTAGAAATCTTTAGCTTAATTTGCAACACCCAGTTCTACCACGATTACAAATGGTTGGTGCATCCAATTCTTAACTACATATGATATATTTGTGATTCTTCCAACATATGCATTTATATGGTTCAGGACCATAGCTGATTTTGGTCCCTTATTTTTATGCTCCATAGAAATAGTCCAAAACACAGCATGTTGTCACTAAAATGCCACTTTCCAAATATTATGAACATGTGACTGCAAATTGGCACTCCAATCACTACTGTGCAAATCAACCAAACAAGTGTCATCCTAAGTACCCAAACTGTACGAGCACCGTACCAAATCCCGCATCTCCAAGGAAAAATATTGCAAAAAATTGCTGGAAAAATCAAAATATTGTTTACACTTCAAAGCATCAGCACTAAGGACCTCATTCCAATGGACAAAGCAGAAAGCCTTTCCATAATGTTGCAATCTGGATTCACAATAATAAATACCTTAAATCGTTATCAGTTACCACATACCAGACATAACTGATTACATTAAGGACTTAAAGAGGAAAATTTGCACCGACAAAGAAGAGTTAAAAAAAAATTTGGATCGATTTACTCCTTTTAATTAAGAAGTTTATCTTGTTCATGGAGTTAGATCAAGCAGTTTGTACGGTCTCCAAAAAGCTTTGAGCTATTGGATGTGTATTAAAAATGACTCACAAGACTGACTGAAAAAAGCCTATGCATGGGCCAAAAGGACATATATGTTGATATGTTCCCACTCATAGTTACAACTACTAAGACAACCTAAAGCCCTAAACAAACAAACAAAACAAAGAAGCAAACAGCCAGACACTAGAGCTCCTAATTTTGTCTAATTACTTATCTTAATGTGAAGAAAGAAGCATTTTGGGTACAATATCAAAACTAATACCTCAATTCTTCAAAATAAATAAACCCCTCTGGGTACAAATGTAAAATTGCTGCAAAAATAATCTTACCTTGCTGCATAGTGAAGATTCAAATTACTTCTATCAAGTCTCATACTGAGACCAGGAATCTTGTTGTTAATCTTTAGGTAGATAGCTTCATCAGGTTGGACACGTATCACAAGCTCATTAGTGGCCCTATCAAGATCAGTCCCAAAACTCCCCTTGTAGAGGTTACCAGGAACATGTCGGAACTGTACTCTAATCTCAGCCCTGAAATTTGTTTATTTTTCATGTTGGAACACGAGTCAGGATATTTGGCATACAAAAGTAACCCCAAAAAAGAGATTTCAGAAGAAATAATTTTGTGTTATGTACCCACAATTAATATTAGGAAATATACTCCAATCTGCTTATTGTTTTTATCATAAAAGTAGATTAAAAAACACTAAAAAAAGGCACAAACAAAGAAAGAAGAAACAAAAATGCCTTCAGGATAGTAGTTTGAACATTCTCACCAGACCCTTGGTATATGAGCTAAAGTGTGTTATGAATATTGTGCATGTATTCATAAGGCCCAAAGGGCAATATATATAGAGGTACAAGGGGGATATACAGAAGGAGTACAAGGCATATTAGGAAACAAATAACAGACCTAATCTATTTCCTATTCTATCCTTAACACCCCCCTCAAACTCATGGTGGATCACACACACTGAGTTTGGAGAGAAAATACAAATGTTGTGCCCTAGTCTGTGGCTTCGTGAAGAAGTCAGCAATCTGTAACTCTGAGGACACAAACTGAAGAGCAAGTACACCCTCCTGCACTTGGGAACGAGTGTATGAACCATCCACACCAATGTGCTTGGTGAGCTCATGCTTCACTGGATCACGAGCAATGCTGATAGCGCCTGTACTGTCAGTCATAAGAGTAGTAGGTCCCCTCACAGGTACACCAAAGTCTGCAAGTAACCATCTCAACCAAGTAATCTCTGTTGTCACAGCTGCCATAGCTCTCAACTCAGCCTCTGCACTCGAACGGGAAACTGCAGTCTGCTTCTTTGCCTTCCAGGCAATCAGGGAGGAGCCAAGAAAAACACACTAAGCAGAAAGAGAACGACAATCAGAAGGATCACTAGCCCAGGTCGCATCAGAGTACGCCTGAAGCTGAAGTGAGGTGGAGCTAGGGAAAAACAAGCGACGAGAGATGGTCCCACGCAAGTAGCGAAGAACACGAAGATGACTGTAGTGAAGATGAGTAGGACAAGCCATGAACTGACTCAAGATATGGACAGCATGAGCAATATCAGGACGAGTGCTCACAAGATATACCAAACTGCCAACAAGATGGCGATACCGAGTAGGATCCTCAAGAGGATCACCATCAGTAGCACGGAGCTGAAGAGAGAGCTCCATAGGAGTCTCAACAGTGCGATATCAGTCAGACCAGACCGATCAAGAAGATCCTGGACACACTTCTGTTGGGAAAGGTAGTAACCCTCAGGCGTGACAGAAACCTCAATCCCAAGAAAGTATGTAAGCAAGCCAAGATCAGTCATCAGAAACTGCTCACTGAGATGCTTCTTCACATATGCAATGAACGAGGGATCGTCACCAGTGATGAGCATATCATCTACATATAGAAGCAGTGTCCTACCTCGAGGTGAGACATGGATAAATAGAGCAGGATCATGGGCACTGACAGTGAAACCGACAGCGGTGATCACTGAGGTAAAACGCGCAAACCAGGCACGAGGGGCCTGTTTGAGACCATAAAGAGCGCGACGAAGACGACAGACATGACCAGCTGGAACAGAATACCCGGGTGGTGGCTGCATGTAAACCTCCTCATGCAAGACACCATTAAGAAAGGCATTCTTAACATCCAGCTGAGAGATAGACCACCGGCGAACAGAAGCAACCGCAACAAGAGTGCGAACAGTGGTCATATGAGCAACAGGAGCAAATGTCTCATCATAATCTCGACCATACTCCTGCTGAAAACCACGAGCCACAAGACGAGCCTTGTAGCGCTCAATGGTACCATCAGACCTGGTCTTAATCTTGTACACCCACTTGCACGTGATAGGACGAGCGTGCACAGGTGTCGGGACAATATCCCAAGTCTCCGTACGACGAAGCGCATCAAGCTCCTCTGCCATAGCGAGCTGCCACTCAGAATGAGAAGCAGCCTCGCGATAAGAACTAGGCTCAGTGATAGAAATAGCATGAGCTGGCGAAGCAAAACCAAGACGAGCAGGAGGCCGAATGGTTGCCCGGTCACGAAGGGCGTAACGAGGAGCATCATCAGATGAATCAGACGTCGGTGTCGGCAAGAGACCAGGAGAGAGATCTGGTGAAGGACGAGGACGTCTGGAGTAGTGCACCCCAGAGAAACGAGACGGTGGTGCCATAGGAGCAGGAGGCGGTGCTGCAGGAGGCACAGGAGGTGAAGGTACCGAAGGCGGGGAAAGGGGAGAAATGGGTGAGTCAGGGAGAGACAACCAGGAGATCGTCTCGATGGTGGAAGCAGTGTGAGGAGCCGAATCCCGATAGAAGAAAGGTCGAGATTCGTCAAAAGACAACATCTCGTGAGATCCTAATCCGTCGAGTAGAAGGATCATAGCAACGATAACCCTTATGCTCAGAACTGTACCCAAGAAACACACACTCGACTGACTGGGCTGTCAGTTTAGTGCGCTCACGAGGCGGCAGCAAGACAAAACAGGTGCAGCCAAAAACACGAAGATGATCGTACTGGGGGGCTCTAGAGTAGAGACGCTCTATAGGACTGACATCCTTAAGAGTAGTGAAAGGCTGCATATTAATGAGATATACAGCCGTAGAAACAGCCTCAGCCCAGAACTGTGGGGGAACGTGAGAAGCAAGAAGAAGGGTGCGAGCAATCTCAATCAGATGACGATGCTTGCGTTCAGCAACCCCGTTCTGAGCATGGGCACCAGGACAAGACTGATAAAGAGTGCCCTACTCAGAAAGAAATTGTCTGAACGCACTAGAACAATACTCGCCAGCAGAATCACAGCGAAAAGTACGAATAGAGGACTCAAACTGAGTACGAACCATCATGGCAAAGCTACGATAGATCGCAAGAAACTGACCACGATTAGACATAGGGAAAATCCAAGTAAAACGGGAATAGTCATCAATGAAAATAACATAGAATTTATGCCCGCCTTTGGAGAGAATAGGCGCAGGTCCCCATGCATCTGAATGAACTAAATCAAAAGGACGAGAAGACAATGACTCACTAGAATGATAAGGAAGTTGTAGCTGCTTGCCTAGCTTACAACCTCGACAAAACATGGACGTGTCAACAGTAACACGTCCAAGGACACCCTGACGAACTAACGACGAAAGACGAGACCCACACAGGTGACCTAAACGATGATGCCACTGCGCAAAAACTCCAGAGGTGGTGGCAGCAGTGGCAGTGGAGGTAGACGTGGCGGGAGACGTGGTAGGAGCAACTGAAGTGGACGGAAGATGAAGACGGTCGAGAATGTAGACCCTGACGATCCCTACGGCGCCAGCCAGTCCCAAGTATCGTCCCTGTCTGTCGATCCTGAACAAAACAGATGTGAGTCAAAACCAACCCTACAACCAAGGTCAGTGAGCTGTCCCACTGAAAGAAGCTGCATGGTTAGTTTGGGAACATGAGAAACAACTGGAACAGAAAAATCAGTGGTCAAAAGAGTGCCCTGACAGCTAACAGACAAAGAAGTACCATCCGCAGTCTGTACAGAGATAGGAAGGGCAGGTCCCACTGAAATGAGAGATGTGGAATCCGGTGTCATGTGGAAAGAGGCACCAGAATCTAGAACCCAAGAGGTACCTGGGGGAGACGTCTGAGCTAGACTGCCAGAACCCGCTGAGCTGTGAGAGCTGCTGAAGAAGAGCCTGATAGAGCTGTTGAACAGAGTCACCTCGCTGAGATCCTGATGAGCTGGTCTGTCCTCCTGTGAAGGAAGGGCCTCCCTGCCCCCCCTTGGATCGTCCAACCCCACGCGCCTTATTCCGTTTTTTTCGCACCGCACAACTCTGGTAGTCATGCCCGAAGTTCTTGCAGTAGTTGCATTGAACTCCAGTTGGTGCAAAAGCAGGAGCGGAAACAGGCACCTGGGAAGGAGCTGTAGTCGTAGCAGGAACCGTCGGCGTAATCGAAGGAGCAACAAGCACAGTCGGAACGGACTGTGCAGCTAGTCCGAGGCGTGGCGAGCGGCTCAGTAGTTGAGCTCTGACAGGCTCAAACTCTGGGCGAAGACGGCAAACGAAATCATAAAGACGGAGGCGATCATGATCCGCCTTCTGAACTTTGTGGCACTCCTGGCACAGTGGAGAAGCTAGCTCATCTAGCTGTCGCCAGATACTAGCCTGGGCTCGGAAGAAGTCGTCGACGGAAGAATCTCCCTGGCGAAGCATCTCCAATTCACGCTGAAGCGAAAAGAACTGAGCATCACTGCTCTGCTGGTATAGCTCACGCAAGTACTCCCATATCTGTCGAGTAGACCGCAGACCAACAATATCTGGCTGAATGGAGTCGTCGACGCTGACCACAAGGATGGCACGAACACGGGCCTCATCAGCACACCAGCGCTCGAAAGCGTCAATGGCATACTGAAAAGCCTCATCAGCAGCGTCAGCCTCTGCCTTCTTCTTAGCAGCTTCATCTGCCCCAGGAGGTGCATAAGTAGGCTGCCTAGGGGGAGGCTGAACCAGCGGTGGCGGAGAAGCACGAGCACCGGTAACATGTCCCCAAAGGCGGAGACCATCGAGTGTGATCTCCATGAGGGAAGACCATAACATGTAGTTCGTTCCATGAAGCTTTGTTCCCGAGAATGGGATCGCAGCAGACGGAACAGAAGCCATCGGTAGGCGGCGCTGGACGGCGCGGCGACCAAGGCAACGAAGTCTAACAGGCGGCGCTGGACGGCGCGGCGGTTAGAACAACGTTTTTTTTGCTTTCCTTTTTTTACCAACTATAAAAGGAAAAATTGAGCCGCTGAGAAGCTACTCCACTTCATTGAAGCACACCTGCTTCTCGGGCTCAGGCGGCGGCGGCCCTGCGCAGGCGGCAGCGGCCCGGCGCAGGAGGCGGCGGCGGCCCTGCGCAGGCGGCGGCAGCAGCGTCCCGGCACAGGCGGCGGCGGCCCGGCGCAGGCGGCAGCCCGGCGAAGGCAACGTCCCGGCGCAGACAGCGAAACGGCGGCCGGAGACAGCGGATCGGATCGCAAACAGCGGATCGGGGGCCGGCAGCTACGACGGTCGTCGGATCTGGCAGCAGCGGCAGTATGGGCAAAAGGGCCCGGGCGGCGGCACGAGCAGAGAAAGCCCGAGCGGCGGCGGCACGGAGGCAGCGGAAGAATCTAGGTCAGAGCCCTAAACTAACCTAGGCTCTGATACCATGTTATGAATATTGTGCATGTATTCATAAGGCCCTAAGAGCAATATATAGAGAGGTACAAGGGGGATATACAGAAGGAGTACAAGGCATATTAGGAAACAAATAACAGACCTAATCTATTTCCTATTCTATCCTTAACAAAGTGATCATGTGGTAAGGTGTTGGCACTCACTAGAAAGTGTTGGTATCATATGGCAAGGATAACTATTTTCATGGACACGTACCGTTTCATATGCAAATCTTTCCCAGCATTCAAAAGAAAGAGAACTCATAACTATTTCCATGGACACGTACCGTTTAGTATGCAAAGCTTTCCCAGACTTCATAAGAAAGGGAACTCCATCCCATCTAGCGTTATTTATGAAAAGTGCAGCTGCAGCAAATGTTGGAGTCAGACTATCCTTGGGCACTGTCTTATCATCAGTGTATCCAGGGTATGTAGTACCACCCTTTGTGTGACTTTTATACTGTCCTATTACCACATCTTCCAGTTGCAAGGGCTTCATGGAGCGCAAAACTTTAACCTAGAAAAATATATGGAAGTAGTATAACATGATCAATGAATGGCAATTTAAGAATGTGCATTTGATTTGTAACATAATAATAAGATTGGTGTATAACATAGATAAAAATCGTTTTGAATGGCACAGGCACAAACCTACTTCCGTAACCTAATATCTGTTAAATCCTATGTTTAGGATTACTGAAGGAACAGGCACAAACCTTCTCATTTCTTATGTCCTCTGCTTCCAAGCTAATAGGAGTTTCCATTGCAAATAGGGCTAGTATCTGAAGAAGATGATTCTGCATTATGTCCCGGATAATACCATAACTATCAAAGTACCTGAGTAATTCAACAATAAAGTAAGCGACTATCCTAGGGAACTAACATGGTATCACAAAAGAAATAACAAAATCATACCCTCCTCGTCCTTCAGTGCCAAAGTCTTCTGAGAATATCAGTTGTACATTCCTTATATATTGCCTTGACCACAGAGGCTCAAAAACAAGATTGGAGAAGCGAAGGACCGACAAGTTCTCCACCAGTTCCTTTCCTAAGTAATGGTCAATCCTGAATAAAAAATAGAAAGGAACACAGCATTCATAAGTATCTCACTCTATGAAAAGAATTATCATGCATCTCATGCTCTTGAATTTCTTATGAATCACTAGCCGAATGCCTATGCGTTGCAACAGATCTCAAATAATTGATACCGCAAATAAATCCAAAAGAAATTTAATATGTTGCATTTTATTGCAATCTATAGTGTATCTAGTAGTAATCCCCTCTCCTTGCAATCCCACCACCGAAAACAGAAAAGAGAGAAAAGAACAATGAAAAATCAATTCAGTGAACCCATACCCATATTTTTGTTTTTAATTAAAATCAATGACATCATCCCAATTCTCCATAATGTAAGGCTCGATTCAAGCTTCAGTTAATAAATAATCATCTGCGAAATATAGCCATCAACTGACCATATCATATACAAAAAATAAATTTCCCCGCAACAACCTTCCTAAATCAGTATTATCGCCTCTATATTAATTCAATACATGTATTGTCATTGAAAGGTTAAGAACACGTCTTTGACCTCGACCGGAACTTGATAGTTGATACTCAAGTATCTTCAAAGTTGCTGCACAACATCTTCTATAGATTAAAAAAACTCAATGGATAAAACGCACGACCACCCCCCTCGTTCTCCGCCTACCTCCAACCCCTCCTTCCTACCCGTTGATCTTCAGATCTGGTCCCCCTACCCATCCTCCGGCATCCAGCGACCTTGCCAGCAGGAGAGGGGAGGGGGATCCACCCCTGCTGGTTCCTCATAGATAGTACTAATACTAGTTAGTAGTTTTTTTCTCTTTCCTTTCTTTGTGAGCACCTCTGCCCAGCTTCGTCCTTGGCCGGTCATGGCGGTGTGGCCATCCCCCCCCCCCCCCCCCCCCGGTAGTTTTCTCCCAGATCTTTAGCTCAAGCAACCTATTCCCCATCAAGTTTATTTGGATTCCTTGTCAGATCTGGCCATCTCAGGGCCTTGCTGCGATTCTTGGAGACGGCGGTCCTACTTCAACAACATCATTTATCCCGGTGCCATCCTCTCCACTTACCTCATCCTCAGGCAAGTCCTGCGGAAGAGGCATCCAGCGGCTTCAGTGCTCTAGCTTCCTCCTCGGCCACTGGAGTAAGCTGCGGTGGGTGCATAGTGGTCTCCAAGCGGGCTACACCTCCTGTCCACAATCTTCATCAGGTTTTGTCGGCCGTCATCTTCACTTCCGGCATCCACAACAGTTGACCAGCTCAGGTACGTGACGGCCATTCACTGCATTCGCCGGTGAAGCTTTTCTGTCTGCCTTGCAAAGTGTGCACCAAAGGCTGAGAAACTTATCTGAAATGGATCCAATGTAATTTTTCTTTACTTCCAGATTATCTTTGTAATCTTGGGGACCATGTACTGTTGTTTAGTCTAATATAAATCTGGGATGTTGAACCTTCAAAAAAACATCTTCTATTGATGCGAGCGAGACAGGACTCGATAGTGAGTGAGATGTGGCTGACTGCTGACCTATTGGGCCCATATGTCGGCGTGGGAGGAAGGGGACAGACCTTAGAAATTTAGTGTGCTCACAAAAATTCTAAGATTTATAGTATTTTCTCTTTTTTCCATTTTTCCTTTTTTTTCTTTCCCTTTCCTTTCTTCTTTTTTTCTTCCCCTTTCTTTCTTTCTTTTCCCCACCCTACTCCTTCCTCTCTCTTTCTCCTGTGCAGCTGACCTGCCTCCTCTCCGCCTGCACGGCCGCTGCCGCCCCCATGCACCGCCATCACCGAGCATCCGCAGGGGCTGGTGTTGCCCCTGGCCAGATCTGGATCTCCCAAGTGAGCTCCTCCAGCACGATCTCTCCTAAGGCCGCCGCCCCATGCGCCACCGTCGCTGAGCTTCGGCAGCCAGCCGGCGTTGCCCCCATCCAGATCTGGGTCTCCTAGGTGAGCTCCAACACCACCTTTCCCTCTCCTCTCTAGAGCAAGAATTCTAGCAGAACTTTACCTCTTGTGTTCGTGCTTGTGCTTTGGTGAGAGGGGAGGCGGCGATGAGGGGACTCATTTGGAAAAAAGACCTGCGATGCGAGCAAGACGGGACTCAGAGCGAGTGGGATGTTGCTGCCCTCTTGGGCCCACATGTCGGCATGGGAGGAAGGGGAAGGGCAGACACAGTACCACCACCACCAACTGCCTCTTTTATAATAGTAAAGATATTGCCTCTTTTCCCTTTTTCAATTGGAAGATTGATTTGACATTTACAGGATAAGGGAATGAAAATTATATGTTAAGTTAGCAATGCCAGAAAAAAAAATCTACCAATTCTCCCAATTTCAATAGATGCTTGTATCACCTGAAGATTTGGTCCTCTACCAGGTACTGCTTCAGACCTCTTGTTAATGCTGCAGAAGACTCTGAGTCCCGGCCAAAGGGTTTCTCAACAATTACCCTTGTCCAGCCACTGGCAGATGATGCTGAATTGCTTGCACACTTTACGACATCCAGGAATATATTAGGAGGTATTGACAAGTAGAAAAGACGGTTAGGAACTCTGGAACCCTGCAGATAGAAAACAGGAGTTTGATTAGATTATCCTTGATTTTTTGGAATGAAAATAGATTTAGTGGTATCAGAATTTGCACACTATTTTAGTTGTTTACAAGAAACAGGTTCTAAACTTGTAACACAATAGATGCTACATTGTTTGATCAAAATTTTCCATCTCACTCTGTACATTCAATGTGCCAAAAGCTTACTGTACAGACCTTCTCAAGGGACAAGTGCATGTAGAGTTTTGAGAGACTACAGTTTCAGCTCGATGGAAACACAGAATTATAAAAGAACGGTCAGGAAACTATATGTTTAAGTACTGCAGTTTTGAGATTGATACAAAATGAGATGTAAAACGAAATGATGCTGATCAAGAAAAATAGCAAGCTTACGTCACTGAAAAACCAGGTTATATGAAGAATTCATCCAAACAAATAGAAGTATGGTAACCTCATGGTTGAAGTAAAATCAATGGCTCATTCTTGTTTTGACTTGAAGTGCATACACAAACCTCATGTTGTTTTAGTTTCTTGTCTAGCTCCATGAAATGTTCCTCTGAATCATATTGGCCTGAATGATAGAAGCATCTTTTCAGAAACTCTTCCATTTTCTCACTACAGTTTTCCCTGGAAAGAAAGAATAGGTTCAAGCACCACCGAGAAAAATGCATGCCTGTACAAAGTTTCATTTTCTTAAGAATAGTCAGAAGTTATGGTTACAAGTCTTCCCCAGTTAAGTACCTTTTATCTATTCTGCAAGTCAGTGTTTTGCTGACCATGTTTCTCAATTCAGCTTCTGTCATCTTGCTCCGTGCGTATCCAAAGATGGTGAAATGCTAAAGAAGAAAAATACTTTAGTTTAGATTTAACAAGAGTTGCTGCAAAGTTCATCACAAGTTGGAGAAAAATATACACAAACCTTTGGAAGACAATCTTCATAGTAGAGAGCAAAAAGGGCAGGAAATATCTTCTTCTTGGCAAGGTCACCCGATGCTCCGACTACAGTGATGCTAACAGTAGACTCATCATTTTTTAATAGAGCACTCAAGTCTTCAAATTCATCCAGAGTGATTTCTGAAGGTGTGACATTTTCCACATTTGATGGAGCAGCAGGTGTGACAGCATTCTCCACACTAACATCCATGGGACCTTTCACTAATGATTAAGTGTAAGATAAGTAAAAAGAGTCATTGTGTATCATAATTAACTAACAAGGAGTCTTATCACATGAAACACTCACTATGCATTGGATGTTTTAGTTGAATTTAAAAGAGGAGTAAGTCCATATAACACCATAAATTTTGCTTGAAAGTCCGTCCAGCACTTCGAACTATGAAACCACACATTTGACCCCCGAACTTTGCAATCCAATTCAAATAACATTCTAACTCGGTTTCGCATGGTGATATTACCCGTGTGGTGTGATGAGTGGACAATTTTACCACCAAAGATGACATGTTGGTCAAATTGGGTCTATGACATGTGGGGACCACAAGGGCTTCTCCCCCACCGAGCTCCTAGTCGTTCTTCCATAGCCACCGTCCCCTATAGTTCCCTCCCTCTTTGTTTCGATTTGGGTGAGAACACCCTGTGGGTTCCACCTATCATTCACCTAAATTTGACCAACATGTCATTCTATATGATAAAACCGTCCATTCATCGCACCACGTGGCAATATCACTATCCAAAATCGGGTCAGGGTATTATTTGAACTGGATCGCAAAGTTCAGAGCGTCAAATATCCGGTTTCATAGTTTGTGGTGCTGGACGGACTTTCAAGTAAAGTTCGGGATGCTAATATGAACTTTTTCCTTTAAAAGAAGGCAATAGATATTTACTTTGGGGTTTTACGAACTGCAAAAACAAAGCACTTCTATCAGGGTGATGCATTAGTTGTAATGTATGAAATTAGTATTGGAAAGATACAAAAAATCAGCACAGTAGTAAAGTAATGACAGCAATATATGAATCATTTCCAATTCTCAAATTTGAAAACACACAAAAGAACAGCTCCACTATTATATTCAATTGTCTATGGCATTATCACCTACCTTTTACTGAATACATAAATTAACAGACAATCAACTAGTCATTGGTGTTAGTAGCTTTACAAGGTGCTTGGTCTTCTCAAACAGGGTCTTTTCATGAAAGGTTACAATTTCTTTGATATAAGTTCAGTTTCAACTGATAAAAACAGAAAAAAGCTAATACAATCCTAGGCTCTAATTTATGATTGACAAAATTAGACAGCAATGTTAATATCCAGGCTATTGTGGCATTGTGACATTTCTGGTGCTTGGACATTCATATATTTTACTACAAGACAAACTCGCTATTACAGCTACGACTATAGTTGAAATGGTGGTCAGGTATATTAGTTTAAAGTGAAAACAGTCGCCTTTTTTTGTTTCGTTGATGCGAGTTTTAGGGTGTTTTAGATAATAATAAGTAACCATAATAGAATCAACCTTTTTAAGTAAAACCGTGATATATTTCCTTGTTCAAAATCATTAAAAACATGACACAGGATAGATTTGGCAATAGCTTTTTTCTTCCGAGTGACACCACGGTAATTATAATTCAAAACACTAATCGTGTCCATTTTGCCCCCAATGCACTCTATTCTCAATATGTCAATTTGGATCACACTTTCACAATTCTTAGGCATATAGGCCTAAATAAGTCAAAATCGTGCAAGTAAAGACTACTTGAGGAATAATTCTAATTAAACAAAAAGCACAAGCAAATGGAACATAACTGACTCGAAGAAAATGCTGGGGATCGGTATGAATGATAGATATCGAATTTACTTGCTCCAAATTTACCAAAGCCAGTAAGCAATTTCAAAATCTTCGACCTATTTCATTTCATATAGTAAGTTGGTAACTGTCCAACACAAAGGTAGGATTCAGAATGGCGGTAAGGTATTAGATTGCACACCCTCAACGAGGAAGCAATGCATAAAAGACGATCCAGTTCAAGCATCCAGCACTAACAGGCGCATCGGGTGACTATGTTCAATTGTACCCCAGACATATATGTCTGCAATTCCAATGGAAGAAACCCCTGACCTCACCTCAAGAAAACAAAAGATAGCACACGCACAAGGTCTCTCCTCAATTTCTGCCGAAAATAAACAAACAAATAAAAAGCAGAAAGAACAGAACTTTTTTTTTTTGACTTTGGCAGAAGCCAAAAGCCCTAAAGAAGGGGGCCAAAAACACGAACAAGTACAGAAGTGAGCCCACCTCCCTTCGCGGCGACGGCGTCGATGCGACACCCGGCGGCGGCCGACCTCCCGAAGCTGCATCTGGCGAAGGAGAGCGCGGCCGCGGAAGGCGGCGGAGCGGCGACGCGGCGGACGGCGGCGACGCCCGCGGGGCACCTCATGCAGGACAGCGCCATGGGCTCCCCTTCCTCGCTGGCTCGCTGCTTCCTCCGGAGGAGACGAGGTAGGCTGGCGACAGGAAAGATGCGGGGAGAGCAGAGGAGACTCCGGAGGAGAGGAAGGTTTTATCGGTGGTATCGAAGCGGAAGAGGGGCTCTTGACATCGCCGAAGGACAAGGTTGGAACGGGGAAATACAGTACGAGAAAATGGTGCTGCTTCGCTGCCTCTTGTGGGGCCTTGGCGGCTGCTGCGGCCGGTGGGTCAGTCTGCGCGGCCCGGCCGACCTCGGGAAGTGCTGGCTCGGCGCCGGCGCCGGCGCCGGCGCGGATTTCTTGGTTTTGGGTGTGGGGGATGGTACGTGCGGGCGGTTGTGTTTGGGGTTGAAGCGGCACTTGGTGGCTGATGGGTTGCACCGCTGGGGTGGTGTGACAATTTTGGATCGATGTGCCGTCAAGAGGTTTTGGCCCTTTGGGCGTGCCTCGTGTGTTTGGGCAGCGCGTGATTCACAGCGTCCTGCTCGCTACTACTACTGCTACTCGATCAATGTTCATGATTAAAACCTATGCGAAATCCCGCTAAAACTTCTATTATCTGTTTACTCTGTATGCAACCAAAAAAAATTTCTAACTTGAGCTACTAATCTCGTAAGAAGTGCCAAAGATTAGTTATATAATAATTATAATGGCTAATAAGATTTGTTGTTAAAAATAATTTCATAATACTACAACGTTTTAAATAATGTATTGCTACCAAAAGCAATTGTCAAAGTTATACACCGAAGATCTTGCAATGTCCAAGATAACAAGCATTTAGCCAATAGAGGAGCTAGTTTCTATTTTTTTTTCTTTAATATATCGGTGTTATGCTTGCTCTGTTGTACCACCATCTGCCCCAGTTCTTGTAACAACCTGAAATTTTGCAACTTTCTAAAACCAAACCATCAAAAATCACTCCCTAAAAAATTTTGAGATTCATTCTGCCACTTCATTGGTTTTTCCTGGATTTACAAAACTCCTACAATTTTATTTGACTTATTTCTTTTGATGGAAATGCATTTCTAAAACCCCTCAAAATAAAAAAAACCAAATAGCATACCCTCAAATTTAGAGAGAAAAAAACTTGGTTAACCAACCCAAAATCCAATTGGGCCATCCCAAACAAATCCGACCACACTAAGAGCATTGATGTATGCAACCTACCAAAAACTCCCTAAGCCTTCACTCTCGCTGGAACACCACCGGAACACTACCGCCATGGCCAAGCTCCGCCCTGAGCTCTTGTTCATCATGGATAGCCCACGTCAAAGCACTCCGACCTCAACAAACCACCAAAATGGAATCCTTAAACCTTGTAGATGCTCACCATGCCGTTCTTTTGCCAAAAACTGGCTGCCGTCTCCATGAACCACTTCAACCACCCTGAACCAACCTAAACCAGCCCGGTCTACACCAGTTGACCAGTTCAGCTCGAAACCAACCGATTATGGTCCATAATCCATAGGTTCTATATAGTATACTCACATTGATCCCAATAACGTAAGTTCTTCCCATTGTTCATGTCAACTAAGCACTCCCCTAGATCAAATCCTATTTGTTGATGCCTACTAGGGTTCCAACAAATCCCTGACAAGACCACTACCCATTGAAATGCATTTTTTATTTTGTTTGAGTTTATTGTCAGGACCCAGATTCTACAATCCGGATTCCTCTGTGATTCCACCGCACTATTCCCTGGATCAGTAGATAGTGCTCACAGCTTACAGTTCCGAATATCAAAGTACATATCATGCGGAAACATAAATATAATAGTAAACTTACTCATGGGCCGGTTAGGCCGAAATCAATAAATTGTAGCAGCGGAAGAACGAAGCACACAAGTGGGACCTTCAGGACTTGCCCACAGGCAGCCAACTGAAGGTTCGCGATCTAGCCCTTGACATCTTCATCTTCTTTGCCATCATGTCCAATCGTGTTGCTGAGGCGGAGTGACCTGATTCTGGATTTGTTGTGAAAGCGAGTGTGAGCACAAACCACCATGCTCCGCGAGCCAATACACAGAATGCAAATAAATAGTATGCATGGCTTATCAAAGGAGAGGCTCGGGTTATTTTATTTGCCAAAATCGCATTTTGGTAGCATTATTATTATTTAATCATAGTGTTATCGTTGCTACCTAAACTCCACACAACAATTGCCATAATTGACTTAATCCACAAAAAATGCACATTCTTTATTGACTGTCATCTGAGACTCCAAACAGCGAGTGAAATCATTTGATTAGTCCACCGATCTTACTCTTTCTATTTTGATTGCTATCTAAGGTTCTAAACAGTGAGCGACATCATTTAATTAATCCACCGAACACCTACTTTCTATATTCAGTGTTGTCAAAAACTCCAAACAGCGAATATCATCAATTATACAATGCACCAATCAATTGCTGTCTAAATCCCCAAACAGCAAGTATCATAATTTTATATAATTCACCGATCAATTGCTGCCTAAAACTCCAAACAGCTAGTGACATCATTTATCTAATATCATTTAATTAATCCACCAATATCTTTTGTATTCTCAATTCCTAACAATCCAATCCTTTGTTATTGATCCACAACCATAATATGTTCTTCTAATAATCAACCCTATTTTCCATTGTCTATTTCTAACTAATTCACTAGTACACCTCCACCAATGATCAAGTCTACGACTCACTAGTATACATCCACCGAGAGTACACTTTATCAAGATTGTAACCCAATAATTGTTATCATTCCTCCAATATTCACAGAAATTCAATTTATCCATCTAGTATTTGATCCAATCCTATTAATCCCATTATCGCCTACATCTTCCAAGCATTTATATTAGTTATCAGTGTTGTAATCCAGCAATTACCTTTGTACTCCCTAATTCTCCAAAAATCATTTAAATCATCTTTCTAGCCTATATATTCATTTAGGCTCCACCAATTTATTTCTCCCAAAATCCGCACTATCATTTTCACCTTTATGATTGACATGGATCCACCAACAACTTTATACGGTTAACACAATCAACCATCTACTTTTCTTATGAATCTATCTAATCTTCCTGATATTTTACTTTGTGAGATGTATCATCATTATTCAGAAAAATATAATACATAGAAATTTCCTGGGACCTAGCAGTTTTGAACAAAAACATAATGTGTAAGGGAATGCAATAATAATAGCGATCAAGATTCCATCCACCGTTACATGGCATCCGCACCATATAGCATCTTTCTGCGTTATAGCCGCTTAACTTACCACTGGGACGACACCCAGGACAATTCAAATCAGGGCTTTCCTCTGCCCTCCACTTTTTTCCATTCCCACCCACAAAGTTTTTGAAATAGAACTGTTGTGGTTACAGACCAAACAGAGAGAGAGTATGGTAGTGGAGAGTTAGGTGAGTAATGGCTTAGGGGTTTTCCCATGGCCTGTGCTGTATATATATGTCCACATGAGGAGTACTTTTACCATTATACCCTTACATCTGAGTGTTCCCCTTAGGGGTACTTTGTGTCATTATACATGTCACATTTTGGGCCTTACATTCCTCTAACAGGCCTGCTGGGCTTAGGTGGGGGCCACCCCTACAATAGGAGCCTCTCATGGTGAAGGGTTTCACGGGCCGAAGCCATGCTGCCAAGCCCTTTGGCCCCCTCCGCCCTGCGGCCTGTGAGCTTTTACAACGTCCGTCAAAGCCTTGCTGCTTGGTGTAGTGTTTGTCCTGTCGCGAAGGTATGGCGCGCGGGCAGAATGGCGAGGCCTTCATCGCCCCCACGGCCCTACTGTAGTGGGGTCGAGGTTGCCATTCAGGGCGAAGGTCGGGGTCGACGTAGAGACCGAGGTGTCCGACGTTGGCGTAGGGGTCGGAAGCGAGGTCGAAGTCGCCTCCGATTTGACGGGGTTCGCGGTTGCCCTGGCCAAATCGGAGGTGTTGGCGGAGTTGGATGCCGAGTGCCCCTGACGCTGAATAATCGCCGGCCTGCCTAGCGAGGCCTGGCTGACGCGGCACGAGACTTAGGCGTCGTGGCCATACCATGTTGCGAGGATCCTTCTTCTGGCCATCCACGTGGCGAGATGTGCTTGACACGGCGTAGGTCTTGAAGCGTCGCGATCGTACGATGCTGCGACGCTCCGTTTGCTCGCTGCCCGTGCCGACTGGTCTTCGTAAGCCTCGACCGTGCCCTCCCCTCCGTTCGTACGTATTGCACCATGTGTAACTGTGCTTTCTGCCCCGCGCAGGAACTCGCTTGGAGGACGTGAAGCGTGCAGCGCACGTGTTCCTTGGGCCATACACCGCCAGAGAGCACGGGCAACGCACAGCCGCGACTGCGGAGGCGGGATTGGGGCGGATAAACCGCGTGTGCGAGGCCTTAGGGCTTCCCGTGCCGGATCGCACCCCTCCGGACTCGCAACATCAGGACGACGGTGCCGCGAGGACGAAAGCGTCATCCTGCAAGAGGACCCGGACCACTGCGACCACGCCCTGTACGGCGATTGCCGCTGCTCCTGCCGGCACGGCGAGCCCGGAGTCGGATTCGGCGAAGTACGCCGACTCGGACTTGGAGAAGGGCGTAGGCACTGAGGGCGAAGGTGCCAGGGGCGGAGGGTGCGCCGCGGGTTACCGGGAGAGGGAGGTCTTGTCGCCCGCGACAGACGCCGAGGCGGAGCTGGTGTTGGCTGTGGCGGGGCTGCCCTCCGCGGGAGTATGCGGAGCGCGGTCTTCATCAACAGTGGCGACCGAGGCGGAGGTGCCCCTCGCGGAGGTCATGATTACGAAGTCCCCGGCCGCCGACGTTGTAGCTGCGGAGACCCCTTCGGTGAATATTGTTGCCGCAGAGGCTCCTTTTGTAGTGGCTACTGAGGTGGGGTCTCCCCCTCAGACGAAGCGGCCACGCCTGCGGTCCCCCCTTCAGCGGACCTCGCGAGGGTTTGCCGTGGCAACCGGTGTTGGGAGCTTGTGGGACTCCGTGTTGAGCACCGAAGTTCCTCTACCCCGCGCCCTCCTGGCCCATCGGGCCGTAGTGATCGTGGCGCAGGATCGGTTGGCGCTGGGTCCCAACTCGGAGGTCCCTCAGCCCTGCGGGTCAGCGCCGTCCGTAGGGGCCGAAGTCGCTGCCGCCCCGCCCAGGGCTAGGGAGGCATCCCAGCAAAGTCCCCCATCTGCCACCGAGGGTAGGGCTAGGACGAGTCATTGTGTTGGGAATCTTTGCGTTCGGAGGCGTCCTTCGACTGCTCCTGCTTGCGTTTGCCTTTCGAGGAGCCCTGCTTCGGCGAGCCTTCATTCTTTGCCGAGCCTTCCGCCTTGTTAGTGTCAGAGTCATCGCCGTGTCGCCGCCGCGCGTCCTCTTCCGCTCTGGCGTACTCTTCCATCTTGTCGAAGAGCTTCGCGACCGTCTTAATGGGCTTGCGCGCGTTGTACTCGGCCATCGGTCCCGGGCGGAGGCCTTGTATCGCTACGTTGATGACGGTTGCAATGTACTTTCGCGAAGCGTTTGAAGTAATCCCGGAGCCTCTCATCAGGTTTTTGCTTGACCGCGAAGAGCTGGTCCGCATCGACACGCTCGACGTAGTTTCCCTGGAAGTTGTTGTAGAGTCGATCGCGGATCTGTTCCCACGCGTAGATGGACTGTGGATCGATGGTGAAGAACCAGGACAGCGTCACCCCTTGTAACGCGAGAGGGAGTCCTTTTGCCTTCGTGGTGTCGGCTCCACCAGCGGCTTCGATAGCGGTCTCATACACGCGCAAGAATTCTCGTGGGTCGGAGTCGCCCTTGTACACCTCGATGACACTCGGGAACTTGAAGTCCTCAGGCCATGCCGCCTGCTGCAGGCCCACGGAAAGCGGGGACTCCGGGTCTACGCGTCGTAATGGGACGCGACTAGACGTAGGGGCGTCGCGGCTATCCGCCCTCTCCGGAGCGGGTTCCGATGCCACCACCGGGGGGGCGTGTTGGCTCCAGGCGTCTTGCATGTCTCGCACAGCTCCGCGGAGGTCTGTTAGCTCCCGCTGAAACGCGCTGAGGGCCGCCAGCAGGGCGGTCTCCACCGCGGACGTGGCTGCGGACGTCGGTGCGCCCGGCGGCACGATCGGCACAGCGGTGACCACGGCCTGCGCGCCCAGGCTGCCCGCCGCGTTGTCCTGGAGGACCCTGGAGCCGGTGATGAGGTCCGCGTCGTCGCCGGGACCATTCACCGCTTCTACGCCGGGTGGGAAAGTGGACGCGCCTGCGTTGCCACCGCCGGGGTTGGTCGTCGGGGCGGTGTTGGCGGGGTCTGGCGGCACGGCGACGTTGGCGGGGTCGGGCGTTGTGTCGCTGGTGGCAGGGTTGTTCGTCGTGGCGGTGGCGGGGTTGGGCGTCGCGTCGGTGGCGGGGTTGGGCGTCACGTCGTGAACGTCGGTGTTCATAGTCGTCACACCTACACCGCCACTCGTACCTGCAGCTGCTAAAGCCGAAGCCCTTGTATTGACGCGGGATTTCGTCGCTTCCGCCTTCTTCTTCTTCGCCGCCGATGGTGAAGCTTTCTTTGGTGCCATCCTCCTTCGGATCTGGAGGCTTGCTCTTGTCCTCCCCACGGACGGCGCCAACTGTTGTGGTTACAGACCAAACAGAGAGAGAGTATGGTAGTGGAGAGTTAAGTGAGTAATGGCTTAGGGTTTTTCCCATTGCCTGTGCTGTATATATATGTCCACATGAGGAGTACTTTTACCATTATACCCTTACATCTGAGTGTTCCCCTTAGGGGTACTTGTGTCATTATACATGTCCCTTTTTGGGCCTTACATTCCTCTAACAGGCCTGCTGGGCTTAGGTGGGGGCCACCCCTACAACAAGAACTATATCTGGTTAAGTTCCCATGTCCACCCTTGACCGTGGGCACGGCTATTCGAATATTTTGACTCTGCAGTGTTTGTACACTTTTACCAGAAGAGACAATCAACTCGTTGCCCCCACACGATTCCTTGGTCATGTGGTTGAGCAGACCATCTGAGAGACCAGGTGGTCGTGACTCCATGTGAATGATGAGTAATTGACAAAGGTTTAGGATAGTCGAGTTTGGTTTGAGTGGTTCGGAGTCGAGCCGTTGCGTGGCGCAATCGGGCTCGGTCGGACTTTGGTCAAACTTGGTCATTTGGGCTTAGGATGTATATTCTAATGTTTCGACAGGTTTGGACTTCGTCTGTGGTAAGTGTGATGGTATTTACGCTTTCATGTGTCGAGCGGTGCTATTTGACGTGTTTTCTTGTCTGTGTGACTGCAGGACGTCGAGTTGGAGTCGTGGCGAGACACGGTGGACCGGACTAGGCGCAGGTGGCGCTGAGGTCAGAACGGTCGGGATGTGTCGAAGACGACGTGGACTCGAGGTAGTTGCAAGGCGTGCAAGGCAAGGAGCGCGGAAGCTTCCCGGAAGGTGCAGGAGGGGCGAATCGGGAAATTCGCAAGGCTGCACGAGCGGGAGCGGGCTCCGTTGGACGTAGCGGGCGTAACGGGGCGGAGACCCGTTAGCCATGGGCTATAAAAGGAGTGGAGGGGCTGCATGCCCTCCTTGAGCATTTTGGAGGGAATTAGGGTTAGCCCTAGTCAAAAGAGGCTTTAGGAGGTGGTTTTCCTTTAGTCTTTAGTGGTTGGAGAGGCAGAGTCGTGCTCCCTCTGTCCTTCTTCGATGGGTTCTAGATAGAACAGAGTGTTCTTATCCCTCCTCAAGCATGTATGGGTGTGTTCTTGAGGTTTGAGAGTGGGAGAGGATGAGATTGAGAGCTTGTAATCCTTTCTTTGTTTCAAGTCGGGGTATCGGGACTCCTCTGTATTCTCTGAGAATCAATGAATGAAAGTCCTGAAGTTTTTATCTGTTCGTGCTCTCTCTGTTCTTCGTTGCTCCATTTGGTTGATTTCTGAGCTTTTTGATTTTCGAATTCTTGCTTGTTGGGAAGGCCCAAAATGGGTTGCTCTATGATGGGTTAGTGCCACAAGATCATTTGATCGATTTCCCGAAGAGCAAACTGGGTTTAATTCTCAGATTTTAGTTTTGGCCTTCCTCTGTTCATGAACTCAGTTTCTAGGGTTTGGAGCTGCTCTTGATTCCCTTGTTGAGATGGCTTGAAATTTGGTATGGAGAGTCCAGAGGCTATTAATTAGCTACCCTCAAAATTTCATAGCCAAAGGATCAAAGGTTGGGGAGTTATTTGGTTTTTGGCTCGGTTCTTGCAAGATTTCAGATTTTTACCCAAATCTGAAATTCTTGATTCTTGGAGTGGATTTCTTGTTATTGTCTTTTGGCTTAGTCTTCTGGGAGTGTTCCCTAGCCTTCCTCAAAGTTTCCCAAGCCAAGAATCCAAGAATCGTTGCGGATCTCTCAATTTTCTGAAATTCCTGTTTGCTGATTTTCTCGAGAGGTACTACCGTTCCTCGAGAGGTACTACCGCTCGTCCTAGCGGTACTACCGGTTTTGTTCGGACCAGTCTGATCGGCAGCTAAGAAACGTTCGGACAAGTCCGATCTTCGTGCGGTACTACCGCTCCTCGAGAGGTACTACCGCTTAGAGGTACTACCGCTCCTCGAGAGGTACTACCGCTCAGAGGTACTACCGCTCGTCTCAGCGGTACTACCGCTTGCAGTCAGACTTTCTCTGATTTTATTTTTTCTTGACTGCTTCTGTTTGGATCTGGTTTTTCCTTGTCTCTGTGATTTCCAGTGAGGGCTTATTTTCCTTCTTCATAGCTCCCATAGCTATTGGAGAAGAAGCTTAAGTGAGGATACTTGTTGGGGGTGATTTTTAAAGATCGACATTCACCCCCCCTCTGTCGCCATTTCGGTCCTACACCATCACAGTGACTTTTCGAAGTATCTAGTCACTTTTGTCATCTCACTTTATGGGAAACTGCCCACTTGCGGTGGGTCCCATCTATGCACGGGATGTTTCCCACAGTTACTAACGCAGCCGGGCTCCACTTCCCGCAACGCTTAGAACAGCTGGAAAACTTCACCCTCCACTTGGTGTCCATTTAGGCCTCCCCTTGCCCTTGCGTATCCACTTCCATCCACTACCGGTGAGATGAGTCCGGAGGTTTCGATAAATTTACTTAGCCAAGTTGTACTTTACAGACTTGTGGTTGTACTATTTTACACAGGAGGTCATGACAAGATTTGGTCCTTAGTGGTATCTGGGCGGTCTACCACTACCCACTTTGTGCTTCCACTGCACCACATACACACACACACATCATCGAACTATCCGCCCAGATATTTAAGCAAGTTGGGGTTTTTGGGATCATAAAATAATCATGTCCAAATATATACCAGTCATTCCCACCATGACTGTCCAAACTAGTTTCTCACGATTAAAAATGATAATGATGTTTGGGGCATTTCAGCGCCCCTGATTATCTAGACAGTACTAAGCATGGTGTATAATTACGGACATACTTTTGGAAAGTTACCATTATAATTTTACTAAGGCGACAAGGTTCACATATTCAAGTATTCCAAAGGAGGTGTAATATTATTCAAGGCAAACAATGAGCATATAACTAGAATCTTTAAATTAAACATGTATTTGCATATAAAATAACAGCATACAATTTGATAATTTAAACCAAAGTAATTTACAGAAAATGTAGATTCAACATGATCAACGTATTGACTCGCCTGGCGCGGTTTACCGCGGTCTTGAGCTCACACAATGCTTCCTCTTGAGCTTCTGGTCTCTATCTTCACTTCGAGCTTAATCTCACTGTGTCCACTGAATCTTCACGACTTCCAATTTCTAATTACGCGACAACGACTGAATACAAATGAAAGCAAATAACTCAAAGATCCAAGTAAATCCGAATAAACTCAACTTTTGTTTTATTATGAGTTAAGGGGTGATTTGGGTGATTTGAGGCAAGGCTGGTGGTAGAAAACGATGACTCGATCTTTTATTGACTGTTTCTTTTATTATTTTTATATTTATCAAGGAAGTTCCATGAGTTTGGATGGACCTATGAATAGGTATTATTTTGTCGAGCGTTACTTTTCAGGGCATTTTGGCTTACCGAATTAATTTTAGAGTCTAGGTGTATAGCATTTTATGGGGTGACATTTTGTGTAGCCTCAGTTTTCACTAAGCCTATTTCAACTTGAATTAGGATTCAGTTGTATGGGCCATATCTTGTTATTTCATGCTCATCATTATTATTTATTAAATCTAGTATTAAGATTTAATTAATGGTACCATTATTTTATCTATGCTTTAGTTACTATTATACTCAACTTTATATCTAATCTTAGTTTAACTTAGCAATCTGAGCAATGCTTGATATGTATCATTTTATGTGACCCTAATTACTCGTGTTATTGGTTACATGCTCAATTTAGAGTATTTATATGTCTGTGAGATTATTCTGAATCTTGATGACCTAGGGCTATTATATTAAAGTATGTCACCGAGGTTTGTTTATTGATGGCATGATAACTATTGGGCATGCATGCTTACATGTTAATTAGGGGCCAGCTTTATTAAATATAGACGTTTATCCAAAACCACTTCTCCTCATTAATGCCTTTAATAAATAATTAGATTTACAATCTAAATACTAAAGTCACACTAACTATTTATCAGGACAACTAATTCGAATTTAATTCATACATAAACTTTCTAAGCCCTATTTAAATTTTATTAGCCTCCACATATTATCCCTAATTTTTCCTAAATTTTTCCTTTAATTTAGGATTAAATTTAAAATAAATGCTAAAGACATCCTAATCATACATACATGATAATACTAATCCATGAGTAGACATTTATTAAACTCATGTATATCCTAATAAATTTTGTGCCATCTATGGTTGTATATTTTTAATTAGAATTAACTTTGGGTTCTAAGCTAAACTATAGGTTATTCATGTTTTTAATTGGTAATTAAACCTCGATTAACTATTTAAGCTATTTCAGTTGTCCATATAGTAAATAATCAGATATTGAATGTTAAGTACCCTATTGTACATCCTTATTAAATTTACTACATTCGCTAAATTGTTCCCCAAATTTTCTCTTAATTTTTCCTAGTAACAAAAATGAACGGAGGAAAGTCAAAATAAAAGGGGACGAAAATGGGTGCCGCTCGGGATCGAACTCGGGACTTAGGGTAAAGGGAATTAACGCGCGCGCTGCTAACCAATTGTCCGACCGGTGTTTCTTGTCTCTCTGAGGAAAATGAAAACTGATAACGTGATGGGGCTGAGGACTTCACAGGAAACCACCGGCCGAAACAGAGGAGGTGGGGACGCACGGCCGGCGGCGGGAGCTCCGGCGAGGGGAGGCCAGAGGGGGAGGGTAGGCCGGCAAAATGGGTTCCCGGAGTGCTGTGGAAGCCAGTGGGGGAGGCGGTGCGGCCCGGGATGGCGCAGGTCGGTGGGGGCGGCTACTCGAGCGGCGGCGGCGAGGTGGAAACGGGGACGGCGGCGCCGGAGTGGGAGGGAAAGGAAAGTGGCCGGGGCGTGAGCAGGAGAGGGGCTGGGGAAACCTTACCAAGCTATCTGTAAAGCCGGAGACGCAACGGTGGAGGGCGGCGGCGATGACTTGCGGCGGCGCAATGGGGGTCACCGTGGCTGGCGTGCTACGGTGAAGGGGAGGGCAGGGCGGTGCTCGGGGAAGGGCCGTGGAGGCTAGGTGATGCTCCCGGCGAATGGAATTGGGCCGGCGTTCCCTAAGTTAGCCACGGCGGCGGTAATGGCGGCGACGGCCGGCAATGGGGAAAAGTGGCCGTGCGGCGAGCTTCGGTGCGACGTTTTCCAATTGATTCGGTCGGGAAGTAGCTGGGGGGTGGTGGCATGGTATGACGCACTTGAATTGATGGGGGAGGCACCGGGGCACTGGATTGCGCTGAGGCGGCAGAGCATGGGCGACTCGGCCGCACGACGCCCGTGGGCGCGGGGCTCGGCGCGAGGCGATGTGCGACGTGCGGCGACATGGCAGAGGAGCCAGTGGGCGACGGCGGAAAGTCTGTAGGCGACGGGCACGCGAATGGGACGTGACGGGCGGCGTGATGATGAGCAGCGAGCTCTGGCGGAGGTGGGAGAATGGGCGCCGACGTGGAGGAAACTCAGCCAGAGAAGGAAGAGGGGAGGAGGAAAAAGAAAGGAGAAGGCGCACGCAGGAGTCGGCCCACATGGAAGTGAAAGAGAATAAGGAAAGGAAAAGGAGACTAAAGCATTATTTGGAAATTCTTTTTTTTAACTTTAAGTTTTTATTTCACTTTGGGTTGAATAAATTTTTGGGTATTCAATTTTTGGGCTCTCCATTTCTTTTAATATCTTTTTTATTTACTTGTTGTGTATTTTTATGTTTATAGCATTGGTATTTTATTCATTTTTGCTAGCTCACAAAATTTTCATATTCATATTCCTTTACTATTAAAGTTGTCCTTGCATGTGCACAATTTTGTAGGTATATCCAAATATTTCTATGTATATGTGTGTGTGTGTATTTGGGGTTACATTCTATGCATCCACTCTTGTTATTATTTACCCTTTTATGGCATTATTAATATTGGTTTTATTTTTCGTCCTTTCTTCAATTCTCGGAAACCTCAACCAAAAATTTAAGAAGCATCATAAAAATCCAAACTCAAATAAAGTATATTGCAAAAATAATTCAAAAGCTTCACATTTTTCAAATTTAAATTTTCAGGATGTTACATTTATGTGGTTTTATTGTTTATTTGGTTTGTTCTTCTCGCGTTAGAACATGTCACTACTGGACTCAAAGCATGAGAAAACAAAAGTGATTGAAGCCAGAGTATAAGGATTAAGAGAAAGAACAGGGACATACAGAAATGGACTAGACGTTGAATTGGAAAAGTGGTACAACTACATCGAACCGAAAGGCAAGCCATGTTCTTGATCATAGTGATCCTAATAGAATAGTAATTTCTAGCTAATGAAGATGCATAACTCACTTTCATTTATAGTATTTTGCAATAACATGATGAATAGATATTCCCGTTAATTCCCGTTACTAAAGCCTTCCTCGACATCGATGATATCCTATTAAACCTTGATCAACCTAGTATAGGAGGTATAGTATACACAAAACACTAGATAGGTTATAACACTATGCACATACTCACTTGGTTATTAAATGGCAGATCATCAGATAGCAATGGTTTATGTTGTGAATTAAACTGTTTTCGCTATCAGTAAGATGGCTTTGCCCCCTCACCTGAAGCATATAAGGATGAAACCCCCTTGTACCATGTAAGTGACATAGTTTATGCTCAACCACACTATCAATTTATCAAACTTGGTTGTTTGTGCTCTAGTTGATTGAACTTCTACAATTTGGACTCTACCATCACATCCCCCCTCTCTCACTTCACACCTCGGAATGCATTGTTCTTATAAAGAGAAAGGCACTTTCAAATCTTCTTAACCCGAAATGAAATGGCTAAGGAGAGGAAGGTTCCTTTTGGTGGGTACCCCCAGGAAGAGATCCAGTGGAGACGGGGTGGGCCTGTAGCTCAGAGGATTAGAGCATGTGGCTAGTGTCAGGGGGTTCCAATCCCTTCTCGCCCACAGCCTTCCAAAGGGGGAAAGGCCTTTACTTTCTCCCTGAGGGTAGGAAAATCATGATCAAGATAGCAGATGTAAAGATATTGAACTTGGATATGCTCTTTCCTTTTTGTTGAAGTGGAATCATAGAATAGAATGTGATACGATAAGATAGAATGCAATAGAAACAAGCAAGGATAGCGAACTAGCCCCTGTATCAGCCTCTAAATAGTATGTTGTGCCACTAGCCCCTGTCGACATGTTGTTTTAGTGTATCAGCCTATGAGCAACCCCAACTCTAGACAGGTGGGAGTGGATGGACCTTTCTAATATTGCCTATCTAGTTCTCACAATGGTAAGTCATTATTGAGACAGCCGGGTGCAACACGCCCTAGAGCTACGATGGACCAACTATTGATATGACTTTAACATATGTTAGCACTCATTTATATGCTTTACTTGCCCAATATTATTATTATTTTCCTCGATATTTGTGCTTAATTGTGCCACTTATCAACAAAATCTAGAGATATGTTGTACTCTGTCTATTTCGCAGGAATTTGGCTCAAAAGAGTCGATAAAGAGCTTCCTTTGAAATGTGCAAAAATGAATTCATCAAATGTCAAATTGAAGGTTACTATGACTTCCACCTCATCAAGATGATCAAAATGCATGTATTATTTGCCCAAATCAAAGGTAAATTGCAAAAGTTATGAATCCTGGTAGCTGTCAGAGAGCCGGGCTACCAGGACTGCACCTAGCTTGTGCCGCCCAGTGCACAGAGAGCGCTACTTAGTGCTTAGACCCTAATAATCCTATTTTGATGTTTTGTACAAGTTGAGGACACCACTCCCCCAAGCCTATATAAGCCTACCATGACCCCTTGAGGAAGAACACCCTAGAAAATCAAGTTTACATCCTAAGAGTCAAGTTTCGAAGTCAAGAAGTCACTGAAATTGCCTATTAGGGTTTAACCAAGTAAAGAGGAGAAGTTGTCGCTAGGGATCTTGCGATGTAATCGACACTAGTATTATCTATGATGTGTATGGTACTTTTTTCTTTGATCAATCTATTTGATATTGTGTTATTGTGTTGATTTCTAGAATCAATTTGTTAGTTGCTAGAATGAAACATGGTGTTTAGATTTAGTCAACTGATTTATACCAAATAGTGCAGAACTTGCTATGCTTAGATTAAGCTTATCATTGATTGTGGATAGATCATGTCAAAAACTTACCTACGGGAGGAGTACATATTCAAAGCAGTATTACACCTTGTTATCCCAACTCAACCAAGTTGTGGGTATCAGGCAAGTACCGCTGGGAAGATGCTACAGAGTAATAAAGTATTCAAATATATTGTGCTTCCTATAAATAAAGCAATGTCTATGGGTGATTCTAGTATGTTGGCATAAGTAATATTTGAATTACTATTATTGAGCATACTTGCTAAATTATTCTTGCCATATACTCTTGAAATGCTCGTTTTACAAGTCATTATATGCAATTATTTATCAACTACTGGTAAAGAAGAGGAAACAATAAAACCCAACCTTTGTTGTATACTCGTACATTTATAATTCATCTCCTACATGGCTTTCTGAGTAACAAAAGTACTCACTCTTGCCTATGTCAACTTCAAACTACGAGGCGATTCAAGGAGATGAATACATTGAGGAGGATTACTACAATCCGTTAGATGATGTTGATGTCTACATGTTCTAGGTCTCAGTCGAGCTCAGACTATGTCTGTGGAAGTCTTCTGGTGGATTTTCTGCTTATATAATATTTGGCTAGATGACCCTTTTAAGTAAAACTTGGTATGTATGACGTATTCCAAACTTATGCAATAAGTATACTATTTAATTGAAGTTCATGCTCATGTGTCACTGTGCATAACTGAAATCCTAGACAGATGTAAGAATATGGGATACTTGGTTAGATTTATGTTTTGAGTTGAGAAATAGATACTAGAAAATCACTATGATTTTGGTGGCCATTGTTGGTGTGTGTGTTCTTGAGATTTCATTGAGGAATTGCTCTTGGCGTGTTGAACCCAATTGTGGTGTTGGGTTTCGTTCGCTGGAACTTCGTTCTGCTACCCTTTGTTCATGTGCAGTGGTGTGCGTGTGATAAGGCTTATCACGAAGGCATTGCTGTTCTTGTGGTGCACAACTTCCCTAAGGCAAGGAGAAGGCGACTAGTGACGTGTACCATGAAAGATTAGGGCTGAACAACACGATCTTGCTAGCTTGTTAGTTGTATTCATGTCAGTAAGAGTTGCAGCAAATCTTTCTTGACGTAAGATGACATGAGTAGAGGCAAGTGAGATGTTCTATTGGAAGACGAATGGGGAGCGGCCCTGCTCAACTTGGCTTTTTCTGGTGGCTTATGGTTTTTCATTGTAGTTGGCTTATTTTGCACTGTAGCTGCTAGTAGCTTTTTTGGCATAATTAAATTTAAAAAAATTAAAATGGAAAAAATAGGTTAACCCATCATAGATAATGCAAAGGAATACAGGAAAAAAGGAAAGGCAAAAAAGCCCAAAAAAGTCAGAAAAAGATAAAATTAAGGAATAGTGAACTAGAATCCAAAACTTAGAAGCTAAAGCCGAAATGAGCGGGAAGACAAACAAGTCTTGGAGTTTTGCCAAGAGCAGCCACGAGCGGTAGACATGTGGGAGTTATTTATGACCTAGAGCTCGATATATTAGAAAAAGTTTTTTTTTTAGTTTTTGTAACATCCTAAAAATTTAAGTCTAAAAATGTGAAGTTTTTTGGCAATATACTTTATTTGAATTTGGAGTTTGTGGTATTTTTCTGAAATTTGGCTGAGGTTCCAAAAATTTTAGAAGCTCAAGAAAGAAAACCAAACATTAGTGATATCATAAAAGGAGAACTTCAAATAATAAAGAACAAGAATTTAAAATACGAATCTGAAAAGATGATCCATAAAATGATGGGATGGCCTGAATTTAAAACGTAAAATTTCATTTCTGGAAATAATGGCACAAATAACAAATAAATGGAATATAGATACATATGGATAATACATATAAATGTATCTACAAAATTGTGCACATGCAATGACAAGTTTAGCAGTAAGAAAATACCAATATGAAAAGTATGTGGGCTAGCAAAAATGAGAATAAGAATTTCAATTTCAATTTACCTAGGTAAAAGAAAAATGGCAAAAAGAATATTCCCAACATAAGTCTCAAAATAATAATAACAATCAAAGTGCAGATTAAGATTCAAATTTTAAATGCCATGTAAAACACCAAAAGTCAGTAAATCATAATGCAGATTAAGATTTAAATTAAAAGTCTAAATTTATAAACTGGGCTTTAACCTTTCCTTCTCTCCTGTTTTCTCCCGCACGCGCCCCCTCATCCCTCACTGCCGCTGGGCCCCAGCCCCTCTCTTCCCTTTTCCCTTCCCTTTCTCTGTCTTGCGGGCCCGAGCGCCACAGCTTCTTCTTTTCTCCTCCCACCGCGCAGTCCTCTTCTTCCTGCTCCCATCCCTTCACGTCGTCGCCTCGTGCCTGCGCTCAACCACCCCGTGCCATACCCTGCTCAACCCTGCCCCGTCGCATCCTCACCTGCGCTCTGCCCTGACCTGCGTCATGCTCGGCCACCCCGTCCTCTCCACCAAACTGGAGCCATGCCGCCGCTGAGCTCCGCTCTACACCGCGCACGGTGCCCGCTCCGTCCAGCGCCTATAAAGGGGGGAATCGCGCTCTCATCCGCCTCGCCACATCCCCCTCTCCCTCCCACCGCGAGGAATTAGCCATTGGCACCCCACAAGCTCGCCGGTCGTCGCCTCTTCCCCAACTCCGGTGTTCGGTCTCCCCAGCGATTCATCGAACCTCCACCCAATTCCCGGCGCCCGGAGCTTCCCCGGCAACTGCTGAGACTATCCTCGGCGTCACCTCACCCTTTCCTCCCCTCTGGCGAGCCGGCCACGGTGACCTCCATTGCGCCGCCGCCCGTGCTCGCCGCCGGCCCGCCACAGCACCTCCTGGCCGTCGCCGCCACCTCCAAAGGCTTCCTCTCCCCCACAGGTACCCCTTTTGACCGTCGCCGCCGCCTCCCCGGACACTCCCCGCCGGCAACGCCGCCCAGCTCGCGCGCCGCCCCGCGCTCCTCTGCTTTGCTCCCAGGCCGTGGCTACCTCATCTGGTTTGTTTCCCCTCTTAAGACCGCAAGTGGGCGGCTGCCCAGATGGTCACTAGCGCCTGCTGCCTAGCACGCTCCTTTGAAGTCTCGGGTTCGAATCCAGTTCCCTCCTCCTCACACTCTTTTTGATTTTATTTTATTTTTTTATCCATTTCACTTAGGGAATTCATAAGGAAAAATCAGACATTGTTCATAGAAACTAGTAAATTTAACTAGGGCATAAATAACCTTTTCTAAGATTTAATATTAGGTTAATCATCGTATGTGAATAATTGTGCCTGTATTATTTATTTTAAATCCACTTATTAGTTAAGGCAGTAACAAAGATGACTTGGGCTAAATGTCTAAATGTAATAAAGATTACCCTTAACTATAGTTAAAACATACGCACTAATATTTAACATGCCATCTTAAATAAACCGTAGAGGAAGATTTTGCTAAATGAAAAATATTAAAATATAACCAGCTTTGCCCAGCTAGATAAATTTAAATTAGAAACTAAAACCAAGCCTAATAATAATTGAAGTATAGACGAAATGATAAGATTTCATAAGTTAAATCTTAACATTAGGTTTAGTAAACAAAAATACAAAGTACTGAGCACGATTGAATATAGCGAGCTAGGACTCGAACACATGGATCCTAACTCAAATGATGCCTATTAGTAACTAAGGGTTGCATAAAATGCTACGTATCAAATTACTAGTAATATGAATTGATCTGATAAGCTAAAATTTGTATACATCTCGTATATAGTATAAGCCCTGAATATTAACACTCGACAAAGTAATACCCAGCTAGATTTGTACACCAACTCACAGACCTAACCTAACTCATGGAACTTCCTAAATAAATATAAAAATGATAAAAGAAGTTATTAAATAAAATGGGTTAACTCGTGGTGTCCCGTAGCCGGTTAAGCCTAGCCATCCTCAAATCCGAAGTAAGAATAACGTCATCAATATCCCTGTATCCCGAACCCTCCCTAGCCTCTGCTTCGTCGATTTTCCTTCTTCCAATCATCACTTCGTCTCAGCCTTGTGTGACTTCATTAGTCCCCTGCACCCAATCAAACTTGCCTCAAATCATCCATTAACTCATAATAAAGCTAATTTGAGTTTACTTGGAGTTGTTTGGATCTTTTGAGTTATTTGCCTTTATTTGAATTCAGTTACTTAGCGCGTAATTAAAAATTGAAGTCCCGAAGAATCAAGGGAACAAGCGTGATCGGAGCGACGTGAAGGTAAGGAACCGAAGCTCAGGAGAAAGCATTGTGTGAGCTCGAGACCGCGGTAAACTGCGCCAGGCGAGTCAATACTTTGATCATGTTGAACCTACATTTTCTGCAAATTATTTTTGTTTAAATTATCAAATTGCATGCTGTTATTTTATATGCAAATACATGTTTAATTTAAGATTCTAGTTGTATGCCCATTATTAATCTGATTAATATTATACCTCTTTTGGAATATTTGAATATGTGAACCTTGTCGCCCTAGCAAAATTATAATAGTAATCTTTCGAAAATAAGTCTGTAATTATATTACGCCATGCTTAGTACTGCATAGATACTCAGGGGCGCTGGAATGTCCCAAGCATCATTATCATTTTTAATCATGAGAAACTGGTTTGGGCAGTCATGGTGGAAATGACTGGTATATTTGGTTATGGATATTTTATGCTCCCAAAAACCTCAATTGCTTAATTATCTGGGCAGATGGTTCGAGGGTGTGTGTGTGGTGCAGTGGAAGCACAAAGGGGGATAGTGGTAGAACCGCCCAGATACCACTAAGGACTGAATCTTGTCATGACCTCCTGTGTAAAACTGTACAACCACAAGTCTGTAAAGTACAACTTGGCTAGATACTTTGAAAAGTCATTGTGATGGTCTACTCAACCACGTGACTAAGGAATCATGTGGGGCAACGAGCGGATTGTCTCTTGTGGTGAAAGTGTACAAATTTTGCAGAGTCAAAACTATTCGAATAGCCGTGCCCGCGGTCAAGGGCGGACATGGGAACTTAACCAGATATAGTTCTATTTCAAAAACTTTGTGGGTGGGAATGGAAAAGTGGAGGGCAGTGGAAAGCCCTGATTTGAATTGTCCTAGGTGTCATCCTAGTGGTAAGTTAAGCGACTATAATGCTGAAAGATGCTATATGGTGCGGATGCCATGTAACGGTGGATGGAATCTGGATCGCTATTATTATTGCATTCTCTTACACATTATGTTTTTGGTCAAAACTGATAGGTCTCAGGAAATTTCTATATATTATATTTTGAAATAATGATAATACTTCTCACAAAATAAAATGTCAAAAAGAATAAATAGAGTCGTAAGAAAAGAATATGGATGTTTGTGGTAAATACATAAAGTTATTGGTGGATTCAGGTCGATCATAAAAAAAGGTGAAAATGATAATGCGGATTCTGGGATAAATAAATTGGTGGAGCCTAAATGAATATATAGGCTAGATAGATGAATTAAATGATTTTTGGGGAATTAGGGAGTGCAAAAATATTTGTTGGATTATGACACTGATAATTAATATAAATTCTTGGAAGATATTGGCGATAATGGAATTAATAGGATTTGATCGATTACTAGATGAGTCAATTGAATTGTTGGAAATTTGGAGATATGATAATTGGAGTATAGATTTGATTAATGATATTCTTGGTGGATGTATACTAGCGAATCGTAAGCTTGATCAATGATATTGTTGGTGGAGGTATACTAGGGTATTAGTTAGAGATAGATAATGGAAAATAAGATTGATTATTGGAAGAGCAAATTGTGGTTGAGAATCAATAACAAAAGGAATGTGTTGTTAGAGATTTGGGAATACAAAAGATATTGGTGGAATGTATAATTGATGATATTCGCTGTTTGGAGTTTTAGACAGCACTCAACATAGAAAGTGTGTGTTTGGTGGATTAATTGAATGATATTAGATAAATGATGTCACTAGCTGTTCGGAGATTTAGGCAGCAATTGATTGGTGGATTGTATAATTGATGTTATCCGCTGTTTGGAGTTTTAGACAGCAATCAATATAGAAAGTATATGATCGGTGGATTAATTAAATGATGTCACTTGCTGTTTGGAGTTTTAGACAACAATCTGTATAGAAAGTGTATGATCGGTGGAATAATTAAATGATGTCACTCGATGTTTGGAGTCTTAGACAGCAATCAGTAAGGAAAGTGTGTCTTTGGTGGATTAAGTCAATTATGGCAATCGCCGTGTGGAGTTTAGGTAGAATTAATAATACTATGATTTAATAATAATAATTCTACCAAAAGCGAATTTTGGCAAATAAAATAACCCGAGCCTCTCCTTTGATAAGCCATGCATACTATTTAATTGCATCCTATGTGTTGGCTCGCGAGCATGGTGGTTTGTGCTCATATTCGCTTTCCCCACAAATCCAGAATCAGGGATCAAATCACTGCGCGTCAGCAATACTTTTGGATCATGATGGCGAAGAAGATGAGGATGTCAAGAACTAGGTCGTGAATCTCCAGTTGGCTGCCTGTGGGCATGTCCTGAGGGACCACCTGTGTGATTCGTTTCCACTGCTGCATCTTATTGATTTCGGCCAAAACGGCCCGTGAGTAAGTTTACTATTATATTTACGCTTACGCATGATATGTATTTTGATATTCAGAACTGTAATCTGTGAGCACTATCTACTGATCCAGGGAATAGTGCGGTGGAATCACAGAGGATTCCGAATTGTATAATCTGGGCTCCTACAGTTTTCCCCTAAAATATTAGTTATATTATTTTAAGCTTATAGCTTATACTTTCTCTTGAATAAGCAAACGAGATAGCTTCTTCGTCGTCTTTTTAAAGTAGTTTATCGGGACAACCTTTTTGAAGTGATTTATCGGCTTATCAGCATTCGGTTCTTTACACAAGCGCTCGCGCTAGGGAGCTATCAACCGTAATCGAAAATAACACACCCATTATATTCCCTCCAATTCTTCTTATAAGTCATTTTAGACTTATACACATAGATGAGATGACCATATTGCCCTCCAACCATTTTCAAGCTCATCAACTTTTTTCTTTTAGATGCCAACAACATTAAACTTTCTCTCTAATTCTCACCTTGCAACTATGTGGAGAAGTGAGACACGAGAGAAGTGGCTGATTTATTGTCAAGGATAGCATTATTTAGGAAAGGAATAATGGGGTAAAGAAGGAAAAATGTTTGGAAATTATTTAATGACTATCTTTGAAGAAGGGTTGAGAAGGCTAAGGGCTGTTTAGTTAGTGTCCTAGGTTGCATGCCTCACAAAAGGTGGTGCCTAGAGGTAACTTGAAAATCAGATAATTTTTCTAGGTAGGCAACCTGAGGATATGGTGTTTGATTGGGAACCTAGCCTGAGAAAACCGTAAAAATTTTAAAAAAAATCCATGCATGGTGGAGCAGTGGTAGAGCTGAGCAAGCGACCTCGGCTGTAGGAGCCAAGCGAGCAATAGTGGCAGTGACAAATCCAGGTGAGGACAAGACGGTGGTGATGGCCATGCATTGTAGTGGCGATAGCAAATCCAGATGAGGAGAGGCTCCGTGGTGGAGGAGGTGGTTGCAGGAGCCGAGCGACTGACCTCGGCGGTGGGAGGTGCATGAGCAATCGCAACGGTGGTGGAGCTAGGCGAGAAGGAGACAGTGCAATGAAATTAATGTGGTAAGTGTGATTAGCAAGACATTGTGCTGTTGCGTGGAGTCCATGGCCTTTAAACTCCTGACCTCACCTTGATGAGCTTGGACATGATTCTTTTCATCACTACTGCTGCCCCTGGCAGGCTCTTGGACATTAATAACACCTGACAACTCATTGATAGTCAGCCACTCCTTTATATGTCTACGAGTAGTCACAAAGTCACACCAGACTTGAATCCTCTTAGATAGAAGACAATTGTACTGATTAAGATAATGTATATGGAGTTGAAACTCATGAAGTTGTTCCACCACCGACCGTCCCCCTACTATCTTGTCATTCAAATAATTAGTAGTGGTAAAAGATTTATTACCATTGTCCCCTTCATAAATATTTATCATCAAGTACATGGAGATTAGCATTTTTAAAATTCACGTATACATCAAAAAGCCAGTTAGATATGACAGGCAACAAGCAAGCTAAAATTGAGTGGTTTGCATCCTCCTAACGCGACATAGCCGTGGATTCCAAAGGGAATGCTCGAGGATCCAAATGATCCAAAATAATTTACGGTTAGTTAAACATATCTTAGTTTTCATTTGTCGACGTTTAAAGCTCGCACCGTCAAAAACTTTCAGTTGGATGAAGTCTAAGGATGAAGCCAATCTTATTCCTTCCATCTCTCTTACATGGGGGTTCTATTCATTTTCTCTTTTTTCCCCTTTAAACATAAATTAAAAAATTCCAAATTGCTCTCGTATCTCTACTACTTAAAAATATGAGTTAGTGGTCGTCAGTGCATTCTCCTTCCTCTATTCTCAACCGTCCGATCTGAACGCAGAAATCTTGACCATCTATCTAACATCCCCCTCCTCCCTCTCACATCTAACTGCCCCTCCTCTCCACTTCCACCAGCAGTTACCATTTCCCACATTCTCCCCTCCAACGCCTAACAGAGGAAGTTTGGGCCAGGAATGCCATCTTCTTCATGGCGCGGGGGACGTCCTCCGCTGTACTTGTCGCATGCCATTGTCACTCTGAAGGGCAGGCGCTCATATTTCAAACGTCTATTGAGTAGTTGAGGTGCTATTGGTTCCACCTTTTAAATCGCTTATAGTCTATACCTACAATGCATCCATTTTTTAGGGCCTGTTTGAAATGAAAAGGAAATTTTTTCCACTTAGCTAGGTATGATATTATATCCGGATTCTTCAAAAGAGTGGAGGAAAGGAAATTTTCTGTAAGATTTTTAGGGTGATTCGTAAAATCCAAACACGTAGCTTTTTAGGGAGATGAGTTCTTTTTTGTAATAAAATTCTATAAGACTCCTCCAAAATACTTGATCAACCACGCATAGTTCCTCAAATATAAAATTAGAACACTAAGAAATATAATAAAATAGTTGTCAAGTATGAGAGAATTAAATTAAAGGTAATAGGGGACTAATGTATATTTAGCCATGTAAGACGCTGGATATGTACGGTCTGGTGCCAACCAAAAGCTGCTTGGCATGCATGTTTCTATTTGTTTTTGACTATTCGTAACCATAATGCTAGGAAGAGGATATCTTCTTTGCACGTTTGGAAAACTGGGTTTGCTTCTATTCCCCCACACACAACTTGGTTAGCTTCTGTTGTTGCAAATGATGCACAGGATTAAGAGAAAAATGGAGTCCCCTAGCCTTACTCAGAAAATATGGAGGCATTTATGCATGTGCCTTCCACATACACTATAGGTTGGGTTGGGCAAGCTAAACATTGAGTCTTGTGTGCAGTGTGAATGTCCGACGATGATCGAGTGGGCTCAATATACTAGAGGAGCGTGGAGTTAGGCAAGTATTCAAACCACAAGTGTATGATTTTATGTTAGAATTATAAGGCCAGAGTGCACATGCAAGGGCGCAGGCCCTTTTGAGGGCTCTAGATTTGTGACAGTGGAGCTCATCATAAAGAATTGTCAAATCCGTGAGTTTGTCATTGATGGTTGCCCTCTTCGTTTGGGGTCGATTTTAGTTCCTAAAGAATATGTTGTTTGAACGTAGGGTAAAGGACGCTATCCGGTCACAAATAAATGTCATTTTGGACATCAATACGGTTTCCAAAACACAACTTTAGCCACATAATTATATTGTAATAATACTAGCTGAATGCTCGTACGTTGCTACGGATTTTAAAATTTTATCATACTATAAGTTCTAAAACTCACGGATGGTAAAAATTTTTAGAACATATATACAAACATGTTCAATTTTTTTTTAAAATTCATAGCAATATATACCCCGAAAGGCTGAAACAGCTTAAAATCGGCGGGAGTAGCAAGTTCGCACCGGCCGACCCCGTCGCCGCCGTACACCTTCCACCGCTGCCACTGCCACGTTCCTCCAATCTGCGGCTGCATCCCATCGCTCGCCACGCACACTCCCGACCAGCGCCGCGCGCATACCGTCCCCATCGCCCCAATCGACCTCCCTCGCCTCCTCTCCGCTCACCGCCGCTAGGCAAGCAGTTACCACGCTCCTCGCGGCCACCTCGCCCACGATTGATTCTGCTTTACTTGCTAAACTACCTGTTCTTAACTGCAAGTTGCAGCGAAATCGATCGCATAGTTGCGGTCCAATCGTTTTTCCTATCATTTCTTAGATAGGTGGATTGTTGAACGCTGCTTTGTGGCTGTGCATGCCAAATTTAACCATTTCGGGCTTGGCAACGAGTGAGTGCATAGGATGCTGTTTTCAAGTTGTACATGGTTGCCAGACCATAGAGGCAAGCTCTCTGGTTCGAGGGGTAATAAAATCACGAGATTTGTGCAGACAAAAAAGCTAGCTGATTAAGATGGACTACCATTTACCGTAATGGGATATATTAATTTGTTGTTCCTTGATGTAAAATTACTATATTTTGTTGAATAGAGAAGAAGGCAAGCGGCTTGAAATGAAGCTGTAAGAGAAATTAGTTCTTTAAGAGTGCATAGAAAAACTAGTCCTGATGGGAAGAATTTATTTTCCCTTTGTTTAGCTCATTTCTGTCTAGGTATAATTTTTCTGCATGTATTTAGATCCCTTAGCTTAGGTTCTAATTTGCAGCAGTGTACCTGATTTTATCTTGCTATCTATGCAACGCTTTTACACCTCGTTTTTGGTACTTGAAGGACATTTCAGTTGAGATGTTTATGAGGGGGTCTGGTGTAATACCCTAATTATGCATAAGGGAAAAATGATAGCGTTTAAGAGCGTAGTTTGCCGTTAGACCCATCGACTTTTAGAGTGTCGATTTAGTGTGCTCACAGAGGTTCCCAGACCATCCCAGGACGGTCGGCACCGTCTAGAGAGCCGTATAATTAGCGCTCTCAGAGGTTCCCGGACCGCCTAGTGACAGTCGGCACCGTCTCGCGTTTCGGGTGTTCATCATCCGGCAAATTTCTATCTTAGCTTTTTACCGACTTACCGCCGCAGTAGAAACCCCAAAATCCCTTGGACCATATTGCCCTTGGGCAGTCAATCACATGAGAGAGGAATAGGAGGGCACTGCGGTCATTTCATAAATGCAAAGGGCAGCCCCCAACCGTGCCCATATATGCTAGTACCATGCAGCCAAACCCATTTTTCCCATCTCATACTCTCTCCAAGGTAAGAGTAAAGCCACTCCATCTCCTCCACACTGCCGAGCCAAGAAGCCAAAACACAAGCACATCTCCAAGCACTCCACGAGGAAGAAGAAGCCCAAAGGAGGAAGGGCAAGGGAGCGGCCGGCCATGGCGGCTAGGGGAAGAACCACCCGAACTTCCCAACCTCGTACACGCCCATCCTTTCTCTAGCTCGGCAATTGAGTAAGCCTCACCTTCCATCCGTAGGAGCGAATCAACGAGTAGTAGTAGGGGGCAGCGCCCAGCACCCTACCGCCACCGTGCGCGCAAGGGGAGGGCACGGGTCCGGCCCGGACCCGAGGCGCAGTAGAGGGGGAACGGCGGGGAGGAGCAGGGGGGCCGGTGGAGGAGCTGCCGACGGTGAGTTGGGGCCAGCGACACCGAGCCGAGCACGCGCCGCCCGGGGCCTCCCGGCCGAGCACGCGAGAGGGAGGCGGGGGGTCGGCAGAGCCGCCGGCGGCGGGCCAAGGGTCGGCGCCGCCGAGTGCCGCCGCGCTGTCCGGTCGGTTAGAGTGGAGAGAGAGAGAGAGAGTTTGAGGGGGGGGGGATGGAGGAACCGGCGGGGCCCAGTGGCCCGTGCGCCGCCTGGAGGGGAGCCGTCCGCCCGGCCGCGCGCGCAAAGAGAGTAAGGGGGCCGACGGAGAAAGAGAGCCGGGGGCCGGCGAGCTGCATGGCCGGCAAGCCACCCGCGCGGCTATGCGCCGCCGTGCCGCCCGGGACCAGTGGGGAGAGAGGCCCTTGCGGCCGATTGGAGTAGGAGGGAGAGAGGATGTGCCTGGGAGGAGTGGTGGCTGTTCGGCCAAAAGAATGGGGAGGAGAGAGATTAGGTAGGTGAAGAAGAAAAGAAAGGAAAGAAAATAGGGAAAGTAAAGAAAAGGAAAGAAAGAAGAAAAGAAAGAAAGAAAATAGGGAAAGGAAAGAGAAGAAAAGAGGAGAAAAAGAAAAGAGGAGAAAAAGAAAGAGAGAAAAAAAATGGGTTCGGTACCTGCGCGACAGGTCCCTCAAAACCCGTGCGATTTCGCCCGAGATCGGGATACGAGCTTAGGGACGTTGTTCTCCGTTTAAGCTCTAGATCTTTGTTTTGCCGTTGAGTTGGGTTGATATGTACGCAGGTGGAGGTCCCGGGTCAGAGCCATCTACATGTCATTCCCAAGGCTAACCAGGCAAGTGCATTGTAAAGCGGTGAATTCGGGTAGTAATTTTGGTTAAATTGAAAGATGATACATGGCTTACCATGTTGGGGTAAGTCAAATATTTCCGGATAATGCATGTTTACCATGTTGAGGTAAGATAAATATTTCTGGATAATGCATGTTTACCATGTTGGGGTAAGTTAAAGAGTTTTGGAATGCATATTGAGAAACGAGGAAGGATGAGACATGTCATGATGATATGTGTAGTCGGAGAACTTGCATTGTATGCATGTCATAAAAAGAGATAGTGTTGGTCCACGTTTGAGGTCCCCTATGATAGTTACGGGCTACTGAGGTCCCCGTATGAAACAGGACGGGCTTGAGGTCCCCGCATGAAACAGGGCGGGCCTGGGTGAGCATCGACGGGTGCACACTCTGCTAACCGGTATAGGCTAAAGAGTTGAGAAGGAAGTGCATGTGCATATGCATGATGAATAGATCATCGAAACGTAAAGTGGTTAAAGGGAAAAGAGGTTAACTGGAAAAGTGGTTAATGAGAATGGAATGATTATGGTCTAATTAATGAACATGTTATTTGCTGTTTTGCTTTGTACTTGCTGAGTCGGTGGACTCACCCTTCCTTCGTTGTTGTTTTTAGGTGACCGTTGAGGATGTCAAGCGCGGGCGGGAGTAGCATATGAAATAACGGCACGAACTAGAAACACTTTTGTATCACCTTTTGTCAGTGTACTTTAGCTTTGTTAGGCTAGAGTAATCACTAAAAATGCTATGTTGTATCTGAATGCAGCAAAATGAATAAATTTACTGTTGGTTTAAATTCTTCCAATGATAATGAATTGGTAAGAGTATGCAGAGGTGGTAGCATCTTGGCCCAGAGAGTGGGCGGGGTGCTGCATCTGGCCTGATGCCACCGAAGGAGTGCACAGTTTTTTCATTCACTCCAACAGGTTGGTTTCTACATCCTCTTCCAAAGGAGCTGCAATACAAGAAGATTGGAGAAGATGCTTAAGGAAGTGGTGCGTATGTTGCTGCCCGCTATGGTGTGAGGTGAGCGCAGGGCACTACAAGGCATACAAGGTAGATGATTTCTACACTCTTTACTCTGTTTTTGAGTTGCATCTATGCTAGATTGCATACCATAATAGTCAGCATATGGGTTGATGCCGTAAATAGACAAGAATAAGAGCAGTTGTTGGGGTCTGACAGCTAATATCCATCAGACTACAGACTTTGTAGGATAGTTACAATTGACAACAAAAATTATTATGAGAAGCTAAGTATTGTTTGGGGGGTTCACCTTCCTCTAGAAGTTGGCTTTGTAAAGCTGGCAGAGAAGAGCTTTAGTTTCTTAGGACCTGGACTTAGGCTTACAAATAAGCAGCTTATTGCTGGCTTTTGAAATAAGCGGCTTATAAGCAGGTTAGCTTTTAAGCCAAGGCAAGATGTTTGTTAGTATAAAGTAGGCTTTAGTTTTCCTGAGAAGCACAAGTCACACCTTGTTTGGGGAGCTTATGTTTTCAATTGCCCTACTTCACTAGATAGTCAGAACTCAGAAATCAACTAGCACCACATATAATAGTTACATGGTTACCTATGACAGATCATTTAGCTGTAAATCTTACACAACTCAATCTCTGCAGCGGAGTCCCATGAACTAAGAGAACATTTGACCAGGCTCAGGCTTCTGGCTTCTGGGCCAGAGAAGGAGCAACTTGGATGGACACTGTAACTCCATATGTGGGCTTCAATGGAGTTGTGAACAAGGTAGAGCCCATTATAGTTGAACAGCATAATCATTTCCTCCCAAGCTGCTTAAATTAGATCATTGCCCCTCATCAAAATGCCATCTCTGTTATCAGATTGCCATAATCACAAAGTTTCAACAAAAGCTTCTTTGATGGCAACAATTTTCGCGCAAACCTCTCGCATGCCTGGTCTATCTTTCGGTGATTCCATGGAACACATAAGGCCAATTTCAACCAACGGTATGATATAGTTTTGCATGCGTAGAGAAACAATCACCGGGTCCTCCTCATATGGCATATGAGGATCTAAAACCTCACCAATTCTATCGGGGAATGCCAAGTCCACATACTTTTGGAGGCTAAGGCCGTTACAAAATAGTGCATCAGTCGGTCTCTTTGCTGTGAGCATTTCTAGTAGAAGCACACCGAAACTATAGATGTCACCACCAGTTGAGATTTTGCATCCCATCCCATATTCTGTAAAACAGGAGCAATGCACATAAATTCTTGGGAAACTAATAAAGATCTAACTTAAACTCAGTGGTCCTTTCAAAGAAAAAGAAGTATAACTCACCAGGTGCAATGTATCCAATGGTTCCTCCCACACCAACCAAGCCTTCTGGTCTGCTAAGGCTTGAGAGAAACTTTGCCGACCCAAAGTCACCAACACGTGAGGTCATGTCGTAGTCCAAAAGAACATTGCTTGGCTTCAAATCACAGTGAATCAAAGGTGGTATCAATTGGTTGTGCAGATAGTCAAGAGCATGAGCCACATCTGCGGCAATACTTATCCTCTGACCTAAGCTTAGCGCCCTCATTGGGCTGCCTTGGCGTAGCCTTGGGTGTACCCACATGTCCAGGCTACCATTTGCCATGAACTCGTATACTACAGCCTTGAATTCATTGTTCTCAAAATCTACTGTTGAGCACAAGGTGATTGCTTGAACCAGATTTCGATGGCGGGTATGTTTTAACACTTCACACTCGGTGAAAAAGCTATTGTGTGAACCTTGCTCGTTAAGATGAAATACTTTGATGGCAACTAGATCTGTGTCGAACTGGAACCGACCAATGTATACAGATGACATATGACTTGAGCTGATCCTGTTGACCGGAGAGAGCCAATTGGTGGCTTTAAGAATGTCACCATATGACACCTTCTTCATTGTTTCCCTGTAGTTTTGAGATGGTTGGGTTGGGCTTCCCTTCATAACAGTGACAACAACACATAAAAATGAGAATAAAGCAATAGTAACTGGTGGAATTACTATCAGCAGCAATCGTGCATTGCTCCTCCTTTTAGTTACTGAGGTGGTGGGGCAAATCGGCAATGCAAATATCGCAACAATTTCACATAACCCTGCATTGCCTTCCAGGATTACTGCATTTGAATTTCGAAATATGCCACCAGTTGGAATTGGTCCTTCAAATTTGTTGTATGATATATTAAGATGATCTAAGCTGGTGAAGTTCTCAAACATTTCTGGAACTTGTCCAGAAAAATTGTTTTCAGATAGATCTATCTGCTGTATGGACTTCAGTGCACTGAAAGAATCCGGAATAATCCCACTAAACATGTTGCCTTCCATACGAAGGGATAACAGTTGAACACACTGACCAAGTGCAGAAGGAATTTCACCAGATAACTTGTTGTTGGAAACATTTAGTAGGACAAGATTGATCAATGCACCAACTTGTTGTGGTATCAGCCCAGTAAGGTTGTTGTTTGACAAGTCCAAACCCAAAGAAAGGGAAGAAATGCTGAGGAGTTCACTTGGTATGGATCCTTCAAGGCTGTTGAATGATAAGTTTACCATAAGTAGTTTCTTGCATTGCCCTATACTTGCTGGAATGTTTCCAGACAAGTAGTTCTGATCAAGATGAAGCTGGCTGAGTTGAAGAAGATCACCAATTGCAGATGAGATTTGACCTGACAATTTGTTCCTGGATAGGTCTAGGACAAACAGGTTGCGCAAGTTCCAAATAGTCGAAGGAATAAGTCCTGAGAGCATGTTCTGATCCATGTCAAGCAAAACGAGATTGACACAGTTGCCTATCTCAGCTGGTATGATTCCTGAAATTTGGTTGCCTCCGAAGTTTAACCATTCCAACGTTGTTGAAAGATTACCAACTGATTTTGGCAGACTTCCAGTCAGGTTATTCCCATCCATCAACAATCTTAACAGGCCACTGCAATTTGTCAGAGAAGAAAGGAATGCCCAGTCTCTGGCCTCTAGCGTGTTACTTCCTAGAATCAGTTGATTCAAATAGCTCAAAGATCCTAGAGATGGCACTGAACCGCTCAAGTGGTTGCCTGAAAGATCAAGCACTTGAAGCTTTGTTGCATTGGCCAGTGATGTTGGGATCAATCCATTAAAGCTATTGCCACGCATGATCAATGTTTGGAGATTTGGAAGTGAGCGGCCAATTTCTGTAGGTATCTGCCCAACAATTCTGTTGTTACCTAAGCCAAAGAATCTGAGTGATGAGACATTGTACAGCTTGGCTGGGACATACCCCCGCAATCTGTTGTTACTTAGATCTAGAATATTTAGGTTCGGGATTTGACCCATCGTTTCTGGAATTGATCCTTCTAAGTTGTTTTGTGCTAGCAGTATGGAACTCAAGGATGAAACGTTTCCTAAAGATGGTGGTATACTTCCAAGGAGGAGGTTTCCAGTAAGACCAAGAAATCGCAGAGCTTCCATCTTTTGTATCGGTGGGATTACCCCAGCGAGAGCATTCCATTGGAGATCAACTTTGATAAGTTTGGATGAGTTATTGAACAGATTAGCCGGGATCACTCCAGATAAGTTGTTACGTGAGAGGATTATCCTACGGAGTGATGAACTACTTGCAAAGGAATCAGGGATAACTCCACTAAGAGAATTGTTTGCAAGATTGACATATCTAAGAGACGCCGCAGTACCCAATGACACAGGGACGTTACCTGCAAGGTTGTTGCCGGCGAGCATCAGAGTTTGGAGGCCCGGAAGCGCGCCCAGTTCCTCAGGTATACCTCCAGAAAAACCATTGCGTGAAAGGTCTAGTTGCACCAAAGAAGAAAGGTTCGCCATGCAAGAACGCAATTCCCCACCGAGCCCCACAGAACTGAGGTTCAAGGAGACGACATGGGACGGGAGCGTCCTGCCGCAGGTGACCCCTTGCCAGCGGCAGAAGTTGAGTGAGGTGTTCCATGAGTTGAGGACGCCAATGGAGTCGGTTCTGATGCCGTTCTTGAAGCAGAGAAGGGCTTCCAGGTCAGTCTTCGATCTGTTGTGGGGTTGTGCTAATGAGGGTATTATTGTGTTGGAGGACACAAAGATGAGGAGACCACAGAGAAGAAAGAGTGCATGGTGAGGAGCAGACGGATATTTGGAGCCAAGAACAGCAGGAGCCATGTCTCTGTTCTAATGGAGTGCTTTTGTTTGAAGATTTTTGCCTGTGTTTTTAGATATATGATATAGTTTGCGAAGTAGAGGAGTTGAAACTTCTGCTTGACTTCAGTGCCGTCTTGTTTTGGCTTGCCTGTGTTCTACGCGCTTAGTCCTCGTCCCTCTGGTTTGGCTGTCCAAGACGAATGGGAAAAGTCTAACAGAGCAGAACTTGTGAGAGGGATGTGAGAAGAAAACGTGCGCATATTGTACTCCAGCAATTTAGTCCAATGCTCGTCTGGTTGTACTGTCTATTACTCTTGCCCCCCAGAGATTCGTCTAATCTAAAAAAACTTAAATGGGTTGGGCAAAAAAATTAGTATAAAGTGTGTCTGTGTCTGTGTGTATTTTGAAGGAACGGAGACAAGTTGACTCTAGTTGATTAGTTTAACTCATTTTACAAATCTAGATTTGCCAAGTTAGGATAACAAAAAAGTACCATCCAGAAACGAACAATAAGTATTATATGCGGTATGATTTAGGATGTAGTATAAAGTTGTAAGTTCAAGCACACTGTTAACTCTGCATATGGTACCAAGGCACTCGTCAAGAATAATGTCTGGACATGCCAAGGACTTCTCTGTCCATACTGTCGCACATGAGGGAATTTCTTGGTTCACGACATTTTCCAGTTAAGACCCACCCATCCCTGGAAGGGACTTCTCTGGGGTCTGTCCCCATTCGTCTCCATGGAGATGCACTTGGATAGTCTACACGTGGCGATCTTCAGATGTTGAGAGAGCGTTATGGAGCAAGCCAAAGAAGCCTGGCAAGAGTATGAAAATAACGCCATTGAAACTACAAGATGGCTTGATTTATTATAAACACATGGTAACACATCTTGACCAACATGCTGCCAACAGTTGAGACTTCTAATTTACTGTTAAAAGCGGAAAAAAGGGAATAGAAAGGAACATTATCGAAAAGAACAAGATATACTCACAGAACAGGATACAACATTGTCCAAAAGAACAGGGAATGTACAAAAAAACAACATTGTCCAACAGAAAGCAACATTGTCCAAAAGAACAAGATATACTGACAGAGCAAGAAACATCATTGACCAACATACTGCCAATAGTTGAGACTTTCAATTACAGGGAATGGTGCTTCTCAACTCCAGTTGATACAACATTGTCCAAAAGAACTAGATAAACTCACAGAAACAAACCTACAGGATGCATCATGAATTACACAAAGTTTCAGTTTACTGCTTTAACCTACTAGTACTAGTATAATACATGTCATAATACAGTTGTGATGTGGCTGGAATGAATGATTTCAGTGATCATCACCTAAATAATGGTGGTTATACCTCAGACCTACTGTTTGCAGTACTGGTGTCCCATCATGTGCACCACGATCTGCAATAGCTTCCCAATCTGCATGCACCACAGGAAGAATGTAGCATCTCAGTTTTGTCTGAGCTGTTTCCAAGATAATAGATGGCACACAGTCTAAAATAATACCATACTCTTCATCTTCATTCTTCTCATCAGTATTAGCTGAGACTTTTGAGTCCTTCGATTACGTCGAACCAATAGCACCCTCTTGTGATGAAGATTTCTCCGCCATCCCATGATCCCTTCAATACAGTGGCGAAGCCAGGATGAAAATAGAGGGTAGGCTCAAAACTTCAAATGACTAAGGTAGATTGACACAAATATAGTATTTTACTCTTGTGCAATTCAAATTCATATATGAATAGAAGAGAAACAAAACAAAAAGAGAAAGAAATAACATGAAGCAAGCTACATGCAAGTTCCCTTCACCGTGTAATGTGAGCTCAATGACAGGCAGAATCGATCATGATGCTTAAGGAAACCTACTCAGAGCAATAAAATGAAATGAGATGGATGAAAGATACGCTCAAGATCATGTTCACTCTTAACTGGCCGTCCAATCGACTGGATTAAATCACTGAAGAACAAATTGAGCACTTTTTGGGTTGTCTATCTGAACAAAGGCTGAAGCTCTCTCTGATGTTCCCGTTGTCATACTTAACCCCCAAGCGAAGAATCCAATCTAAAGTATCAATAAACTTGTCAGACATCTCATTAGGCCCGTTTAACTTTCCTGGCTACTGTAAACTACTAATAATGAGCAGTGAGATTAGGTGTTGACATATGATCGATTAAGCGGCGAAGATTCAGGGAGGCATTAATGAATTGAGCCATCAATGATTTACTATATGACCATAGCAGAATGCTTAGTGATGCTTATTACATGTAGGTTCTAGCTCTCTGTTATCTGTTTAGTATTTCTTCGATATGTCATCATTTTAGGCTTGAGTTCACGCCATTACATTGTAAATAGAACAAGCTACAAAACAGTTCTAACTCTACTCGAGAAGATGAAGGAATCCCCATCTGTCCCCAGTGCCCAATGGTCCAAGCATTGCGTCGAACAGCTTGCGAGCGCAGACGCAGGGTAGTTGAGACACCATCTCACACTGACACCAATTCAAAAGGACAGAGAAAGCAACCACAACAAGAACGCAGGAGGCGGCTCAATACCTGAAGCTAGCGCCTGCCGGGTGGCAGGAGGAGGAAGCGAGGAGCCCCAGCGGCGGCCGCGGGCGGGTGGCGGCGGAAGCGGAGGAGGGGCGGCCATTGGGACGCCGGGGAGGGGGAGGGCGACGGGGAGCGGAAGGTGCAGGTGAGGGTGGCGGTGGCAGCGCCCCTCTCCATCCTTCACACCACGCAGCTCTCCTGTGTGTGTGTTCCGCTTCTTCGCTCGCTTTGCTGGGGCGCGGAGAGGGGAAGCGGCGGCGGCGGCGGCAGCGGGTGGGGGTCGCGGGCGCCGGGCGGGGAGTCGGTGTGTGCGGGGCCGAGCAGCGGGTGGAGGAAGCAGGCGATGTCGAGCAGGTGGCGCCCCAGCCCCGACAGGTCGTCGCGGACGCCGCGCAGCCCGCGCGCCATCCGCCCGCCGCTCCTCTAGGGTTCCTTCCGGCTCGGCTCGACGCGACGCTCGCGGTGCGGGGGTGGTGGCTGCGGCCGTCTGGATGGGGTGCCGCCGCCGCGGGGAGGTGAGGCTCGAGCCTTACTAGAGCAACTCCAGCATGAGCCCTCAAATCAGAGCCCCTACTTTTGATTTGAGGGCTCCCCTACTTTTGAGGGCCCTGTTTTTTGAGTTAAACCCAGCAGAAGCCCTCAAATCAGGGCCCTCAAATTCATTCCAACTGAGAATGACATGTAGGGCCCACTCCAGCAGACACCCGGCACCTCCCACCGCATCTTCCCTAGTGCCGACCTCCCGCGGTCCGCCTCCTCCGTCGCGCACCTCACCTTGCGCGTCGCCAGCGGTCCACGCCTCCTGTGCGTGCTGCCCCGAGGGCGCCTCATGGCGGCGGCGGCCTCGTCGGATCCGGGCTCGGCGTCGGCGACGGCGGCCAGATCCGGCCGGATCTACTCGGGGCGATGGCGACGGCGACTGCGCCTCCTCCTTCGGCTCGACCTCCGGCACTCGGCGCAGAGGCCGCTCCTTCCACGGGCGGCGACGGCTTCTCGGGGACGGCAGGGGAGGGGGCGGAGGCGCCGGGGAAGGGGGCGGCGGGGGAGGGGGCGGAGGCGGCGGTGGAGGGGGCGGAGGCGCCGGGGAAGGGGGCGGTGGGGAAGCCGAGCGCGGTGGGGGCGGCGGGGGAGTGGAGGCGCTGGGCGGAGGCGTCGGGGGGCGAGCGGAAGAGGAGGAGGCGGGGGGCGAGCGGAAGCGACGGGGGGCGAGCGGAAGTGGGGAGCGGTGAATTTTCACGGAGGCGGGAAAAACGGAAAATGAGAGCCAGAGTAGGGGCCCCCTGGGAATGAGGGCTTGAAGGCCTCATTTGAGAGGCCTCTTATTTTTGAGAGCCAAGTAGGGGGTCTGCTGGAGTGCAGTTTTTTGCTCTGGCTCTCAAATATGAGGTTTCAGGGCTCAAGTAGGGGGCCTGCTGGAGTTGCTCTAAGCCTCCCCGCTGGCTTCGCCCCTGCTTCAATACATTATTACAAACAAAACAGAAGTTAGGCGGGTAGCCCAAACAGGAGAGCAATTGCAGTTAAATTTTTTCAAAGTATGTACCAATTTTTTGTGAGTCATGCTCTAATATTTAAGGAATCAAATATACTAAGAGAACTAAACCAAGTCTCGGAAAAATCAGCACTTCTTATCCCAGTCGGAATACAATACTACACAATAATCCTAATCGCCAACCAGACAACCAGAAATAGAGACTTCTCCATAATCTCAGGATTCCATCAACCAACATCATAATCAACAAGCTATGCATTGAGAAGTTTTGACTGTTAAAGGCAAGAACAACCAACATCATAATCAGTAACTACAGATTCAATTAAAGGCAAGAACAAGAAAGGGAGGCATACCCTAAGGCCCTGGGGACTAGGGTGCGGAAGCAGAGGACGTCGGCGGCCGGAGGATGCAGCCCTCCAACGGAGAGGTCGGTGGCCGGCGGATGGAGACCTCCCGCTCCGAGGACGGTGGCCGGCCGATGGAGACCTCCCGCGGCGAGGACGGTCAGCGGCAGAGGGAATCCTTGCACGGTGTCTGGCAGGTCGACGCCGCGATCTACGGTCGATAGGGGGCCGCCATCAGGCGCTGGTTCATGGACATCAGGAGATGGGTGGGAGTAGCGTAGAAGCCTTGGGGGAAGGAGAAAATTGATCATTTGCCATTTTGAAGAGTGGGTTTCGCAAAATTGCCACTTTTAAAATTGGCTTCACAAAAATGCCATGCAGTACATTTACCTCTTGATTACTATGCCATTTGAGCTATTTAACCCATTTAATATTTTTTCCTAATTACAGGAGCGGGAAAAGACCTTTCTACCCTCAGCCGATTGAATCTATCTCGCCCTCCACCGTCTTCCACTCCAGCGATTCCGTCGCCCCCACCGTCGACCATCAAGAATGGCTGGGACTCCGTCTCCGCAAGCGCTACGCGCCAGAAATGCAGCAGACGCCGCCGCGGGAAGGCCGGCCGGCGGGGAGGTAGGCGCGGGGAGGCCGTCGTGTGCGGAGGGCGGCGCGGGGAGGGCGGCAGGCGGGGAGGCCGCTGCTCGGGGAGGGCGGCGCGGGGAGGCCCGCTGGCGGGGAGGCCGCTACTCGGGGAGGGCGGCGTGGGGAGGCCAGCAGGCGGGGAGGCCGCCGCTTGGGGAGGGCGGCGCGGGGAGGCCGGCCGGCGGGGAGTGCGGCGCGGAGGCCGGCAGGCGGGGAGGCCAGCAGGCGGGGAGGCCGGCAGGCGGGGAGGCCGCCGCTTGGGGAGGGCGGCGTGGGGAGGCAGGCGCGGGGAGGCCGGCCGGCGGGGAGGCAGGCGCGGGGAGGCCGCCCAGAATCTGCTGTTTCTTCGGCGGCAGCAGTGCAGATCGTGTATGCAGTGCGACGTTTCACCTTCCAATCCAAAGCCATGCAGTGCAAAACTTAGTAAGGGTAGAAAGGTCTTTTCCCGCTCTTGTAATTAGGAAAAAAATATTAAATGGGTTAAATAGCTCAAATGGCATGGTAATCAAGATGTAAATGTACTGCATGACATTTTTGCGAAGCCAATTTTGAAAGTGGCAATTTTGCGAAACTCACTCCTCAAAGTGGCAAATGATCAATTTTCTCTGGGGAAAGGGGGAGAGGGGAATTCTGGAGGAAGGCGTCAGCCTTGGCTTGCGGATTGTGCGCCACGTGTAGGACTAGCTAAATAAGTAAGTTTAATAGAAGAGGTGGCTGCCACCTCTAGGACTAGCTAAATAAGTAAAAAGAGTACATGTGGCTCATGGTGGAGGTAGCTAATACAATAAGTTGAGTAGAAGTTTCCTCTACTAAAGCACTCAAACATTTAATACTTGCATAAATATATCAAGGGTCACCTCTTGTATGAGAGGCAGCTTGCCTCTCTCTCCTCGTATGATGTGCTAGAGGTCACCTCTTGCATGAGGGGCAGCTTGCCTCTCTCTCCTCTTTTCTCTCTCTTCCACATAGAATTGTGTTGACGTGGATTTCGCTAGAGGCGACCTAGTCAGTATTATTGTACTTGCTCTAAGCGTGTCTCCATGGAGGCGAATGGGGATAGAACCCAGAGAAGACCCTTCCCACATCCCCGTTAGAAAACTTCTTCCACACCAGTTATCTGACACATCTGAAAGAGATGCATGGCAAGAAAAAAAGTATGTTCAAGTTTTTTTCCATGGCATAATACTTACGGTGCCAGTCTTGCTTCCACTTTGCAGGAAGGAAGAAGCGATAACATTGATTTTGTTGTGGCTCTCACATGTCATTGCAAAATGCTTGCCAATGGTACTTCGGAGTTTGGAGGAAGGCGGGAACTTTTATAGAAACCCCACACAATAGTATGGATTCTATACCATTCTATTGGCTGCATATGGCCAGGGGTGTCTTCTTTTTGTCTTATGCTTAGGCCATTCTCAGTGGAGAGTTTCATGGCGTTATTTCCAAAACTGCCACATCATGTAAAATGAAATGAAACATGGATGAAACATCCATTCTCAATACATAGTTTCATTCTATTGTTTCATAGACATTTAATTTCATGACTCATATAGAGTTGGTAATCGTGACAAGAGAGTTTCATCTAGATGAAACTCACTTCTTCTCTCTCTTCTTAAAAATGTTGTCATATCATCAAAAATGCCTATGTGGCAACCTATTAAATGCAGATGAAACTCCCACTGAGACTGGCCTTAGCTTTGGTTTTTATTTCTACAATAACTCGCCGTTAAATGGTGCGCTTTTTCAAGACGGGGTCTATAAGTAAATTGTAGTATAAAGTGTATCAAGTTTAATTGTACCGGCCAAAATCGTATGCAACTATTTCCTTCTACGTACTGCTTCTCACGAATAGACCAGAATTCAAAAATTATAACCATAAGTTATAGAGCACTGGTTCAATACACTTTGTCCATTGCCAATCGTTCAATAAAGCTAATCTAACGGTTATGATGGATTTGACACCTCCGGTGTTTGTAAGGGGTGCACAGGGGTGGTGTTGGCGAAATGGGGGCAAAAGAGTAATTTCACGTGAGAACTGCTCTTACAACGGGACAAAAAAGTAATTTCGCGTGGCAACTGCTCTTACAACGGGGGCAAAAGAGTAATTTCGCGTGGCAACTGCTCTTACAACGGGGGCAAAAGAGTAATTTCGCATGGCAACTGCTCTTACAACGTGCGCCTCGCTGTCCCGCACTCGCACCGTTTCACGAAGCAGAGAGAGAGAGACTTTCAGGAAGGAGGTCTGGGGATCTCCTCAACGACTTCGCCGGCGGAGGAGACGCGTCCGTCCCCTCCTCCCCCTGGGCGCCGGTGATGGTCCTCGACGACTTCGCCGGCGGAGGAGACACGTCCGTCCCCTCCTCCTCCTGGGCGCCGGTGACGGCGAGTGGAGGATGGGATCTTCCCCCCGTACCTCGGCGTCATGAAGACCACCTCGCCGCCGCCAGCATCACGACCATCGCGCCGCCGCCACGCGTGAGAACTGCTCTTACAACGCGCCTCGCTGTCCCGCACGCGCACCGTTTCACGAAAGCAGAGAGAGAGAGAGAGTTTCGGGGAGTCGGAGGCTAGGCGATCTCCTCAACGACTTCACCGGCGGAGGAGACGCGTCCGTCCCCTCCTCCCCCTGGGCGCCGGTGACGGCGAGTGGAGGATGGGATCTTCCCCCCGTACCCCGGCGTCATGAAGACCACCTCGCCGCCGCCATGAACAACCTCCACCGTAAGTCCCATCCTCCTCAAACCCGCTGCCCTCCTGATCTCCTCACGCTTCCTCTCTACTTGATTCGTCTGTGATGTGGTCGGGATCCAGTATTCTAGTGCACGAGCTCAGATCTGGTTGGTTACGGCCTACGGGAGTACTTCTCATATATCCAGTATTTTTGATGCTCGTGAGTTGTTCTTGGTGAACCTCAGTGGTCTTGTGCGGTGCTACTTGACCCTCGGCTCCTAGTTCTGGCTGTGGCCGAAAATTGGGGTTGTGGCATTGTATCTCCGTGAGCCTTCTTCCTGCTTGTCACAGTGGGTTGATAGGTTTTATGGGACAGCGATTTGATCGTGCCTTGCCATTTCGGTTTCTTCACGGTGGTTTTGAATACCATCGCCTTGTGAGTACTCAGGCTCTTCTTCTGTGCTTTACCTGATATCTCTGTGATATTATACAACTGAGAGTGCAAAGGAAGGGACCAGTTGCTCTGTGATGAAACAAAGAATGTAATGAGACTATATATGAATGTGATGGCAATTTGATCTTGGGCTTGAATTGAGTCTCACTGTTGTTCTCTTATTGCTGTCCTGGAGATAGTTCTTGCTGCTGTCTTTAGCTGAGTAATTAATTTAGATTACTTTGCAGTGGGCGAACTCTGTTATAATCAATAGCATGCATATATATATATATTTATTTATTTGAATTTCAGATTGATTATACTGTGGTCCTTCTAGTTCAGCTTATTTGAAACATGTTATAGTTGAGTTTTGGGCCTAGTGAGCTTATTCTAGGGCTCAAGATCAAATTTGCAACTGTCATATATTTCGAGATTAAAATCTGTAATGACAGAGAAGGTCAAGATTCATTCTTGTGCATCTAGGTTTCTGAGAGCAAGTAACAACAATATAGACATGCTGATTGTAGTCATTTATGCTTGGCTAATTTTGATGGCAGCATGTCACTTTAATGATTCATATCACAAACTTGAATATATGTTGATTCTTTACTCTTGCATGATATACTGTTTAAATGGCTTAATGAATCCACATTATTATTTCTTGAAGAAGTCATTTTTCCATTGTCAACCGTTCAATAAAGCTCATCTAACGGTTATGATGGCTTTGACACCTCCGGTGTTTGTGAGTGGTGCATAGGGACGGTGTTAGCGAAATGGGGCAAAAGAGTAATTTCGCGTGAGAACTGCTCTTACAACGGGGCAAAAGAGTAATTTCGCGTGGCAACTGCTCTTACAACGTGCGCCACTGCGCCTCGCTGTCCCGCAAGAGTATATCATTATTATTTCTTGAAGAAGTCATTTTTCCATTCAATTTATCATGCTTGGGTCCTATTCTTTTATGCTGGAAGTAAAAGTAAATACTTGTTTCTTCACGGTGGTTTTGAATACCATCGCTTTGTGAGTACGCAGGCTCTTCTTCTGTGCTTTACCTGGTATCTCTGTGATATTATACAACTGAGAGTGCAAAGGAAGGTACCAATTGCTCTGTGATGAAACAAAGAATTTAATGAGACTATATATGAATGTGATGGCAATTTGATCTTGGGCTTGAATTGAGTCTCACTGTTGTTCTCTTATTGCTGTCCTGGAGATAGTTCTTGCTGCTGTCTTTAGCTGAGTAATTAATTTAGATTACTTTGCAGTGGGCGAACTCTGTTATAATCAATAGCATGAATATATATATATATATATATATATATATATATATATATATATATATATATATATATATATATATATATATATATATATATATATATATATATATATATATATATATATATGAATTTCAGATTGATTATACTGTGGTCCTTCCAGTTCAGCTTATTTGAAACATGTTATAGTTGAGTTTTGGGCTTAGTGAGCTTATTCTAGGGCTCAAGATCAAATTTGCAACTGTCATATATTGTCGAGATTAAAATCTGTAATGACAGAGACGGTCAAAATTCATTCTTGTGCATCTAGGTTTCTGAGAGCAAGTAACAACAATATAGACATGCTGATTGTAGTCATTTATGCTTGGCTAATTTTGATGGCAGCATGTCACTTTAATGATTCATATCAAAAACCTGAATATATGTTGATTTTTAACTCTTGCATGATATACTGTTTTAAATGGCTTAATGAATCCACATTATTATTTCTTGAAGAAGTCATTTTCCATTCAATTTATCATGCTTGGGTCCTATTCTTTTATGCTGGAAGTAAAAGTAAATACTTGCTTATACTCGCGAGCCCTATTTGAATGTTTTATATTAGGGAAATTGGCCCTTCTTTTGCCAATTTCCTCGTATCTTTTTTCTAGTTTGTTTAGTGTGCATATATGAGAAGTAAATCAAACAACAGTGGTGTACGTATGCTCTAGTTTAATGGAAAATAACAAGAAAATGTAATAGGATAAAGTTCATCCAACAACAAAGGTGAACTAAAAGTTAAGTAGAAACGAGGCCATGGCACTAGTACACATGTGCTCTAGGTATGGAAACTAACAAGGAAATATAGTAGGTAGAACTTCATGCAATGACACAGCTGAACGGTTATGGCACTGAAACACTCATCATTTGGATTTATGCGAATTCATTAATTCTTGTATCTCCTTCTTGACTTCATCTACTTCATTCAACTTGGAATGTATTAATTCCGAGGCTAATTTTTTCTAAAGATGTGTATATTATCCTGTGGAACAATGGTAAAATATGATTTCAAATCTGAACCACTAACAAAGAAGAATTAGAGAGAGGAATGTGGGATGTAATTACCATTGTGACAATGTTTGTCAAGCTTGTTAGTAAAGAATTAGAGAGAGGAAGAATTAGCCTTTCAGTTTATTTATCTTCTGTTTCCAGTTGCCTCCTAGTAAAGAACATGGAAATCAAGCCAAGTCACAAGAGTCCCGTGCAAAACCAGAGATGCAGAAGTCAGGCCTGCAATCAAACATGGGTGATGAGAAATATGCAGAACCAGTTGGACAGAAGGCAAAGCTTCAATCAAATAAGGCAAGCCTTCAATCAAACAAGAGTGATGAGAAATCTGCAAGCCCGAAATCTGCAAGTCTCTATAATAAACCTGAATTTTCAGATTCCTAGCTGCACCAAATCGAAAGAACTTATACCAAACAGTGCTTTCCAGGTACTCATACACCAGCAGTGGATTATTGCCCTCAAGGCAGCAACCATACAACTTCACAAGATTGCGGTGTTGTACTCGAGACATAGTTTATATTTCTGTCGCGAATTGCTTTTTCCCCTGATGAGATGTTTGAGATAGCTGCTTCACTGCCACTACCCTTCCATCCAGGGAGAAATGCAAGCCTGCAATCTAGTAAGAAGGATTCTGATGAACCTGCAGAACCAGCTGCAGAGAAGGCAGGTCTTCAGTCTAGTGAGAAAGGTGGTGACAAAACTTGATGTACACTCTTCAGATCCCTTGTAGACAGAGATGTTTGTAATGAAATAGGAATATATAGTATTTTGTCCTTCCATTGCTACTTGTGAGCTTTGGTATCTACTTGTGAAAATTTTTGTTTCTGGAGCTGTGCATGAAGAAAGCTGTTCTGACCAATTTCACTGTCTCATGATCAAGTTATACTTTTTATTTTACTGCCTTGCTGATTTTCTTAGTACATACTCTCCTAGTAAAACTGGCAGGGTCAAACTAGTCGGCTAGTTCATCTGGTGGTGGCCTGCAACTTTGCACCGTTCTCCGAATTATTTAGTTTCTGAGTATAAAGATGATTGATACTATGAAAAAAAAGAAAAGCTTGGTGATGTTCACATGGATTTGCATGCATAGTGCACCTTTTACAGGTTCTTTGCTGACAAATATATACATTTTATTATCTGATTTTTTTGTTTAGTTTTCAGGTTCCCATATATTATGTATACACTGAAAAATTACCAGCCCTACCTCTCAATTTGTTGCTTATGAGACTCGAATCTCAGATGCTACATTATAATTAATGCACCAAATACTAAAAATGCGGAACGTAAATTGCCAAGTACATGTTAAGAGTCTGAAGGTAGACTGAAAAGCATATATGTATCTCCTATGCAAATATGTTTCTACTGAGTCCGTGTTTACAGGTCCAAATGTTCGCTTCTCCAAAGGAGTTGATGCTCCAGCAGCGGATGCTCGCCACCACAGCCCGTCTGACAATGCTCCAGCCCCAACAGACGAATACCTATCAATGCCAAAAGTATCTTTTTTACTCATTGGTATAAAACAGATGTAGGAAGGGAATGAACATATACCCGATATCTACAGAAAATGCCAAATCACGGACCATCCTTTTCGGTCTCTTTCTTTGCCGCTGTCTCCTTCGCTTTCAGGACCACAAGTGCATTCCTCGCTGCCAACTGCTGTGCCATCTTCTTCTGCGGGTTCTGACGCCATTTACATTTACACAAAACAGAAATGCTATAAATACCAACCTTTGCACCGCAGAACATGTTAAAGAGAAACAGAGACATGTTACTCACTCATCCTTTTCTCTACCACACCACTCAACATCTCTCGATCCACTTCTCTCGTCCCACTATTAAAAGATACTTTACAAGCACATAGCTCAAAAACACCTAGCTGAGATTCTAGTTCTATGATCTAATTTCTAATCAGCCAAGAGAAATAAACCAACACACTGGTAAAGTCATATTTTCATCTGGTTAGGAAACGAGCAATCTTTGAATATGGAATTTTTTTTACTCAACAGCTAAGCTATTGAAATTCAACATATACCATGCATGTATACAGCCTGTCCCTACAGTGATATTCCACACAATTCCTGTAGCCCTTTTAATGCCCATATCGAGTAGTGGAGACTGTATTGCATTCAATGCAGCATCTTTAAGATATAACCAAATGCTAGCTAATGAAAATTGGTAAGAGAGCTTCAATGAAGCATTTAACAAACAAATTTGCTTCACAATATAACAGCGCGGCTAGTGTGCATCCCGTCTTGTCTCTCAATTGTCCCTGCGTGTGATGACAACGCAAGATTACTACCTTTCACTACCACGTTCATATAACAAACACAAACATAGTATAAACTGGGTAAACATGTACTTGCCTTTGAAGAAGTGGGCATGTGCGTCGTGTGTGATTTGGCTTCCCACAATACCCACAATAAATTGATGTCTTCTCAGTGAAATTCTTGTATCTCTTGCGCAGAGCACCTCTTGGATTAACACAAACAGGATCATGAACTCTTTCTACCGAGGACTGGATACAATTTGAACCTTGCGCAATTGTAGGACCGTATTGCATTGCCTCTTTGAAGCTATTACTATCATCATTATCGTCTATAATGTGCTGTAAATAATTTAACACCTTCACCAACATTTCTTCATTCCTCGAAGCTATTAAGAAGGCCTCCTTTCCCTTATTGCAGAGCTCACGATAACGATCCATTTGGTCAGACTAGACATGCATTCCGCCTCTTCTATCAGAAGGAAATGCAACCTTAGCACCCATTGTCCACCTCCTCAATACACAACACTGAGGAATGCAGTTTACTCCTATATGTTTCAAAACAACAAAAATATGTTCACATGGGATGGATTCACATTCCATTTTGCGACAGGAGCAAGTAATGCTACTCACACAATTCCCTTCAAAACTGCAGTCCACATAAACTCCATTGTGTACGCTCTCTTTTAGCACAACAAAGAACTTTACATACTCACCTAAATATATGATATCTCCAATGGACCATCTCTTTGTGTTCTCAATCTGTACCTTTACTAACTTAAAAATATTAGGCGTGTACAGAACTGATGCACTTTTTTCAAGTTGCTCAGCATCTAATTTAGTGAATGGAATAGATTGTGAAGCCCTGGAATCTAGTTCGGCCTCATTTCGACGCATTCGTGACAGACAATGCTCATAGTGGTCCACCAGATCATAAAGTGTCATTTTGCGATCTAGGTGCCTATGAAGCCTTGAGTTGAGACTCTCACTTCGCTGATTACTTTTCATACCCAAATAATACTTTCCTTGCAAATATGCCGCTGCCCACATCTTTCTCAACTCATACATCCTGCACATCCATTTGTTTTCGTCAGAAATTTCGTGCCTTTGCTTAAAAAGATTCCAATTTTTCTCAAAGTTATCAACACTCATTGGAGCATATATAAAAGTTCTAAACTCAGAAAGCATGGGTTGGCGGAGGTGGCGAATCATATTTTGCTCGATATGCCAAGTGCATAAACGGTGTTCTGACCGGGGCATCACTGTTCTTATTGCTTGCCGCATTGCAGAATCGCCATCCGTTATCAATGATCGTGGTTCTTTCTGGTACATAGCTTTCAAAAATGCGTGAAGCAACCACTCATAAGAACCAGTTGATTCATCTGATACAACACCACACCCGAAAACAACTGTGCTCCGATGATGGTTAACACCAATGAATGGAACAAATGGCAGATTATACCAATTCACACGATATGTACTATCAAACACTACAACGTCACCAAAAACATCATAATCAATGCGCGATTGCGCATTTGACCAGAATAAATTTCTTAAGTGACCCAAATCATCTGTGTTATACTGATAAAAGAACTCAGAATCTTTTTCCTGTCGTGCTCTCATATGACCGATCACAGTTTCAGCATCATACCCTATAATAGTTCTTTTCTTGTATCTTTTGAAGAAGTTGTACAAATCAGCTGGTATAAACCCAACCTTTTCATAGCCACCATGTTGTTTCTCCATAACTTCCATTATTTGATATTTACAGATGCCACCGACCTGAAATTCAATAGCATCTGCTTTCTGTGCATCACTGAGCCCTCGATGTGATCGTAGAAATGCAGCTTCACCAGGCCTCGCTAGCGAGTGCTTGTGTTCATCCTTGAAATTTTTCACAAACCACCGACCGGTTTCCTCATTAAGCTCTATCTCAAACTCTGCTTCACATCCACAACGAGTAAGTGGTCTTGGCTCTTTCTGTCTATTAGGTAAGTCAAAGAATTGTATTCTTCGATAACCTTCTCTAGAGCAGTAATACCGCCTACGGACTATCCTTCCAGTGGTTGGATCACGTTTCACAATATCTTTTCTGACACTAAAGCCTTTCCCCTCCGCATAACTATTATAGAATCTAAAACCTTCCTCCTCGCTACCAAACTCCTTTAGTACAATCAAATTATACTCTTCCAAATCCTCAATGGTGACCTTGGTGGGTTTGTTACCTTCCATAATATAATCCTGCAATTTACACATCTGTACATTAGGCACAAATGAACTATATAAAATAATGACAATTTTACCTTCCAAGACGCATTTCATTTTTTCTAAGTGTGGAAAGGCAAGTTTGGTGAAAACAGCGTGCAACTTGGCGCACATCTTTGTCCAGCGTTTCTTAGTTTGGGTTTTTAATGTATTAGTCGGGTACCTGTACGTTGTAACGGAAACTAAAATTTTAGAATATTCATGTTTTGTATGGTGACTTTGTCACTACTCGTCGTCAAAATTTACAATCAACATCTTATTAATGCTACCACAAGATCCTCATTTCTCCCAAGACCGCTGTGAAAATACTGCTCAAATTTTTTAAACAACACAAGGATAATACTGCTCTTCGTGACCACACACAGAAATGCAGCTCAGAGATAATTTACTCGAATAATCTAGGTCCTTGTTTATCCGCAACAGCCATATTCTTGGTATTTAACAAATTAAGATCAATCCTAACAATTACACTATATGCTCAGTACATGGTATATTTGGCTGTTAAAAAAACCAATATATGTTGTCTGATCAGTTCATGATATGTACAGTCTACAGAAGCAAGAACTCATATAAGAATCAATGTAATGTAGATATCACGTGCGATAATCTTCAACACAAAAAATTGTATACTACAATATCAAGCACAAATGGTTTCAGTTCAGCTGCCAAACTAATCTTCAGAAGTTCTGCCAGATTAATCACTGATAAAAATTCTTTCTGAAATCATTGCTAACAAAGTAAGCAACATGCTTGCTTCCAGCTCACAGGAACTCCAATTTTTATTCATTATCAAACATGCAAGTCATCACATTTGCACAGCTGAACATCAAAGATTCTTATTAGTAGAGATGAAGCATCAGATATCTGAAAGGAAAAATGCTAACCGGCCAACAGCTGAGCAAGTTCTACCACTTCATCTCCGAGAGTGTTTCTTGAGGTTGCCGCAGCGCATCCTCCCAAGGCCGCTATATGTTTCTCTGTATACAATGAAATCATAATAAACCAATTAAATGATATAATGAGAAAGAAACTAATAAAATCTCAAGAGTACTATATGTTTCTTCTGTATGCAATGAAACCACAATACTGTCTAAGCCTAGAAGTTTATCTTTGCAAGAAATCACATCGAATGCAAATATGAAATTGCAAGTACAACACAGTTTCTTGTCTAAACTCACATTTGGAAATACTGCTCATATTTTTAAACAACACAAGGATAATACTCCTCTTTGTAACCACACAGAAATGCAGCTCAAAGATAGTTTACTCGAATAATCTAGATCCTTGTTTATTCGCAACAACAATATTATCGGTATTTAACAAATTAAGATCAATCATAACAATTACATTGCATGATCAGTACATGGTATATTTTGCTGTTAAAAAAACTAAGCAGGTAGGAAGAGGAAAGGAGAGGGGGAGAGCAGGGGGAACGTACGGTGGCGAGGCGAGCTTTTGCTGGCGCGTGGGCTTGGCGGCGGAAGGGGGGGCGGTGGTATCGTCGGCACAAACGGTTCCCAAGCACTGGCGCTCTGCCGTGAGGCCAGCTGGGTCGTTGAGGACGACGGCACCACCTACCGCAAGGTGAGAGCTCTCGATTTGGCGAGTTGGCGACGAGAGACAAGCCGCAGCTGCGCTGGACAGGGCCCAAATTGCTGGATTACCGCCGCTGTGGTCACTCGGACGGCCGACGAGGAGCCGCCCCGCCGCTGTGGTCACTCGGACGGCCAACGAGGAGCCGCCCCTGTGTACGCGTGACAACGGCGACGGAAATCTCGGATGACAACGGCGACAGAAATCTCGGCGAATGGAGACAGAAATCTCGACGATTTGGGGCCTATTCGGCGCAAGTCTACTCGGCGGAAGTCTCAACGAGCCGCCCTGTTTTCACGATCTATTTTTTTGCTGCAACCGCTGTGGAGTCGTGCGCCTCGTGCCTGACTGAGCTGACTCATTCTCTACACAAGGAAGAAGTTAAATGACGGTAATACCCCTAGTTAATGAATGGTTGGATTTACTGGAGGTGTCAGCACCACCCACACCACTACATGGACCAAACCAATTCTCTAAGTTATAAGCCTCAGTCCAAAAAAAACTCACCCCTGAAGTGGTGATACGGAAGATGTTTGTACATGCTGTCAAATATGCTTTTCTTGAGTCCTCGTGATTAATTTTAGATTTAGTCAATGCTACATACAATGTTTGAACTCTCTTAAGAGATGCTACTAGAATGCACGAAAACTTCCACATTGTAATTCGTGTGATTTGTTGCCGGTAGTAATTTAGCTACTAACTGTGTAACTATGGGAAGGATCAAACTAGCTACCATGTAGCTCATATTTGTTAAGGTGGCATAAAACAAACTTATTTGAGTAAATGAGTTTGCAAAAGAGAGAAGAATAGGAAGGATTTGCGGTAAAAATGCTCACCATTCAAAATCCAGTTGGAATAGTTGGCTATACTTATTCGAAAAGAGAGTACGTAATCGGGCCCACTGAGCTTCTTTACCAAATCATCTGTTCTAATCCAGTTAGTCGATTTATGAGATGTCGAAATCCTGAAAAAATAACACTAGTCAGGTCTTTTCTGCTGAAATGCCAGAACAATTAGCTTCATTTCCCCCTTGTGCCCTCAAAACTGGACGCAACAGTAATTACTATCCTTCCTGTTCCTGCACATCAGTACATGCTCCGAAGTCACACCCCGGTGACCTACTCATTATCAGATCGCCAGCCACTGGTTGCAGCAGTGCATGAACTTGATTCCGAGTTCCTTCTAATTGAAGCCCTTAGAACGCGGTCACGCAGTCGATCGCAAGGTTTGTTGACACTCAGATCCTCTGCTGCTAATTAATCTCAAGGCTGATCTGTGAAATATGTCTTTTTTCCTTAACTGGGCAGTGAAATATGTTTCAAGATAAAGAAATACGATCGGATATCGAACTTTCTGAATTCAACTAGCCAACTATTCAAACTTGAATTTCAGTTGTAACTGTCCTCACTGCAAATCACATCTCTGCCCTTAATCTATTTCGCAAACCATTCTTTCAGAAAATAGACAGGCTACGAGGTACTAGTTCGATGCACATCTTAGTTACAAATTTACATTCTTAACACTAACAGTAATGAATCACTAAACATATCCAAGTAGCAGTGTAGCACGCTCTAAAAGAGTTCAAATATTAGTCACGAGATTCCAGAAAAGCTTCTTAGATGGAAAATAGTTTTGCACAAACATCTTGCATTCAAATAGGTCTGCCCTTCGGAGATTTCATGGAACATGATAGGCCAAGTGCAACCAACGGGATAATATAGGTCTGCATCCGCACTGCTGCACACCCTTGTTGCTCCTCATGCGCCATATGGGGATCTGTAATCTCTGCAACTCGATCTGGGAACATGGAGTCAACGAACCTACGGAGGCTAAGTTCATCGACAAACATATCAACAGCTGGCCGCCTTCATGTAAGCATCTCTAGAAGCAGCACTCCAAGACTATAAACATCACCTCCTGCTGAGATCTCACAGGCCATCCTGTACTCTTGCAAAAGTTCAGCAAAGGACTAAATAGGCAATAGAGGGAGTGAGTGATACCGTCTAAATTTTTTCTTCAATTATTCTTGATACTTGACAAGTAACTACAGAGTTACCAAGCATAACATCAATAGACAAAATCCTGAAGCAAAACTCTCAAGAAAACACCCTCTGAAAAACACCAAACCTAAAGCTGTGAAGGTTTGCACAGACCTTGCTTAAGGTCTCAGAAACCTATTCCATCAATAGATTATAGAAATCTATGTCAAAATTTAAACCTTTTTCAGATTAAAGCAAAATTGCATCAAAATCGAGCAAAATACGAAAACGGTGAATATGACTTGCTCGTGAGCAGAAGATGGCCAAGATAGCTCTAACTATATTTCCACATATCATAGCAAGTAAGAACACCGAACAAATCAAGCCAAAAACCCTTAGAGTGTTGGAGTTGGTGAATTAATCCTGCGCTTGAAGAAATTTACTACCCTGTTTGCAGTTTTCAGTTTTAAGTATTGCAGTTTTCAGTTTCTAAAGCTTTGCAGTTTTCAGTTTTTAAGTATTGCAGTTTTCAGTTTCTAAAGCTTTGCAGTTTTCAGTTTCTAAGTCTTGCAGTTTTCAGATTGTAATCTCTATAAATAGTTGAGTAAAGCATCAGAAAAAGCTGTGTGAGCAGCACCAAACAGTTGAGTTGCTCTCCTGCGCGTGGCTGTTTTTTTTGAGTGAGTCATACTGTTCTTGAGTTCGTGAGTCAGATTGAGTGTAGACTCCGACTACTTCCAATTCCGAGTGGTTGATTTTGTGTGCGATTGCGTGATTTGCGAGTGAGTTCGCCGGGGCGTGGCTGACAGCTGGTATCAGAGCACAATGTCAGCTCCTGCACGTGGCGCGTCACGAATGTTGGAATAGTCCCGTTGGTGTGTACGGTGAAGGGACCCTGAGGGACCGTCGGTGTACGGTGAAAGGGTGGTGAAGGGCTGAGGGACACCAATGTGTGAAGGGGGAGATTGTTGGAATAGTCCCACATTGGTTGTGGAAGGGCAAGAGACCTAACTTAAAAGTGGGGGAGTCCCTCATCTCATTGGCTAGCTTTTGGGGTGAGAAGGCCCTTACGATCCAACAAGTGGTATCAGAGCACGAGCTACCAGCATCGCCAACACCAAATCTGCTGCGCGCCCCCATTGAACTGGTGGAGAAGAAGCTGTTCGCAGCGGTTGACGACGGCGTGGACCGCGACCCACGGAGCTGGATCGTCGACTCCGGCGCCTCAAACCACATGACTGGCTGCCGAGCGGCGTTCTCTGACCTCGACACTGGCATCACCGGCAATGTGCGTCTCGGAGACGGCTCGGTTGTCCGGATTGAGGGATGTGGCACGGTGCTGTTCGGCTGCAAGAATGGTGAGCATCGTACCCTGTCCAATTGCTATTATCTCCCGCGGCTTGCCGCGAATATAATTAGCATCGGGCAGCTCGATGAGGCGGGCTTCGACGTATGGGTGAAGAACGGGTTCATGCGAATCCGGGACGAGGAGATGCGACTTCTTGCCAAGATACGACGCAGTCCAGGCCGGCTTTATGTGCTCGACATCATGCTCGCACGACCGGTGTGCCTGACAGCCCGCGCCGGCGATGATGCCTGGCGATGGCACGCGCGGTTTGGACACGCCAACTTCACCGCGCTGCGCAAGATGGGCCGAGAGCAGTTGGTGCGGGGACTACCACTTGTCAAGCAGGTGGAGCAAGTCTGCGAGGCCTGTCTGGCGGGCAAGCACCGCCGAAGTCCATTCCCACAGAGCTCGGAATACCGCCACACCGAGCCGCTCGGGCTGCTGCACGGTGACCTCTGCGGCCCCATTACGCCACCAACTCCGAGCGGGAAACACTACTTTCTTCTGCTCGTCGACGACTACAGCCGGTTCATGTGGGTGGCGTTGCTCCCCACCAAGGACCAAGCGCCGGCAGCGATCCGCCGCATCCATGCAGCGGCGGAGAGGAAGAGTGGCCATAAGCTTCGCGCTCTCCGCACAGATCGGGGGGGGGGGGGGATTCACCGTCAGCCACTTCCAGGAGTATTGCGCCGAGCTGGGCGTGAGGCGCGAACTCACGGCACCATATTCCCCTCAACAAAATGGCGTCGTCGAGCGGCGCAACCAATCCGTGGTGGGGACGGTGAGGAGCATGCTCAAGGCCAAGCATTTGCCAGGCATGTTTTGGGGGGAGGCGATCACCATTGCAGTCTACATTCTAAACCGGGTATCTTCCAAGAGTGTGGGCGGCAAGACCCCCTACGAGCTGTGGAATGGAAGCACGCCGGCGGTACATCACCTCCGGACGTTCGGCTGCGTCGCACACGTTAAGATCACCACCCCAAACGCCAAGAAGCTGGATGATCGTAGCCGGCCGATGATCTTCGTTGGCTATGAACCAGGCTCAAAGGCATACAGGGCCTACGACCCAATGGCGCGGCAGTTCATGTCTCGCGCGACATTGTGTTCGACGAAGCGGTAGAATGGAATTGGGGCAACGAGCAGGACGCCAGCGGAGACACAGACTTCATCATTGAGTACACTTCGGTGTCCCTCCCTGGTGTGACGACCGTGACGCGCTCAGATTCAGGGGAGCCTGCTTCATCGCCCACGAGCTCTTCACCGCCGCCTGCCCCAAGATCAGTGACACCATACCAGACGCCTCCGGGACGCGGTGTCACACAGGCGGCAAATTTTGTATCGCCACCAGCAGGAGCTGCGGACAACCTTGACGCGAACCACGACGACACGCCACTTCGTTTCCGCAGCATCGACAATGTGCTGGGCCCGGCCACACCTCCGGGTTTTGCGAATCGAGAGGTGCAGGAAGAGCTGATGATGGTGAGCGGCGAAGAACCAGTGTCATTCGCACAGGCCGAGCAGGAGGAGGCATGGCGACACGCTATGCTCGAGGAAATCGCCTCAATTGAAGAAAACAAGACCTGGCGTCTCGTTGATCTGCCGACTGGACACCGGCCGATCGGCCTCAAATGGGTATACAAGCTGAAGAAGGATGCTCAGGGCGTCGTCGTCAAGCACAAAGCGCGCCTGGTTGCGAAGGGGTATGTGCAGCGAGCCAGAGTGGATTTTGACGAAGTGTTTGCGCCGGTCACTTGACTCGACTCTGTTCGGCTGCTGCTTGCTCTTGCCGCACAGGAAGGATGGATGGCGCACCACATGGATGTAAAATCAGCTTTTCTCAATGGAGAGCTCGTCGAGGAAGTGTACGTCGTCCAGCCGCCCGGGTTCGAGGTTGTCGGAAAGGAGAACAAGGTATACAGGCTTGACAAAGCGCTGTACGGGCTTCGCCAAGCGCCAAGGGCTTGGAACACAAAGCTCGACGCCACCCTGAAGAAGATTGGCTTCAGGCAGAGCCCGCTGGAACATGGGTTGTACGCGCGCGGCGACGGTGGCCGGAGGCTGCTGGTGGGTGTGTATGTCGATGACTTGGTGATTGTCGGCGGCGACGGCATCATAATCGACAAGTTCAAGCGGCAGATGATGGATGAATTCAAGATGAGCGACCTCGGTTCCCTAAGTTTCTATTTGGGGATCGAGGTGCATCAAGAAGCCGGCGTCATCACGCTGAACCAGGCGGCGTACGCGTCGCGGATCGTGGAGAAAGCAGGGATTGCGGGCTGTAATCCCTGTACCACGCCCATGGAGCCCCGGCTAAAACTCAACAAGGAGAGCACGGCGTCGCTGGTCGACGCCACCGAGTATAGAAGTCTGCTGGGCAGTCTACGCTATCTGGTGAACACCAGACCCGACCTCGCGTACGCCGTTGGCTATGTAAGTCGTTTTATGGAGAAGCCCACGGACGAACACCTGGCAGCGGTGAAGCGTATTGTCAGGTATGTGGCAGGCACAATCCACTATGGATGCTGCTACACCAATGAAGGGGAGAAGAAACTACAAGGCTACAGCGACAGTGATGTTTTTCCTCGGCAAGAACCTGGTCAGCTGGCAATCTCAAAAACAGAGAGTTGTGGCGCTTTCCTCTTGTGAATCGGAGTATATCGCAGCTGCAACAGCTGCTTGCTAGGGCATTTGGCTTGCCCGACTTCTCGGCGACCTCAGGAATGCTGCACCTGAAGCCGTCGACCTTAGGGTGGATAATCAATCCGCTCTTGCCCTCATGAAGAACCCGGTTTTCTACGGCAGGAGTAAGCACATTCAGACGAAATTCCATTTCATCCGTGAAGCCGTGGAGAATGGGGAAATCAAGCCGGAGTACATCAACACCGGAGGGCAACTTGCTGATATCCTGACAAAGGCTCTACCAAGAACAAAGTTTCAGGAGCTACGAGACAAAATTGGTATGAATTCAATTAGTTAGGCACATCAATTTTAGGGGGAGATTTGTTAGAATAAAACTTATGTGCCCAGTCTTGTCTGTTACATCTTTCTGATTTGGTCATCATGCATGAGCTCACCGAATTATGTGGAAGCCGTGCAGTGTTAGTTCAGTTGAGGGAATCCGAGGATAGCTCGTGGTTGCCCGCGTCACTCGCCATGAACGGGAGAAGCACATGCGCTGTGATTCGGATCAGAGGAACGCATGGCGCAAGAATCGGTCATGGTGGTTAATGTTTCCGTTGTAATCTTAAGCGCATAAATAACAGCGAGTTAAAACTGAAAAAGCTGCAAGTTTTGGCAGCACAAAATTCTCTTTGTGTATTCATTCTGTTGCCGTGCCATATCTGCTACAGTGTTCGCGTGTGTTCGTCAGATCCATTGCAGGTGATCTTCGGGATTCCTGACAACGAACTCCTCCTAGGCGCGGCCGTGCTCGATCACCCTCTACTCCCTCGCGTCGACCGTGGCACCATGATGCCGATGGCCGCGAGGTCATTGTTCGAGAGGTGATCAGGGAAGCCGGTGGTCCAGTGACCTACCCCATGCTCACGTGCACAAATTACACCGATTGGGCGGTGTTGATGCGAGTAAACCTGTAGGCGCAAGGCCTGTGAGACGCTGTGTCAACTGGCAACGCTTCATACCACACCGACCGCCAGGCCCTCTCCGCCATCCTCCGCGCTGTGCCACCGGAGATGTTCCGGTCGATCGCCAGGATACCTTGAAAAAGGCCTGGGACGCCCTCCAGACCAAGCGTTTGGGGGTCGATCGCGTTCGCGAGGCGAAGGCCCAGAAGCTGCGACAAGAGTTCGAGGCACTAAGATTCAAGGATGGCGAATCAATCGAAGACTTCGAGCTCCGGATGCAGGGGCTGGTGAGCGATCTCAGCCTCCTCGGTGACATGATCCTAGAGAAGAAGATGGTTCGCAAGTTCCTGCGCGTCGTCCCTAAGAGGTACCGCCAGATCGCTGTCTCGATTGAGACATTGGTTGATTTGAGCACCTTGACAGTCGAGGATCTCTCCGGCCGGCTGCTGGCCGTTGAGGATCGGTACGACTCCGACAACGAGGAATTCGGTGGCCTACTCCTCACAGAGGAGGAGTGGGTGGCGCGTACTAAGAAGCACACCGGGCAAAGTCCAACGGCCAATGGCAACGGGGTGAGCGGGAGTGGTGGCGCCGCTCAACGCGGGCGTCAGTGCAGCCGCGGCCACGGGAACGCGCGCGAAGGCAGCGGTTGTGGCACCAAGGCCTGGCAGCCCCAGGCTGCGGGCCGTGACGTCAAAAAAGACCAGTGTCGCTACTGTGGCAAACTGGGCCATTGGGCCAAAGACTGTCGCAAGGCCAAGCGTGACAGGGAAAATTTGGCACAGGCAAATTTGTTGCAGGTAGAAGAGGGACAGCCTGATGGAAATGAAGCCACACTTTTGTTGGCCCAAGCCCACACCTTCACCGCCAGCGCCGAAGAGTTAACCGGTGGGAGCGAGGTGATTCTGAACGAGCAGCGCGTGGTGGTGACGCTCGGTGACCCGGGCGACCCGATCGACCCCGCCTGGATTCTCGACACGGCTGCATCAAACCACATGATGAGGTCACGTGAAGCCTTCACCGAGCTCGACACCAACATCCCTGGCTCCGTCAAATTTGGTGATGGCTCCGGGGTGCGGATTGAGGGGCGCGGCACCGTGCTCCTCTCATGCAAGACCGGCGAACACCGAGCTCTCACCGGAGTCTACTACATCCCTCGCCTGTGCTCGAACATCATCAGCCTCGGCCAACTTGATGAGTCTGGCTGCAAGATCAGGATCGAGAACGGGGTGTTAACCCTTCAGGACCCGGCGCACCGGCTACTGGCGCGAGTCCAGTGTGACACAACCCGGTTTTATGTGCTCAACGTCAACATTGCACAGCTGGTTTGCCTCGCGCTCAAGAGCGGAGATGAAGCCGGGTTGTGGCATGCCAGGTTTGGCCACCTTAATCTAGAGTCTTTGCGCAAGCTCGGTCACCGCAACATGGTGCGCGGGCTCCCTGTGATCGACCACGTTGACCAAATCTGCGACGGCTGCCTGGTGGGGAAGCAACGTTGAGCATCTTTCCCACATGAAGCCAAGTACCGTGCGGAGGGATGCCTTGACCTTGTTCATGGCGACCTCTGCGGGCCGATCTCTCCAGCGACACACGGCGGCAACAAGTATTTCCTCCTTCTCATTGATGACCTCTCCAGGTACATGTGGCTGATCCTGCTGGCCAGCAAAAGCGATGCGCTGGCAGTGATCAAACACTTCAAGGCTGGGGTAGAGGTGGAGACCGGCTGCAAACTGCGCGTGCTGAGGACTGACCGCGGCGGTGAATTCACCTCCGTGGAGTTCGGCCTCTATTGCGCCGAGCAGGGGATCGGGCGCCACCTCACCGCGCCCTACTCACCGCAACAAAACGGCGTCATGGAATGCTACAACCGGACGGTGGTGGCTATGGAGCGGTGCATGATGAAGGCGAAGGACATGCCCGGTGAGTTCTGGGGGGAAGCAGTGACGACGGCGGTCTACATCCTCAACCGATCGCCCACGAAGAGCGTCCCCGACACCATACGAGGTGTGGTATGGTAGAACACCTGCCGTGCATCATTTCCGCACGTTCGGGTGCGTGGCGCACTAAAGGTGATGAAGCCGCACCTGAAGAAGTTGGAAGATCGTAGCAAGGCCATGGTGTTCCTCGGCTACGAGTCTAGCAGCAAGACTTACCGCGTCTACGACCCAGCCGCCAAGCGCGTGTGGGTCACACGCGACGTGGTGTTCGATGAAATGAGGAAGTGGAACTGGGGGAGCATGAGTCAGGTACGGGCGCATCGATTGATTCATTCACGGTCCATTATGAGGTTCAGCCCGTCGATGCCAGCACTGCTTCACCAAGCCCACCGCCTTCTGGTGTGTTGCCGTCAGAATCAGCGGCGTCTCCCTCCGAGCCGCCAAATCCACAGGTGGAATTCGTGTCGCCTCCCGAGGCGGACCCGAATCTCGATGACGATCTTGGCCACCTCTGAGTCGGTGGAGCTTGAATTGGACGAGCTCTACCTCCTCGCTGCCGAGGAACCAAGTAGTTTCGCTGAGGCGGAGCATGACGTGAACTAGCGCAAGGCTATGCTCGAAGAGATGGGCTCGATTGAAGACAATCGCACGTGGGAACTAGTCGACCTTCCCGTCGGCAACGACCCATTGGACTCAAGTGGGTCTACATGCTCAAGAAGGACGAGACTAGCACCGTCATCAAGTACAAAGCCTGTCTCATCGCAAAGGGGTACGTTCAAAAGCACGGCATCGACTACGATGAGGTTTTCGCCCCTGTCGCACGGATGGAATCTGTGCGGTTGCTGCTCGCCATTGCCACATAAAAGGAATGGCCGGTCCATCACATGGATGTGAAGACGACATTCCTCAACGGCGATCTGGAGGAGGAGGTGTACGTGGCGCAACCTCCTGGCTTCATCGACGATGAACACCCAAACAGGTACTCCGGTTGAGGAAGGCGCTATATGGTCTCCGTCAAGCACCTCGAGCTTGGAACACAAAGTTGGATGCGAGCCTCCTCGATCTGGGGTTCACACGGAGCTCCTCCGAACACGTTGTGTACACTCGCGGCACCGGCGCGGCGCGTCTCGTGGTCGGCGTCTACGTCGACGACCTCATCATCACGGGTGCCAGCAACAGGGAGATCGCCAAGTTCAAGGGGGAGATGAGCTCACTCTTCCGTATGTGTGATCTTGGACTCCTCAGCTACTACCTCGGCATCGAAGTGCATCAACATGAGGGGATCACAATCAGCCAGTTTGTGTATGCACGTAAAATTCTGGAGAACGCAGGCATGTCGGGGTGCAATCCGGCGTGCATGCCCATGGAAGCACGATTGAAGCTTAGTAAGCGGAGTGACAGACCGCCGGTGGACGTCACCAAGTATCGGAGCATCGTCGGTAGTCTTCGGTACCTGGTGCACACGCGGCTGGACATTGCCTACACCATCGGCTATGTCAGCCGCTTCATGGAGTCACCACGCGATGACCACTATGTCGCTGTGAAGCACATTCTGTACTACATCGCTGGTACGCTCAACCTGGGCTGTCACTTTGTCCGTTCCGGTGAAATGGAGGCGAAGTTGCAGGGGTACAATGACATGGCAGGCGACATTGACGACCGAAAGAGCACTACCGGCGTGCTATTTTTTCTCGGCCAGAACCCAATCAGCTGGCAGTCACAAAAACAGAAGGTTGTGGCTCTGTCATCATGTGAGGCAGAGTACATCGCTGCCTCGACTGCGGCCTGCCAGGGAGTCTGGCTGGCACGGCTGCTCGCCGAAATCCGTGGCGATGAGACAAAGGCCGCCATGCTTAAGGTGGACAACAAGTCCACTATTTCTTTGTGTAAGAACCCTGTCTTTCATGACAGGAGCAAACACATCGACACCAAGTACCATTTCATCAGAGAATGCATCGAGAAAGGGAAGGTCGATGTCGAGTTTGTTTCCTTAGGGGAGCAGCTCGGTGACATTCTCCATCTACTATACATCTTTGGTACAGCAAGATCAAGAAGAGGGAAGAAAAGAGAAAAACAAACAAAATCAAGAGCAAATCAATCAATACAAAATAGATTCATGGAGATAAACAAAGATTGATGTATTACTACTTGAGGATGAATATTTTACAGCCATTCCATCTTAGAAAACAGAGAGCACGCTGCAACACTCTTCTCTCAAACCCTAATTCTAACACTTGTGAACACTTAATCTCAAAAGAGAATGGTTGGATGGTTAACAACAAGTCTCCATCTTAACCTGTTAAATAGATAGGCTAAGTAGCCATATTTAATCTATAGTGGATATTATCCACTTAGTACATATGGGGGAACCCGATAACCCTACACACATAGGTTTTAACTCACACACTATACTTATACACGCTTTTCAAAGCACATAACCTAAATTCGCTAAGTCGTCCTTGACCTAAATAGCTCTTCCAAGTGCTGCTCAAATGCCGTGGTTTTGATCTAAGATAGTTTCTAGTATCTTGGTCAACGTACTAAAATACCCTTTCTTAACCCGGTCTTTATCTTCTATTGCAAGCAATCACCGTGCTTGCCATGTGTAGGTTCACCATTGGCTTGCCACATATTGGTAAGTCTCTCGTTCTTGCTCCACTGGACTACACCTTACTTGGACCGATCAAGCCACATAGTGCAACCTGCCATTCGAACTTTCCTTCAACATTCTCGCCTTTCTCATACCATACTTGAGCTCACCATCTCACCTGACATCCTCGATCATTCTGGGCCTCCGCTCCTTCATGAGTGTAGCTCCGATTCTCACCGTTGACCATAGTTGACTATAAGCGACCCTATACATCCAAAGACAAAGAAAGCGTTTTTAGGCACAAGTTCTTCATAACTTGACCCTTGTTACCAGTAAAATGTCTCATGCAATATATATATCCATTGACCTTGGTCACCAAAACTCATCCCATGACTCAAAACCTCAAGAAATAAATTCTGGCCGAATCTCACATTCTAGCAGGTCTAACTGGACCTTACCACCGGTCAGACCGCTGCCATTTTTCGGTTGGACCAGAATTCACCACCGGTTCAATTGCTAGGGCACTCGTAACTCGAGATCATTTTTGTTGATCAAATAATACATTGAACAACCTCATCAATTCTGTAGTGGTCAGTTAGCGTCACAACATGCATGGCTTTCATTTGACTCAACTACATGCATGGCAACATGTGCATGCATGACTCTCATCTGACTCAAGTACATGTGTGGCATAAATCTACATCTGTGCACAGCATAAATCAAGTTCATTTGACTCAAAACTAACACATGGCTTTATAAACACGAGCTCTTTCATAACTAATATTTAATTACAATAGTTCATCACAATATAAGGGCATGTTCTTTTCCTCCGAAGCTAGCGGCTTTTGGCTTTTGCTACAGTACCTAACTTTCAAACGAAGTATTTTCTCAAAACAGGGTCTACAAGTTAAACAATCTACACGTTAAAAGCCCAACATCTGTACCAGCCAAAATCGTAAGCGAGTATCTGTCTCTTCGTAATCTGTACTGTAAACAGCCAAAATTCAAAAATTTTAGCCAAAAGCCATAAGCCGCAGCCACAGCCAAAAAGGCCCTAAAACATAACCCTCTCACATTGTCCTTCAATCTCCCTTTGAGGAACCTATTAGCAATTTCTCAAAAATGCAATTTGAAGGTGGTTTTAGGCAAGAGAAAGGAAAATTGCAAATAAAGCTCCAAATGGTCAAAAGAAGAATGCAATGAGTTGGAAATGACCATTTGAGGTAGAAATAGATAGTGTCGTAGGGATGGCCCCCACCTAAACCCAACAGGCCTGGTAGGAGATTATAAGGCCCAGAATTGGCCATGTGTAATGACATAACTGCCCCCAGAGGGGATAACCAGATGTAAGGGTATAACTGTAAAAGCACTCCTCATGTGTATATATATATGAGTACAAGCCATGGGGAAGGACCAGGCCATTACACTTATCTTCATCACTCTCCACTACCATCTCTCTCTCTGTTTGGTCTGTAGCCACAACAGTTGGCGCCGTCCGTGGGGGGGACGAGGACAAGCCTGAAGACAAAGGAAGAAGGATGGCACCGAAAAAAGCTTCTGCAGCGGCGGCGAAGGGAAAGAAGGCGGCCGGGCCGGAGCGTCGTATGAGTACCAGGGCTTCGGCATCGGCAGCGGCGGACGCGGGTGGCGATGCAGGCGCGGTGGCCGAAGATGTCGACGTTCGCGCGGCGACGACCAACCTCGTCACCGGCACCGCGACGACCAACCCCGTCACCGGCACCACGACGACCCGCCCCGCCACCGGCGTTGCGGGGACGGACCCCGCGGTCGACCCCGTGGTCGAAGACGTCGACGCGGGTGCAGCGACAACCGACCCCGCCGACGCAACGACAGCCGACCTCGCCGCCCCCACTGCAACCCTCGCCGGCGACGCGGACCGGGCGGTCCGCGGTAGCCACGACGGAGCGACCGGCAGCTCGGGACCTCGCGACGCGGCCGTCCCCGCGCCGATCCGCCCATCGGGAGTGCCGGCGACCCCGCCTGCACCAGCGATGGAAAGTGCCCTGCTGGCGGCTCTCAACGCGTTCCAACGGGAGCTAGGGGACCTTCGCGGAGCCATCAAAGATATACAAGAGGCTCGGAGTCAGCAGGCCGCGCCAGTAGTCACGTCCGAGCCCACGCCGGAGAGGGCGGACAGTCACGAAGCCCCCACGTCTAGCCGCGTGCCGCTGCGGCGTGTGGATCCAGAGTCCCCGCTTTCGGCGGGGCTGCAGCAGGCGGCATGGCCCGAAGACTTCAAGTTTCCTAGCGCCATCGACTCGTACAAAGGCGACACGGACCCCCGTGAGTTCGTGCGCGTATACGAAACCGCGATCGAAGCCGTGGGCGGAGACGACACCACGAAGGCAAAGGGACTCCCCCTCGCGCTACAAGGAGTGGCGCTCTCTTGGTTCTTTACCATAGAGCCAGGCTCCATCTACGCGTGGGAGCAGCTCCGCGTCCGCCTTCACAACAACTTCCAAGGAAACTACGTCGACCGAGTCGACGCGGACCAACTCTTTGCCGTGAAGCAAAAACCCTCGGAGAAGCTCCGGGACTACTTCAAACGCTTCGCCAAGATTCGCTGCCAAGTGAAAGACGTCAACGAGACCACCATCGTTAATGCAGCCATACAGGGCCTTCGTCCGGGCCCGATGGCCGAGTACAACGCGCGAAAGCCAATCAAGACGGTGGCGAAGCTCTTCGACAAGATGGAAGAATACGCCAGGGCGGAGGAAGACGCGCGGCGAAGGCAAGGTGACGACTCCGACACAAACCAGGCCGGAGCCTCAGCAAAAGCCGAAGATCCGCCGAAGGGCGGTTCTTCGAAGGGAAAACGTAAGCAGGAGTCGTCCAGGGACGCGCCCGACCGCAGGGACAACTCGCATAAGGAGTCGTCCGATCAGCCCAAGCGCGGCCAGCAGAGGTCGAGGCGAAACCGGTACGTCCTCGACATCGAAGGCGGGTCCGACGAGGGTGCTCCAGCGGGCCGAGGCGGCCGGGGGCGCCGTGGCCGGGGGCGCGGCCGTGGCAGGGGCCGCGACGATAAGGGTCGTGGAGATTACGATGACCAGCATCAGGGACTGTGGTGCGTAGTCCACGGCCGCGGCAATCATGATACCCGCGCCTGCACCTCCATCGCGGCGCTGCGCGACAGCGTCGCCAGGGTCAGGAACCCGGAGGCGCACCCGCCTGCGGTGGCCCACGTTCAATTCCCATACGAGGCCCCCATGCAGGTACAGGCGCAAGGGATGCAGGTACAGGCGCAAGGGATGCAACCCCAGGAAGGCACCCTACGGATCCAAGCTCACGTACAGCAGCCTCGGGAGGGCCTCCTGTCGTTGCAGGCCCCGGACGCAGCCTACCGCAGGGTCATTAACGTCATATCCGGAGGCTCGGCGCTGGAATTCGCCTCGGCACGGCAGCAGAAGGCCTACACGCGAAGACTACATCACGTGGCGGCATACCCAGCGCAAGCACCGCCGGATTGGGCGCAGCACGAAGTTACATTCACACCCGACGACGCCCAGGGTGTGGAGTTCCCTCATCAGGACCCCCTGGTCATCCGGGTCACTATCGCGGGATGCGACGTGGGGCGCGCCTTGTTGGACGGCGGTAGCTCCGCGAACGTATTGTTTGCGGCGGCCTTCAACCAGATGGGGATCCCTCGAAGCCGCCTAGGGCCCTCGGGAATCCCACTGCAGGGCTTCGGGGGACAGCCCCTGCGGGCGCTGGGCCAAATCAGTCTTCAAGTCTCCTTCGGCCGAGACGACAACGTGCGGACCGAAGATGCCACCTTCGACGTGGTCGACCTCCCGTACCCCTACAATGCCATCTTAGGGCGCCCAATCCTCAACTCCTTCGGCGCGGTACCGCATCATGGCTATCTATGCATGAAGGTCTCGGGTCCCCGGACCATCATCACCGTCCGAGGCGACCAGGATATGGCCCGGCGCATCGAACCAGGTACCAGGTGCTCGCGCCGCGAGGTCCAACGGCGCTCCTAGAGCTGGCGTCACCGCGCGGAGGTCCGCGGGGCCATTCACAGGCGCCCGGGCGGGCCCTACAGACGTCTAGCGACTAGAGGCTTCGGACGCACCAAGGGCAAACGGTTAGTATATCCACCTTTTATACTTGCTCACCCGCGCAAACGGGGATGTAATGAAGATCGCCGTTTATCGCTAAATTTCTCTTTATCACACGCAAGTACGCGGTGAGGGCGCGCGCAGGCTTAGCCAACGTGCGCGCTCCCGCAGTACAAATCGAAGTCGCACGTTCGCGTGTGCACTCGCTGTAGCCAAAAGGTGACGGGCCTGAGTATAAACAAAGACGCACGTCCGCGTGTGCACTCGCCGTAGCCAGGGGTACGGGACTGAGTATAAATCGAAGTCGCACGTTCGCGTGTGCACTCGCCGTAGCCAAAAGGTGATGGGCCTGAGTATAAACAAAGACGCACGTCCGCGTGTGCACACGCCGTAGCCAGGGGTACAGGACTGAGTATAAATCGAAGTCGCACGTTCGCGTTTGCACTCGCCGTAGCCAAAAGGTGACGGGCCTGAGTATAAACAAAGACGCACGTCCGCGTGTGCACTCGCCGTAGCCAGGGGTACGGGACTGAGTATAAATCGAAGTCGCACGTTCGTGTGTGCACTCGCCGTAGCCAAAAGGTGACGGGCCTGAGTATAAACAAAGACGCACGTCCGCGTGTGCACTCGCCGTAGCCAGGGGTACGGGACTGAGTATAAATCGAAGTCGCACGTTCGCGTGTGCACTCGCCGTAGCCAAAGGTGACGGGCCTGAGTATAAACCAAGATGCACCGGGGGGACGCCCTCGCGCGCACCAGTCTACGGACTTTAAATAAGACGTAGCGTTAAGCCTAGCTCCGCACGCACCAGTCTACGGACTTTAAATAAGACGTAGCGTTGAGCCTAGCTCCGCAGCACCAGTCTACGGACTTTAAATAAGACGTAGCGTTGAGCCTAGCTCCGCACGCACCAGTCTACGGACTTTAAATAAGACGTAGCGTTGAGCCTAGCCCTGCACGCACCAGTCTACGGACTTTAAATAAGACGTAGCGTCGAGGTCCGCCTCCGCACGCGAGAGTCTGCAGACTATAAATAAGACGTAGCGTCGAGGTCCGCCTCCGCACACGAGAATTTGCGGACTATAAATAAGACGTAGCGTCGAGGTCCGCCTCCGCATGCGCGAGTCTCCGGACTATAAAAGAGGTCGTACCGTCGAGGTCCGCCTCCGTACGCGCGAGTCTCCGGACTATAAAAGGAGCCGTAGCGTCGAGGTCCGCCTCCGCACGCGAGAGTCTGCGGACTATAAATAAGACGTAGCGTCGAGGTCCGCCTCCGCACGCACTAGTCCACGGACTCTAAATAAGACGTAGCGTCGAGGTCGGCCTCCGCACGCACCAGTCCACGGACTTTGACTAAGACGTAGCGTCGAGGTCCGCCTCCGCACGCGAGAGTCTGCGGACTATAAATAAGACGTAATGTCGAGGTCTGCCTCCGCACGCGCGAGTCTCCGGACTATAAAAGAGGTCGTAGCGTCGAGGTCCGCCTCCGCACGCGCGAGTCTCCGGACTATAAAGCAAGGCAAACCGCGGAGGTCCGCCTCCGCATACGTCAGTCTACGGACTGTCCGTTCTAAGGAACCCTGGCGCAGCTACTTTGCCAACGGTGGTATCAACACACAGCGCATATCCTAAAATGCCAGGAAGTCTGCATATCAGAAAAATCACATGTACAAATGTCCGGCAACATCCCGGCCGCTCTAAGCCGCTACCCCACGGGTTCGTCCTTAACACGCACTAAAACTGGGGCCTCGCTCGAAGAAGGCCGGCTCGCCCAAAAGTCAAGCGACTCTTCGGCCCTTCGCCAGCGTCGAAGGCGTCGCCGGGTTGAAAGGTTGGCCGCACGAAGCCGGCCCCAGCAAGGAAGCTGCCCGGGATATAGGCGAAAGTCAGAATGCATGCAACAAGTGTGTACTTTATTCGCAAAGGCAAGGAACAGTGCAATGCACGCCTACACCTAGGCACCCCGGCGTCAGACCTGCGGGTTCCCGGCGCCCTCGGAGGGCCCAGCACCGCCATCGTCGTGTCGGGGGACCCCGTCCAGAAATTGGCCAAGGCTCCCCGTCCCGTAGAGCGACTTCCGGAGCTCGATCCGTACAGCTTCCGCCCCGACGTGATCCCAGATCCGGTCGAAGAAGGGCCCGAGGGCACGGCGAGCGGAGCGGACGGCGCCGGACATTACTCCAGCCCCGCCAGGCATCTCCAGCTGGGGGTCATCTAACCCGGCGACGTGCGTACAGCCGCGGTGCTGGAGGAGCGCGCACACCAAGCAGGCCGAAGTGTACGTGCAGTGGGTGCCAAAGGACGTCGCGGCGCCACGCGCGACGTTGGCAGCTTCCCCGACCCAGCGGAGGGTCCGAGACAGCTCCTCCGGGCCAAAGCCGCGCTCCGGCACCTCGGTTACCAGCCCTTGAAGATGGCTCTCCAGCGTTTGCATGGCGTCCCACGCAACCACCGAGGCGTCGCCCAGCGTCCGGTTGCGCTCCGCTAGAGTCAAGGCAAGCTCCCCCTTCTCCTTCTCTAGCGCGGCGACCTGCTCCAGGAGCCCGTCCCGCTCCGCCGCAAACTTTTGTTCAACAGCTGCCGCGGCCGACTCCTGCGCTGACGCAGCCAGTCCCTCGGCGTGTGCCCTCGCTTCGGCACATTCCGCTTCCAGCTGGCGGATGCGGTCATCCTGGGCAGAGCGGGCGCCAGAGGCTTCGCGCAGCTCCTCCTCGGTGACCCGCAGCCTATCTTCGAGCGCCTTTTGGCTGCGAGCATAGGCCGTTTGCAGGGCCTGCCCCAGCACAAGTGTCTGTAGAAGGGAAAAAACTTAGCAAGCTCAGCTAAGCCAAGGCGCGGTCGCATGAGTACTTACCCTCACCCCGGACACCTCGAAGGCGTCCTCGAGGCGTCCCGCCCCGTAGGTCTGCAGAACCAGTGGGTCGACGCTGGTGGCTGCGTCATTCACAATCCCGCGCCACGCCCTCAGCGTCTCCGGGGACGGCACGAAGTCCGCGGGGCTCACGTGCTCGGAGGCCCCGTGTTCCGCCGAGGGCTCCCCCTCCGGAATGAGCAACGCTGTCAACAGGGACACGGGTGAGCACCCCAAGGCATAAAAGCATACACCAGAGTAAGCTAAGCCATCCTACCTTCGGTAGCAGAGGGAATGGTCCCGCCGCGAGCAGAAGCCTCCGCGTTCGGGGAAGACGACGGCTGTCCCCGCGCGGCGGGCGGTGTGGCCAGAGGGGCAGAAGGCACATAGGCCGCACGGCCCCCGGTGCTTGCGATGGAGTCCCACAAGCTTCTAATGCCCGTGGCCACGACGAATCCCCGCGGTGTCCGGTGGAGCTCCGGCCGCACACACGGCCGTTTGGCCGGGGCAGCCAGCAGCGACACCGCCCCCGCAGCCGTGGTCGGGGAAGACCCCGCGACTGCCGCGCCCAGGGCGAAGGTTCCACGGGGGCAGTTGTCGCAGGGGGCACCTCGGTTTCCGCTGCTGGTGGTAAAGACAGCACAGCCACGTGCGCCCCCGCGGAGGGCGCCTCCGGCACCATAGCGGTCGCGGCCGAGGGCTCCACCTCGGCGTCGCCGGCCTGCGCGAGGTCCGCCTTGGCGACTTCGGTGGGCGGTGAAGCTTCCCCCCTCCGGCTGCCCGCGGCAAACCCGCCGTCCGGGACGCTCGCCGAAGACACCTCGCCTTCGGCGCCTGCGCCACCCAAGCCCGAGTCGACATACCTCGCCGAGTCCGACTCCGCGTCCGCCGCGCCCTCGGAAGCACTAGTAGTAGGCGCGGCAGGCGCCCCGCTGCGGCCCCTCTTCCGAGATGGGGCCTTCTTCTTCTTCTTCGCTCCACCATCGTCTGGAGCGACACGGTCCGGCAGGGCAAGGCCCAGGACCTCGCACACGCGGTTTATTCGCCCCAGCCCCGCCTTGGCGATAGCAGACGCGCGCTGCTCGTGCTCCCTGGCGGTGTATGGCCCCAGGAATACGCGCGCGGCTTGCTCCAACTCCTCCAAGGAAACCCCTGAAGCAAAGAAGAATAGCATCAGCATACAGCGCATTTCGCGTCAACAAAGGAGGGACGCGATCGAGGCTTACGAGGACCGGGCGGCACCGGCAGCGAGCAAACCCACGACGAAACATTGTCGTCACGACGCCTCTCGGCGGCAAGACGCCAGTCGTAGGCAAGCGGCGCCACGCCTTACATCACGTACTCTTCGGTGAGGTCACGCATGTTGAGGCGGGCGGCCACGCCTACGAGCCGCTTGACCCTCCGCTTGTCCTCATCATCGAGCGTTCGGCCGGGCGAGGGCTTGAACGCGATTGGTCGGCCTGTGCACTCAAGGCCGCTCCCGCTCTCCACACGGTGGTAGAACCACCGCTTCATCCAGTAGGACTCCCACTTCCCGCGAGTTGAGTTCGCAGGGAAGAGCTTCTTGCACGACGGGCGAAGAATAAAAGTGACGCTGCCGAAGCTCGACAGCGTCCCGTCCTTCCGGCCCTTGGGCTGGCATCGTGCCTCATGCAGATAGGCGAACAGCGACGCGCTGGGCCAACACGCCCCCGAGCGCAAGACCCAGCTGTACACCGCGAGCCGGGCCACGGCGTTCGGAGTTAGTTGCGCCAGCTCCAGCCCGAAGGTCCGCAGCACGTCGCCCACCACAGCCGCCGCTGGGATCCGAAGCCCCGCGTTGAAAAAGGCAACGAATACGACCGCCTCCGACCTCTCGGGATGCGGTTCCGTCTCGTCGGCGGCGGGCAATCGTACATCCTGGTGCCCGGACAACTTCCCCGCGTGCAGGAGCCCTTGGATCGTCTTCTCAGTCACGAGCGAGGGCCCTAGCTCGCCGGAGAACGTGCCTTCCTCCTCCGCCACCAGCAGCTCCTGGTCCGCCGCCGCCGGGTCGCGCTCTTGGAGCGCGTATTTCACCTCCAATGGCGAGGACCGCCGGCGAATGTCAGGGCCACCAACCGCCTGGCCACGCTCGCTGCTGGAGGCCATCGCTTCCCATGGAGAGACCGAAGCGGTCAAGATAGCGCGAAGGTGTAGAAGGCGGAGCAGGCAGGAAAGAGGGTGTAAAGGTGCGGGGACGCTGTTAAGGGGGGCTATATCAAGCCACCTCGCCCATAACGCCGCTACCGAAGCATCGCAACGATCCGCGTGCCGGATGCAACCGCAGCGGTGTAAAGTCCCACCCCGCACGATTCCCCGTAATTGAAGGTGAAGGGTCGCGAAGGTCCGTGTACGAGGCACGACTCACAGGCGCCAAGGGCCGTCACAACAGCTCCAACGCGCGCCATCCACTGCCCGCCCCGTGTCCCCCTTGCCTAGGGAAGAGGCGAGCGGCTGCAAACACGCAACCGTCCACATCCCGCCGCCCACCAGTCATAGGCCGTCGCGTGCCCGGGCGCATCGGGTCGCAGGGTACGGAAACCTAACCCTGGCAAATCAGGGGGCGGCGTGATTCCAGGAACCTTTACAGCGCAGGACCACATCACAAGACCCCAAGTCACCGCCCACGCGGCCGTGTTCGCGGGGCGTAGGCGCCAGCTTCGCCGCCACCCGTTCGAAGGGTAGGGAACGGAGCGCGCGCGTCTACTTCAACTAGGCGCCGGCTTCGCTGCCACCCATTCGAAGGGTAGAGGATGGAGCGCGTGCATCTACCAGGCGCCAGCTTCGCCGCCACCCGTTCGAAGGGTAGGGAACGGAGCGCGCGCGTCTACTAGGCGCAAGCTTTGCCGCCACCCGTTCGAAGGGTAGGGAACGGAGCGCGCGCGTCTACTTCAACTAGGCGCCGGCTTCGCTGCCACCCATTCGAAGGGTAGGGGACGGAGCGCGTGCGTCTACCAGGCGCCAGCTTCGCAGCCACCCGTTCGAAGGGTAGGGAACGGAGCGCGCGCGTCTACTAGGTGCCAGCTTCGCCGCCACCCGTTCGAAGGGTAGGGAACGGAGCGCGCACGTCTACTTCAACTAGGCGCCGGCTTCGCTGCCACCCATTCGAAGGGTAGGGGACGGAGCGCGCGCATCTACCAGGCACCAGCTTCGCCGCCACCCGTTCGAAGGGTAGGGAACGGAGCGCGCGCGTCTACTAGGCGCCAGCTTCGCTACCACCCGTTCGAAGGGTAGGGAACGGAGCGCGCGCGTCTACTTCAACTAGGCGCCGGCTTCGCTGCCACCCGTTCGAAGGGTAGGGGACGGAGTGCACGCGTCTGCTAGGCGCCAGCTTCGCCGCCACCCGTTCGAAGGGTAGGGAACGGAGCGCGCGCGTCTACTTCAACTAGGCGTCGGCTTCGCTGCCACCCATTCGAAGGGTAGGGGACGGAGCGCGCGCGTCTACCAGGCGCCAGCTTCGCCGCCACCCGTTCGAAGGGTAGGGAACGGAGCGCGCGCGTCTACTAGGCGCCAGCTTCGCTACCACCCGTTCGAAGGGTAGGGAACGGAGCGCGCGCGTCTACTTCAACTAGGCGCCGGCTTCGCTGCCACCCGTTCGAAGGGTAGGGGACGGAGTGCGCACGTCTGCTAGGCGCCAGCTTCGCCGCCACCCGTTCGAAGGGTAGGGAACGGAGCGCGCGCGTCTACTTCAACTAGGCGTCGGCTTCGCTGCCACCCATTCGAAGGGTAGGGGACGGAGCGCGCGCGTCTACCAGGCGCCAGCTTCGCCGCCACCCGTTCGAAGGGTAGGGAACGGAGCGCGCGCGTCTACTAGGCGCGAGCTTTGCCGCCACCCGTTCGAAGGGTAGGGAACGGAGCGCGCGCGTCTACTAGGCGCCAGCTTCGCTCCCACCCGTTCGAAGGGTAGGGAACGGAGCGCGCGCGTCTACTTCAACTAGGCGCCGGCTTCGCTGCCACCCGTTCGAAGGGTAGGGGACGGAGCGCGCGCGTTTGCTAGGCGCCAGCTTCGCCGCCACCCGTTCGAAGGGTAGGGAACGGAGCGTGCGCGTCTACTTCAACTAGGCGCCGGCTTCGCCGCCACCCATTCGAAGGGTAGGGGACGGAGCGCGCGCATCTGCCAGGCGCCAGCTTCGCCGCCACCCGTTCGAAGGGTAGGGAACGGAGCGCGCGCATCTACGAGGCGCCAGCTTCGCCGCCACCCGTTCGAAGGGTAGGGGGCGGAGCGCGCGCGTCTACCAGGCGCCAGCTTCGCCGCCACCCGTTCGAAGGGTAGGGAACGGAGCGCGCGCGTCTACAAGGCGCCAGCTTCGCCGCCACCCATTCGAAGGGTAGGGAACGAAGCGCGCGCGTCTACTTCAACTAGGCGCCGGCTTCGCTGCCACCCATTCGAAGGGCAGGGGATGGAGCGTGCGCGTCTACCAGGCGCCAGCTTCGCCGCCACCCGTTCGAAGGGTAGGGAACGGAGCGCGCGCGTCTACTAGGCGCCGGCTTCGCTGCCACCCGTTCGAAGGGTAGGGGACGGAGCGCGCGCGTCTGCTAGGCGCCGGCTTCGCCGCCACCCGTTCGAAGGGTAGGGGATAGAGCGCGCGTGTCTGCTAGGCGCCAGCTTCGCCGCCACCCGTTCGAAGGGTAGGGAACGGAGCGCGCGCGTCTACTTCAACTAGGCGCTGGCTTCGCTGCCACCCATTCGAAGGGTAGGGGACGGAGCGCGCGCGCGTCTACCAGGCGCCAGCTTCGCCGCCACCCGTTCGAAGGGTAGGGAACGGAGCGCGCGCGTCTAGTAGGCGCCAGCTTCGCCGCCACCCGTTCGAAGGGGAGGGAACGGAGCGCGCGCGTCTACTAGGCGCCAGCTTCGCTGCCACCCGTTCGAAGGGTAGGGGACGGAGCGCGCGCGTCTACTTGGCGCTGGCTTCGCTGCCACCTGTTCGAATGGTAGGGGACGGAGCGCGCGCGTCTGCTAGGCGCCAGCTTCGCCGCCACCCGTTCGAAGGGTAGGGAACGGAGCGCGCGCGTCTACTTCAACTTGGCGCCGGCTTCACCGCCACCCATTCGAAGGGTAGGGGACGGAGCGCGCACGTCTACTTCAACTAGGCGCCGGCTTCGCCGCCACCCATTCGAAGGGTAGGGGACGGAGCGCGTGCGTCTACTAGGCGCCAACTTCGCTGCCACCCGTTCGAAGGGTTGGGAACGGAGCGCGCGCGTCTACTTCAACTAGGCGCCGGCTTCGTTGCCACCCGTTCGAAGGGTAGGGAACGGAGCGCGCGCGTCTACTTCGACTAGGCGTCAGCTTCGCTGCCACCCGTTCGAAGGGTAGGGGACGGAGCGCGCGCGTCTACTTCAACTTCGGCGCCAGCCTCCGCGGCCACCCATGCAAAGAATAGGAATGGAGCGAGCCTGAAGAACGGAGAACAGCACATACGACCACCATAACGCGAACAAGCAAAGGTAGATATTGCGGCAAGAGCAGACATGATCTCGTAGGCAGATATGAGCCGCCACACCAGCATATGCTCGTTCGCACGAGCAGAGCGTATGGATGACTCCATATCTGTCTACGAGAGCAAGTCAGGCGTTGCCATTTCCGCATCAAGCGGTGAAGCATTCCCCCAAACGGGACGTATTTTGTTCACCGGCGCTCGCAGGCATTGACGCCGGTCGACGCAGTCATCAAACGCAGGTGCACAAAACCTTCCCTACATATGAGAAGTTAACCATGAACAGGTACGGGATGTACAGCAAGGGATGTCTTGGGAGCGGCCCCCGGCGCCAACATATTTATACTCAGCCTCACTAGGCGAAGAGTCGCCAGCGTGGAGGCATGCCAACCGATGGAAGCACAAGCGCAGGGGGTCGGGCGGCTCAACTACCAGGGGCGCGTAAGAGCAACCGTCCGCACCCCACCGCGTGCTCTCCGGGAACCGTCGCACGCTCCACTTACGAAAAGGCACACTGCACGATGCGACAGCCTGCCCCCTGGCAAGCCAACCGTCATTAAAAAGCACCCACCCAGGCGGCAAGGTCGCAGCGACCGCGGAACGCGCGCGCCTCAGGAGCCCAAATGCCGGCAGTCCGCCGTCACATTGGCGGTCACGACACCTCAAGGCCCACACCGCGCCAAGCACGCTTCACCACGTGGACGGCCGGAAGAGCACGCATCTGCTTCGGCCGCAGAGCAGCTCCGGGTCAAGTTTGGACAGGTTCACAGGCCGTGGGGACGGAGGGGGCCAAAGGACTCGGCGACATGGCTTCGGCCTTGTGAAGCCCTTTACCATGAGAGGCTCCTGTCGTAGGGATGGCCCCCACCTAAACCCAACAGGCCTGGTAGGAGATTATAAGGCCCAGAATAGGCCATGTGTAATGACATAACTGCCCCCAGAGGGGATAACCAGATGTAAGGGTATAACTGTAAAAGCACTCCTCATGTGTATATATATGAGTACAAGCCATGGGGAAGGACCAGGCCATTACACTTATCTTCATCACTCTCCACTACCATCTCTCTCTCTGTTTGGTCTGTAGCCACAACAGATAGAAACTACTGAAAATGACAGAGTCTGAAAATTTCAGGTCTATATGAAAGAACAATTATTCAATTTGACCTTGCTCAAGAGGATCACAACAACACAATAAAGCTCCAGCTTAGCAAGACTTTACACAAAAACTCTAAATCATGCTCTAAATATGCATTTTTACCAATCTTTCTCCCCTTTAACAATGGAGTCATCAAGATGTATGGAAGAAGATATAGCACAAATGAAATGAACGAATGAAATGAAGTGGCTACAATTTATTTATTTTTAGCATTAGGAGCCATGAAAATTATCCAAAGTGACTCTACAAGTAATACACCAAGTCATATTACGTGAAGTATCTATTTTAGATTATGGCAAATTATATATAGTGAAGCTAAAGCCAAAAAGAGTAATAATGTGAATTAAATGGATTTTTAGCATGTTGATTTGCTCAGGATTATAGTTTAACCAAAGGTATAAAAAATAAGCCAAGCTATTTCAATAAACTAAATGAAATCAAGAGCTACAATTGAGTCAATTTAGATTGCTACAAGTTTAATATTGGACTATTTTATTTAAGCAAATGGAATTGAGCATAATTATCACATTTAGCACTTGCTAAAATTTATTTTTGGTTTTGTCTTAGCAAAGCAAGTTCTGGACTAGAAGTCATACACAACTACCTCCTAAGCTTTAATAATTTTTCACATTTTTGACTTTCTTAGTCATGTGCAATATCTCAAGCCTTGCTATAACCATTTCAAGCAAGAAGCATAAAAGAGTGATCTAGGTTATCCAAAGTTTCCCTGAGTTCATGTCTAGTGCAATGGCAAGCCTTCTCATAAGAAAGAATTGGCGAGATCATTTTTTTACACAAATGAGATTATTTTGCATTTTCTTGACTTAGTTTAAAAATAAAGAGCTAATACTAACTCATGCTTTAATAAATGACTAGCATAATTCAATCTAAAACTCAATTTAGGTTCAAGACTCAACTTAGCCTATTTGACGTGGCATGAATCGTAAGAGGTTCATTAGAGCAAAACTAGTCAGAAGATCTGATTCAAGTTTCTTACATTTAATAGAACTAGCATAGCAAAAGCTAAGCAACACACAGAAGGATAAATATAGTAAACTATCACAAGACATGGCAAGTGTAAAGTAAGATATCATGTCACATAAAGATAATAGTTAAAGCTCCATGTATTTATATTACAATGCAAGTTGCTGAATTTAAAATATAATATGATACAATCGATGCAAAAAAAGTCAAACTCCCCATCAAAATAGGCTAAAATGACTAATAACCCCTAATTCTCCCTACAAAGTAGCAAAATGAGAATAATTAAGAGTCTTATTGAAAATATCCATAACCTACTGCTCAGACTCGACAAAGTGAAGCACAACATCACCCTTCTCTATATGGTCTCTAAGGAAATGATATATATATATATATGTATATATATATAAAATATTAATGTGCTTGGTCCTAGGGTGTTACACTGGGGTTTTTTGCAATATTTGTGATGCTAGTGTTATCATAGAAGAGAGGAACACTATTTAAGACCAACTTATAGTGCCATAAAGTAGACAAGATTGAGAGAACCTGAGAACAACTACTAGTTGCAGCTACATATTTCACCTCGGCAGTAGACTATGCAACAGAGTACTACTTGCTAGATGACCAACAGATAAGAGATATGCCTAAGAAATGATAAGTGCTAGAAGTACTCTTCCTATCTACTGTACACCCACAAAATTAACATAAGAAAAAAATGAATGGAGAGTGCAGAATCAGAAGAATACCAGAATCCAAAGTCAAGAGTGTCCTGAAAGTACCTAAAGATGCGATGCACTAATTAACAATGTGAGGCGTAAGGGGAAGCCTGCAATCGAGTGTATAGACATATAACAAACTGTATGTCTAACCTCAATGCTATGAGGTAGAGGAAAGAGCCAATCATACTACAATACTCCTTCTGGTCGACGAGCTCTCCATTCTCATCAGGATCTAGCATAGTAGAAGCGGCAATGAGAGTAGACATTGGCTTACCACTTCCCATGTCGAAGCATCGAAGAAGGTCCTTCGTATACTTGCTTTGATGAATGAAGGCCTTTTCTTTCAGTTGCTTGACTTGAAGACTGAGGAAAAAGTCAGCTCATCCATCGTACTCATCTCAAATTTCTTGCTCATAGACTCTGAAAATCTGGATACCAAAGCATGATAAGAACTACTGAATATGATATCATCCACATAAATCTGAACAACTAAGAAGTTACTGCTATGTCTGAGAGTGAACAAGGTTTTATCTACCATTTTCATTTTAAAATCATTCTTAAGTACAAAACTTTTAAGCATGTCATATCAAGCTCTAGGGGCTTACTTCAATCTATATGAGTCTTTGGAGAGCTTACACACATGGTTTGAAAACTTATAATTTTCAAAACCAGATAGTTGCTTAACATAGACATCTTCTTCAATGAAACCATTTAAAATAGCACTCTTGACATCCATTTGAAAAATCTTAAAGTCCTTAGACACCACCGCAAATGCTTGCAATACACGAATGACTTTTAATGTAGTTACATGTGCAAATGTCTCTTCAAAGTCTAAGGTTTCTACTGGGAATTGAGCTACAAGCCTAGCTTTGTTGTGAACTACCAACTAATCCTTACTTTGCTTTTTCTTGAAAACTCATTTTATTTCAATTACATTATTAATCAGGTGGAGGTTCAAATAAGGTCCAGACTTGGTATCTTTCAAAGTTCTTAAACTCTTCATGCATGCAATTGATCCAAGAAGAATTAAATAAAGCATAGGTGATATCTCGGTGTTCAAAAAGTGCAACAAAAGCAGAATATGCATGATAATCTAGAGAGATAAATATGGAGTGAGTAATTGTGCATAGAGATCTTCAATCATCTGCTCCTAAGGGTGTCTTGATGTAGATGTGGCCTCTACCTCATGGGTTGTGGAGGTAGGAGCAGAGCCACTTGAAGCATCAGTAAAGGTGGGAGGAGGCAGCTCTACTAAAGCTAAAGAAGTAGAAGCAGTCTCTCCAACCAATTCAGAAGTAACTAGAGGAGATATTGGGTCCTCATCCTCTATGTTAGAGTCATCATCGACGAAGATGCTCTTCCGATTACCGTGTACCTCTGTACCTGCATCATCAAGTCTGGTACCAGAATTAGCCTCATCAAAAATAACTTCACAAGTCTTAAAATTTTTTAATATCTAAATTAAATACACGATAGTCACGAGAATGAGTAGGATATCTAAGGAAAATGCCATCATAACACCTAGAATCAAATTTATCTAAGTTTCTATGTTTAAAAATTAAACACTTGCAACCAAATATCTTGCAATGGGAGATGCTAGGCTTATGACCAAATCTAAGCTCAAAAGAAGTCTTGCCTGTAGACAACCTCAAGAAAACCCTATTGGTGACATAGGAAACAGTAGAAATCACCTTAGCTTAAAACTTCCTAGGTGTGCTATGCTCATCTAGCATGGTCTTAGCTATCTCTACGAGTATTTTGTTCTTCCTCTCTACAACCCCATTCTGCTAGGGACTCTAGGTGAGAAAAATTGTTGCTCTAATGCTTTCTTAGTGCAGAAAGAGGCAAATGATGGTTCTTCAATTCTATGCTATGTTACTCCTAATATCCTTAAGGCTTCTAGGAGATCCACTGTTAGTCACATATCACTTCCCTTCTACAGAATAGACTCTAGAAGGGCCAACTGTGTCTAAGTGCAAGCACTACTACATAACAAGCTATGTTGGACGCTTCATCATAGACGATTCACTGTGCTGTAATTATCACAGATAGTTTTACAAGCGTGACCGTGTACCGTCTATGAAGCTAAACGATCACAGATGGTTCTTGTTAATAACTATCTATGATAGTTCATAGATGGTTATTAATATGAATCGTCTGTGATAATTGCAGATATTACAGACGATTTTTGATTAGAACCGTATGTGATAGTTCATAGACGGTTATTAATATGAATCGTCTATGATAATTCAGCATCACAGATGGCTTATGGCTGGAACCATCTGTGATATATTTTGTACGCATGAATGGCACTTCGTCTTCCCAATGCGAGCCTGTCGATCGTTTCGGCTCCTTGATGTGTCTCTTTGTCTCATGCGCCGAATGCATTCCTTGTTATATAAAAATGATCATCCGCCACCAAAGATTAATCCCCACATCGTTGATATATCCTGTACAAGCACCTCATCGGCTGGCTTTCTTCCTTGTTTTTCTTGTCTCTCAAGCGCAAATAAATGGCTCCCCACTTTTCCTTGTCGTCGGTATTGATGGCCAACCTGGCCATCTTACACAAGCACCTCGTCGGTCGTACGTTGGCGAATGCTACACAAGGACACTGTACGAATAGGTCCTCCCTCGTTTGTTTGAGGATAAGCTAAAGCAGTTGAAGGCCACCTTCCACCGTCTTGGCATCCTCCTCCACCGCGTCTTTTAGTTGGTCTCCCGCTTCCAACGAGCTAACCTCGCCATCAACGTGGTTCTCCACAATGACGTTGCATGTCTCTAGGAGGCTTGCCATCGCTTGGAGTGCTTAGTCAAGGCGACGGGCGACCGAGTCAACCTTGCCGACACCTTGAAGAAAGGGAGGAGAGTCTATGGGCTCAATTCAACTTGATTGTTCAGTCGGAGGGTGTTCGAGAGACACTCGAATGAGTGCGTCAGTGGGTGGATGCATTTTAGGCTTTGTTCGCTGATGATCCCGAATCATCGAATGCTAACCACGTCGCCTATGAAGTTTTGAAGATGGAGATTACGTGATACCTCCATCGCTAGAAAAAACTTTGAAGCAGTTAGGTTTCTACTTTTTTTGGTTATATTTTGTAAGAAGCCACTGGCCACGCTATTTGGCCATATGTAAAATAAAGTAGTTGAATTTGTATTTATTGTCTTCTATATATGCAAATGGACTCGGTATAACAACATGATAGCATTACTGACCGGTAAAAAACAACTGAGTACTACGTATTTACTTCTGAGTCATTATTGAATTTGCATTTATGTATAAGAGAATGAATTTAGAACAATATTTATCATAGACGGTTCTATTTTAGAACCGTTTGTGATGTTTATTCATAGACGGTTATTAATATGAACCGTCTGTGATAAGCAATTATCATAGATGGTTTGCAATAATTATCATCTATGAAATTCCATTTTCATAGATGGTTCTCATAATAACTGTCTGTGAAATCCTATTTTCATAGACGGTTCTCGTTAATAATTGTCTGTGATAATGATGTATCACGGACAATTCGCGGTTGGAGGTGTCTGGATTACGCTGCGTTATTAAATGCCTAGCCAGCGGGGTCTCGATAGATCTGTCTTCATTATGTTGAATTGAATGTGGCAGCCAGCTTTGAGGTGTTTGATGAAAGCATACCGCTTATAGATCAATTTATTCTTGGTGATTAGAGGTTAGTATTTGCTTCTAATTATATGTCTTGCAATAAAGAGAGATGATAGATAGGTATAGATCTAGCTTAATTGGTAGTTTGCTTTTAGAAGAACGGCCGAGTAGGATATGTTGAAGAAGGGGATACAGTATATGTATTGTCTATGTATTGATTGTGATAATCTAAAGATGTTTACCAACTCAGTATAGATCGAAGCTCACTTGATTCGAAGGGGTTTCAAAAAGGGGTATACATGTTAGGCTAGTCATGGTGAAGGGAAGATTATACAGGAAGGTGTCGTGGGAGACAACGATATGCTAGTTGTGGACTGTTCTTTTGATGAGGATAGATCACATGATGACAATCTAGATCAGATGCTACGCGATGCAGAAGAGAACTATAGTGAGAGAGAGTTTGGTAAATTCGAGGGTTTGATGAAGGATTCGGAAAACCATTGCTCCCGGGCTGCAAGCCGCAATACACAAGGCTGTCATCTCTTCTTGAACTTCTGAAATTGAAAGCAAGCAATGGTTGGTCCGACAAGAGTTTAACAGCATTATTAGGTCTCCTAGCGAGCATCCTTCCAGAGGGAAATGTGTTGCCGAGAACCACCTATCAAGCCAAGAAGGTTCTTTGTCTATTGGGAATAGAAGTAGAAAGAATACATGTATGTCTGAATGATTGTATCCTTTACCGTAAAGAGTACGCAAAATTACATGTTTGTCCAGTCTGCAAAGTATCCCAATACAAGTGTAAGAATAACTGTGATGACGGCGAGGCATCGAGGTGAAGCAACGACTTCCTACTAAGATGTTGTTGTATCTACCTGTAATTCCCCATTTGAAGCATTTATTTGCAAACCAAAAGGATGCAAGATTCCTGCATTGGCACTCAGAGGAGTGTAAGAATGATGGAATGATAAGATATGTTACTGATTCTGCCCAGTGGAGGAACATCGATAGGATGTTTGTAGACTTCGGTGCAGAACCGAGGAATATAAGGTTTGGATTGAGTACAGATGGAATGAATGCTTTCGGTAACACGAGCAGTCGACATAGCACCTGGCCCGTGAATGTATGCATGTACAACCTTCCTCCTTGGTTGTGCATGAAGCGTAAGTACATTTTGACGTCACTACTGTAAGTGATATGCCCTAGAGGCAATCATGGAGATGATTATATCACTTCTGTGTTTACGACCTTTTGCATAATATGTTATTTTGTCCCTTGAATAAATATCTTTCATATTGATCAACAAGTATGTGACTTGTTCGTGGAACTCTTTATTCATGTTTTGATGTTATTCTAAATTATCCATGATCTTATATCATTATGTGGGACAATTATGATTTATAGATCAACAGACGTATTGTTTGATGATCATATTTCACGGATCATGGATATGAGATATCAAATCAATGATGTGAACACATATTAGAGAACATGATGTTGGATTGACCCACCATGAGAGACTAAGGGAATTGTTATATTCTTAAGTATCATCAGTTGGTCTCATACATAGTGTATGTAGGATCTTTAGACCTGAGATCGTTGTTGTTTCCTACATGTGTAATAGTTTGCTTAGGGGTTTCCAAACACTACTCCATGACTGGGTGGTTACAAAGGTAGATTTCGGGTTTACTTCGCCTTGGGTCGATTCAAACCGCCTTCGGGTGCGCACGGGGTCGAACAGCCCATTTTGGGCGTCCTCCCGCACGAGCATGGTGCCTCTCGCCGCCAGCGGACCTCGCCGTCGCTCGGCCGGAGGAGCTCTACTCCCGCGCGGCTAACCACCGGTTAGTCGTTAACCGTTGTGGTTAGTCGGCGCTAAAGAGCTGCTGACCCGTGGGCTCGGAAGTTTGAAAAACCGAACATTAGATTGACAAGTGGACCCCACCCGATTTAGGGAACTGTTAAAATCCGGCTTATAAATGAAGAGTCACTGCCGAGTGGGCCCCGATGTACTGTTTGCACGGTACCTCGGCCCCACCCGTCAGCCTCTGGCTCTTTTTATAGAAAAAGAAAATGAATTTCCTAAATAAAAATGTTGTGGACCCCACATGTCATACACTGAGTTTTTCTGAAATTAAAAAGTTATTTCGAAATTTACATAAAACCGGTGGGACCCGCATGTCAGAGAGAGGACTCTCTCTCCTCTTTTATTTTTGGGATTTTCCTAAAAATAAAACTTTAAAGAGCTCGTTCTCCCTCGTTGTAACTCCGATTTGAATGAAACTTGTTTCTAAAATTTTCTAAATTCAAGCCCTTTTTGATGGTTTCAGTTTGGTTTAGTTTTGAGTTCATTTACTTATTATTTTATGCTTATTTATTCTCTTTGTTTGTTGTATGTTGTTTCGGTTTTTCCCAATCAGGTAGAGTTCGAAGCCACCCCCGAGCCACAAGAAGATCTACCTCAAGACCAGCAAGATCCTCCTACCTTAGACCAAGGCAAGTCAACATTTTGATCATTTTGCTCCAATGTTTCTTGCAAAATTATCTTCATTTAAATTACTCAAAACTGCATGCACTATTTCATGTAAATGTATGTTAAAATGTAAGGTAGCTACATGCCCACTTGAAGTTGTATTAAATTTAATATGCCATTCCTTGATAACTCGAATTACCTTTTCCTTGTCACCATAGGTATTAATGATAACCTTAATAACTATAAGTCAAATTAAAATGCCATGCCGTCTGGTCAAGTCCAGGGCTAGTTGCCCTGATCATCAATCTTTAAAACATAAGACCTTGTATTGGGACAGTCATGGGATGTACACAGCTAAGTATCTTGTTACAACTATTTTATGCTTCTCAAAACCCTAAAAACTTGTTATACCAATCCGCGCGGATGATAAGAGTGGTTGGTGCTGATATCGTATGAGAACCTATGGTTTGTGGAATGAACCGCCTGGACAAATTAAGGACTGAATCTTGTGATGACCTCCTTATGTAAAATAGTACAAGTTTAGTTCAGATAACACCAGTGGTAAGTGGGTGCTAGGGTATACTGGTTTTACTCACAGTGGGATACAGGGACTTGCTATACCCACACGACGCAAGAGGGGGCTTTTGACTGTGGTGGATTTAACCCTTCAGCGCCGAAACCTCAACAGGTAGTATTTAGCTAAATCGGGGTAAGGTAAAGGCTTTGTGATAAATTATCTGGGCCTCATGCCTAAGGAAGCGTGTGGTTATTAAGATGATTTATCTCTTGTCGGTAAAGTGTACGACCTCTGTAGAGAGCAAACTATTCGAATAGCCGTGCCCATGGTCAAGGCGGACATGGGAACTCCCTTGAGTTAGTTCTATTTTAAAACTTTTGTGGGTGGGAAGAAAACTGGTTGGAGGGAAGTACTCCAAAATTCTGAATTTTCCTGGAGGGAAGTACTCCAGTGTTAATATGGATTATCCAATCAAAAGAAAATCTAGCATAGGTGGATGGAGCCATGAAACTGGTGGATGGAACCAGCACCGTTATATACATACTGCACAATTTAAATCCTTCAAAGCATGCCTTATTAAAAATGCTAGAACTTAGGATTTGTAATTAAGTCATTTGCAACTGTGCTTTGCGCAAATAAAAGAACCTAAGCCACCCTTGTGTAAGCCTTGCATACAAGTATTTGCATTTTGTATGTTGGCTCGCAGAGCACGATTGTGTGTGCTTATCCTCGATCTCTACCCCCTTCTCCAGAGTTCGCAAATCCAGGACAGTACGAGTACTACCAGGACCAAGCTGAGGAAGGAAATGAAGATGGTGGTAGTTATATTAGGTTCTAGCGTCTCCCCACAGTCCGGTCGACCAAACTAATAGATAGGTGCGCTTAACGTTAGCCAGACTTCTAGATAATATTAATCGCACCTAGGTTGTCCCGGTCGCTTGCCTGTAGGGTGATGAGTCCCCCTCTTTTGCTTCCGCTATTATCGTATTTGTGTACTGAACTTATTTGGCCTGATGGCCCTGTTGTATCACTTGTCCCTATATGGGCCATGTGCACTCTGGTTATAATATTCTGTATGAACTGAACCAGCAATGTACCTGTGAGCACTATCTATTGATCCAGGGAATAGTGCAATGTATTCACAGAGGGTTCTGGGTCGGTTTAAACCCAGGGTCCGACACTATGTTAGTGCTTACATGGTGTGAAAGTTCCGTCTGGTCACTCCGCCAGCATGTAGAAATTTGTTTCCATGGATGATTTGAAATTAATTGGAATGAAGTCTCATGATTGTTATATGCTAATGACACAATTGTTTCTTGTTGTAATTAGAAGTATTTTGCCGAACAAGGTTCGAGTGACAATCATGAGGTTGAGTTATTTGTTTAACGCAATTGTTCAGAAGGTCATCGATCCCGATGGACTAGATGCTCTGTAGACCGAGGTGGTGATGACTCTATGTCATCTTTAGATGTATTTTTCTCTGTCATCTTTTGATATCATGGTCCATCTCATTGTTTACCTTATGAAAGAGATAAAGATATGCGGCCCTATGTTTCTACATCATATGTACGCACTTCAAAAGTACATGGAAATTTTCAAGTCTTATGTACGCAATCGATATCAATCGGAGGGCAGCATCAACAAAGGTCGTGCAACCGAAGAGGTCATTGGGTTCTGCATCGATTACATGGCTCAAGTTGAACCGATAGGTGTGCCTCTATCTCGTCACGAGGGGAGGCTAGAGGGTATTAAGATTGTCAAAAGGAAAGCAATAACTCTCAATTTGGATACGTACACTCAAGCCCATTTCACGGTCTTATAACACATGACTGAAGTGTCGCCCTATATTGTAGAGCACAAGGACATGTGATGGATCGAAATCGGCAACAGAGGGGGTGAATGTTGCTTAAAACTTATCCCCCTAAAGTATTCACTTAAAATGTTCTTCTCCGATAGCAACGAATGCTATTAAAGAAGAGGGTTTGGCTCACTGGAGAATCAAGTACACAGAAGGAAGAACACAAGGCAATAACACTAAAAGAGACAGCAAGAGATATCATCAAACAAAGGATATCAGCTGCCAAAGCCCATCCGGCCGGTCTGACCACAATAGGGTGGGCGGTCAGACTGGTTATACAAGGCCGGTCAGACCGCAGTTGATGAAGCAGTCAGACCGCCAAGTGAAATCCGGTCAGACCGGACCCCCGAAAATTCAGTTCAGCAAACTGAAACTTCTGCGCAGAAAACCTCAAAAACCTGATTTTGGCCAAAACATAGGCTTGCAGTTAATTTCCCTTAGCCAAAAAAGAACACACCTATTCTAAATAGCAGAGAGACATCACTCAACAAGAAAAATCATCAGGAGACAAAGAATTTGAGATTTGAGGTAAAAACTAAAGAGATACAGAGAGGAGAACTAAATCTCAAATTCGCATCTTAGTTTTGATTCTTTGACCATAAAAACGTGAGATTAGCTAAGCAATATCCTCAGAACTCAGAATCTCACAACAAAACACAATCTTTTGAATGGAAACAAAAGATTCCATGAAGCTCTGTACTCAAACCCTATAATCTTCAAGAACAGAGAAAATCTGACGATGGCAAGGGAGATCATAGAAACCAATGAATCCTTGATTTTCTCTGGAAAATGGAATACCCAAAGGGCCTTGAATCACTTCCCATCTGACTGAGCCAAACCCGACTGAGCCAAAAGCCATCATGGCACGAAACGCACAAACCAAACTCAAACTTTCCACAAAACTTGTCAATTACTCATCAGAAGCATGGGGTCGCATCCACATGGTCTCTCAATCTCCCTCTTGATGAGTATATTGACAAACCCAGAAAAAGCGTAGAGTTGAGTTTGAAAATAAAAGAGAGTCAAACACGGTCCAAAAGAAATCAAAGAAGCTTATGACCATGTCGACAATTGGAGCAAAAACAGAAAGAGCAAGTTAAGTGCAAGTTTTCCTCAAAAGCTCCAAGAATCCAAGATTTCCTTGAAAATGGCTTTTTCTCCACCATTTTGAAAAGGGAGATTGGATCATATACCCTCCCTTTAGTTGGGAAATTCAGGATTTACCCTCCACATCTCAATGACACGTGGGGTCATCATAAGTCACTGACACATGGGCCAGGAGGGTAAATCCTGAATTTCCATCTAAATGGAGGGTATATGATCAATTACCTGTTTTGAAAATGGCTTTTTCTCCACCATTCTCCCCCTTTTGGTAATAAAATCATCAAGGTGCAAGGAAGAGAATCAAACATGAGAATGAATGGAATGGCTGAATTTTATTCAATCTAAGCATTTAGAGCCATGAAGATTATCCAAAAAGACTGTGGAGTATTACATCAAGCCATAACATATAAGAATGCTACCAAGATCATGATAATACATGTATAGACAAACTAAGCCAAATAAGTCACAATATGAAAATTAGTCGAATTTCTTAGAATGTCAAGTCAACCATGAGTATAGTCTAGCCAAAGGTATCCAAAGATAATGCAGGCCATGTCAATAATCTAAGTGGAACCAAGAAACTAGTATTGAGTCAATTTAGAGTGCTACAAGTTCAAGAATGAGACATTTGTTTAAGTACTAGGTCTTTTTGTGTAATTAAGCAAATTAAGCACATTTGACATGAGTTTTTTCTTTTAAAGCTCATGATTGTTTTCAACCAACATTTTAAGTCATGTGCTAGATCTCAAGCCTTATGCGACTACTCCAAGCTAGAAGCTTAAGAAGGTAGTCTTGGTCATCCAAAACTCCCCCTGAGTTCATACCTAGTGCAATGGCGAGCAGTCTCATGAGAAAGAATTGGTGAGATCAGTTCTTTCGCACACAAGAGATCTTTTTGCTTTCTTAAAAGGTTGTACTAACTCATGCTCTATCAAGAAACTAGTATAGCTCAATCTAAAACTCAATAAAGATTCAAGACTCAACTCAGCCTATTTGACATGGCATGAATCATAAAAGGATAACTTAAGAGAGACTAGTCTCAAGAGTTAACATGACATGAATTAGTTCAAGTTGAGCATTATAATCAACCTATCATGGCAAAGACTTGACTACACATGTAAAGTCATGATAAATCTAGCGAGTAAGCACAGATCATGGCAAGATGTAATGCATTGTAAACATGTCATAACAGGATAATAATCAAAGCTCCATGTAGTTATATTACAAGGCTAAAAGGAAATGTAGAAAATGCAGCTCCCTCTCAACATGAGATGCAACTTTTAGTTCAAGTTGAGTTATGACAATATTAAGATTTAGAAGCTCCCAAATGAACTCCCTCTGAACCAAATTAATAAATACGAGAAGCTGGCAATCAAACAGAAAAGGCAGTCCTTAAAGCATAGACACGATATAGAGAATATTATGGCTCAGACTGACTCTCATCTACCCCATATGACTCTAGGACTATTAACTAATCATCTAACACACTAAGGAGCAAACACATACCCCATCTACCCGAGGGTGGCCCAACCCTCGCTAGAACCTATAAGAAGTGAGTGAGCTCAACCTAGTGAGAAGTGAAGCAACTAATAAGCAGCATCCTAAAATCACAAGATGAGAGGAAGAAGTCTAAACAACTAGACAAGAGAAACACTCTAATCTATGCTAGAAGGACTAACCCCATGCACCCATATGCAATGCAACAGAAAGGAGTAAGAACATAATAAACAGGATAAAACATGAAGCACAAAACTCCCCCTCACAACAGTCCATAAGGACAAACCACTCCAAGCTCTCCCCGCAGAGCTAAAAACCCAGAACTATCCAAAGGCTTGGTAAAGATATCAGCCAACCGGTGGTCACTCTCCACAAACTGGAGCACTATGTCACCCTTCTCCATATGGTCTCAAAGAAAGTGATATCTAATATCAATATGCTTGGTCCGGGAATACTGCACTGCGTTTTTGGCAATGTTAATGGCAGATGTGTTATCACAGAAGAGTGGAACACTGTCTATGACTAACCTAAAGTCCCGCAAGGTCGAAACCATCCAAAGCACCTGGCTGCAGCAACTGGCGGCAGCAACGTACTCGGCCTTTGCGGTGGACTGTGCAACATCGGACTGCTCCCTCGAAGACCAGGAAACAAGAGAAGAGAAAATGAATTGGCAGGTGCCAGAAGTGCTCTTCCTATCTATCCTACAGCCATCAAAGTCTGCATCCGAGTAGGCTCTCAAGGAAAGACAGGACGAGGAAGAGTACCAAATACCATAGTCAATGGTAGCTCGAAGGTACCGAAGGATGCCTTTCACCGCCTGGCGGTGAGATACGCGAGGAGAAGCCTGGAAGCGAGCACATAGACACACGGAGAAGTGTATGTCCGGCCTCGAGGTAGTGAGGTACAAGAGGGAGCCAATCATGCTGCGATACTCCTTTTGATCAACTGGCTCGCCGTCCTCATCTGGGTCAAGAGAAGCTGTGGACGCCATGGGAGTTGACACGGGCTTACCATCTGATGTGACCACGCCACCAACACGTACGACCATAGCGGCCAATATGAAGAATGAACTAAAGGTGAATTCGTTTCTTCAACTTCAACATATTTTAAATGAGAATATGATGCTACCTAATGATGAAAATATATATATTTGTAGCACCACATCACTTTGGAACCAATTGAAGCAAGGGTTCAACTTGGACAGGTTTTGGAATCCAATTCGGCCTCCAGATCAATTCGGATTCAGCTTGACAAGCCAACTTCAAACAGCCATAACTTTTGATCCAGAAGGCTTCTCGGGGCCCGTGAGTACTCGTTGGAAAGATCTTTGAGTCTACTTTCAGATGGATCTGGTCTCACCTCCAAACTCCACTCGAGCAGATCAGAAACTGCGAAACAAGCCACGTCACTTTTCCAGTCCGACTCAAAGTGGGCCGAGGGCCTTGTAACTTGGGCTATTTGGGCCGGTACTGTTCATGTAAACAGTACCACGCGCGTGAACAGTAACTAGGAATAGTACCACATCCCTTTTCATTAGATAAGTGTGGCTGCCCCCTCCCCTATTTAAGGAGGCCACACCCCTTTAGTTTTCCTTGGGTTTTGCTTAGATTAATCTGTCTTTGAACAGTTTCGCCGTTCATCGGTTTGCGAGACCCCAACTTGTGAACTTAATATTTATTCGCAATTTCAGATTGCATCTTGTACTCTCTTGCTTGTGTTCTCGATTCGCTTGCAGGAGATAGCCTTCTTGGCGAGGTCAATCGTGTTCGGCACGGTTGATAACCAACGGAGCAGTGGTGTAGTGATTGCGAGGGGTTCGATCTGTTTTGGTCGGAGCCTTTGGATCATCAACGTCGAGATCTCCACAATCGACTTATCAGTACCTCTCGGAAGATCGGGCCATCGTCACATCAGTTGGTATCAGAGCAACGGTTGCCCGTGAGGTAATTCTTGTATCCCTAGTTAGTAGATTGGTTTTTATTTCCTATAGTCCAGAAAAAATATTGCCCCACAAAAAGAATTAATTCCGCTGTCCAAACCTCGTTGTGCCTTTCAATCTGTTAGTTTTGGTTTGCTAAATTGAATTTGTGTCCATATTAGCATTGTCTAGTTGCTGGTCATATCTTTGTTCCATTAAAAATCCAAACAAAAGAAAAATTCCCCACCCCAAACCCTAATTTCCAAATTCGGCTGATTTTTCCTTTCTCTGCAGCCGCCACCAAAAATGCCATATCTTTTGATTCCGAGATTATTTTGGAGTGAGACCACCGCCATTAGATTCAAAAATTCCTTATCCATCTATCTGTAAAATTTCACGTCATTCCAGCAAGGCAGTTAAAGAGATATATGCGGTGAAAGCTGACCCAGTTATCTGTTTTGAATCTGCAACAGTCAGCAGTTGTGATTTTTGTGCGAATTTCTGCGTCGGGTTTTGGAAGTTGGCCCCAAAAGAAAATCTGTATAAAAAGCCATCAGAAAACAGAGAAAAAAGAATCAGTGGAAAAAAGGCATCTGACAAAAAGTTACGGCCAAAATACCGACGTACTGTCCAGTGGACAGAAATCTTCAGTTTTCAGTTTTGGGTCAATCCTTGTGTTCTTCAATTCCAGATTGCGTTGGATTGAATTATCTTGTATTTACCACTCATACACATTGCCATACACTTGTTTTTAGCCTTCTTCCATTCTTGGTTGATCAGCAACATAGGCTAAGTGTTAGATACGGATTATAATTCAATTCTATGCAATTCTGAAATTAACTGATTGTTCTCCATTGCTACCATATTGTGCCTTCCAAGCTACACCTACTCTTGATCAGAACAGGTTCCCTCTTGCAATCGTACCCACGCTCGACACGGTATCACGAACCAGCCACCGGTTGTACCACCTGCTGCATCGGTAAGAACACTTGTAAGAGTGTAGTAAGACGCTTGAGAATATGTGATTCCACCTTCCACCACCTAGTAGTGCATAGGGATAATACCTTTGTGTTGTCTTTTGTTTTCTACTAACCATGACAGGTGGGTTGTCTGATGATAATGAGAGACAAAACCGCGACGCAAGTGCTTCATTTGCTGCCCAAGATGCACGCCCACGACACCGCCTACATCAAAACCGTCACGGTATGGGAGGTAATAATTTTCAGCACCATAATGATCGTTCTAATCATGACCCTTTTGCTAAAGTCAAATTTATCATTCCATCTTTTTCTGGTCTTTATGATGCTGAAATATATCTTGATTGGGAGATGACGGTAGAGCAGAAGTTTAATTCTCACTTGGTTCCTGAGCAACATAGAGTTAGACAAGCTACTAGTGAGTTTAAGGACTTTGCTATTATCTGGTGGAATGATATGGGTACCATGCGCTTACAACCTGATACATGGAAGCGGTTAAAAGAAGCTATGCGTGCTAGATTTGTTCCTCCTGCTTTTAAACATGAAATGCAAAAGAAATTGCAGTGCTTAGACCAAGGTAATAAATCTGTCGAGGAATATTATCAAGAACTACAAATAGGCATGTTGCGTTGTAATGTTGTAGAAGATGAGGAGGATAAGATTTGTCGTTTTTACGGGGGGTTACGGCGTGAACTTCAGGACATTGTTTATTATAAAGATTTTACTACTATCAACCAGTTGTTCCAGCTTGCTGTGCTTGCAGAAAAAGAATTGCAGGGTAGGCAACAAAGGACAAGGAGCAACTTTGGAGGTATGTCTACATCGAGATCAACGCCTGGGCGAGCCAAGATAGCCCCACCACCTATTTGTCGAGCTGCTGCCCCCTCTGTGAGTAGGGCGCGTTCAGCAGCACCGCCGCCACCATCACACGCACCCGAGACAAGCAAATCTACTAGTGTGCAAGCACCAGCAAAGAGCTCTTCATCGATTGCTTCCACGGGCCGTACAACGGGCATTGTGTGCCACCGTTGTAAAGGGATGGGCCACGTCATGAGAGATTGCACAAGTCAGCGGGCGTACATTACAACAGAAGATGGTGGTTATGTAAGTGCTAGTGATGTTGAGGATGAATATGCTCTTGCAGCTAACCTTGCAGGTAGTGGTGATGAACATGAGAACAAACATGTGTTTGTGCCATTTTCTGTGACTAACAACTTGCAGGTAGTTGAGAACCATGCCAAAGAAGAGCATGAGCTGATTGAATCACTGACCCCATTGGTTGAGAATGAAGATAAGGAGATGGATGCACTTACATCATCTGAGGAGAGCCAAAAAGGTAAAGAACATGGTACTATCATCGCTCACGGTATTGATTTGGTGCTACAACAAGACATAGAGCAACCTTGTGAGTATATACCTGTTGTAGTGCAATCTTTTGATATTCCTTGTGTTTACTTAAATAAACCATGTGCTGATCTAAATTCTCATAATTTTGCACATGTTAAATTAATAACACATAAAGAAGTTTTGACTAGAATTTCTCCTGCTAATTCATTGTGTTACATCATGTTGGATCTACCTATGAAATTGTCACATGCTATGGAGAAAGTTTCTGAACTTGCATGTTCGAAATTCTTATTTAGTACCTACACCCCTGGATATAAGTTTAATTTGATTGGAGATTATGGTGTGGAAAATCAATTTCTTATATATCGAATATGCATAACTTGTGATCACATAGATGAATTGAAACTTGTTGTTTGGGACAACAATTCTTGTATGCTGAATCATGTTGAATGTGAGAGGGAAGTAAAATTTAGTACCCATTCAATGCCTATGTGTTCATCTCTTTTTGCACCATCTAGTATAGACAATCTGAATAAAGATGATGAATTATGGCCGAACATACAAAGCTCTTCACTCTTACTAGATGAATTTGCTATTGTTCGATTGAGATATGATTATATAGATGAACTTTGCTTGATTCCAAAAGTTGTAGTTTTGCCCATATGTGCCACCACTACAAGTTTACAAATTCAAAGATTTGAATTGCATAAATGCTTCACTTACATTTGCAAAACAAGTTGCAATAATTACTGTGTGAGAAATTTTGAATTGCTCATTAACATATATGATTACTTTTGGGTTAATAATACAACGAGCTTTTATGATCATTGCTGTTTTATAACATTAATTGTGCAACAACGAAGAACGGTTAAAACGGATGACATATACATATACCATGCATACACCTTGGCTTCTTTGTTACCATTTTTTCAGCTTATCAAAAGCCGAGGACGGCTTTGTTTGCAAGAAGGGGAGGATGATAAGAACATGAACCCTATGGATACAACCATATTTGCTCTACTTGTTGTTACAATTACAAGAGCTCCTACGCATCACTTAAATTATGAGGTGAGCTTGTTTCAAAGAGATTTTACTTTATTTGATAAAGAACTTATGATATTACGTAATGAGAGTTTGTTGCGTTTGTTATCATACACCAAGATTTATGATCAAGATTATGCAATACGTGACACTACACATATGTTAAAACCGAGGACGGTTTTCCATCAAGAAGGGGAGGATGATGTGACCACGCCACCAACACGTACGACCATAGCGGCCAATATGAAGAATGAACTAAAGGTGAATTCGTTTCTTCAACTTCAACATATTTTAAATGAGAATATGATGCTACCTAATGATGAAAATATATATATTTGTAGCACCACATCACTTTGGAACCAATTGAAGCAAGGGTTCAACTTGGACAGGTTTTGGAATCCAATTCGGCCTCCAGATCAATTCGGATTCAGCTTGACAAGCCAACTTCAAACAGCCATAACTTTTGATCCAGAAGGCTTCTCGGGGCCCGTGAGTACTCGTTGGAAAGATCTTGGAGTCTACTTTCAGATGGATCTGGTCTCACCTCCAAACTCCACTCGAGCAGATCAGAAACTGCGAAACAAGCCACGTCACTTTTCCAGTCCGACTCAAAGTGGGCCGAGGGCCTTGTAACTTGGGCTATTTGGGCCGGTACTGTTCACGTGAACAGTACCACGCGCGTGAACAGTAACTAGGAATAGTACCACATCCCTTTTCATTAGATAAGTGTGGCTGCCCCCTCCCCTATTTAAGGAGGCCACACCCCTTTAGTTTTCCTTGGGTTTTGCTTAGATTAATCTGTCTTTGAACAGTTTCGCCGTTCATCGGTTTGCGAGACCCCAACTTGTGAACTTAATATTTATTCGCAATTTCAGATTGCATCTTGTACTCTCTTGCTTGTGTTCTCGATTCGCTTGCAGGAGATAGCCTTCTTGGCGAGGTCAATCGTGTTCGGCACGGTTGATAACCAACGGAGCAGTGGTGTAGTGATTGCGAGGGGTTCGATCTGTTTTGGTCGGAGCCTTTGGATCATCAACGTCGAGATCTCCACAATCGACTTATCAGTACCTCTCGGAAGATCGGGCCATCGTCACATCACCATCACTCATGTCAAAGCGTCTCAGGAGGTCACGAGTGTACTTGCCCTGATGCAAGAAAGCACCCTCCCGAGTCTGCTTGATCTGGAAGCCAAGGAAGAAAGTCAACTCGCCCATCATGCTCATCTCAAACTCAGTGCTCATGACATCCGAGAACTGTGAAACAAGAGTATGAGAAGAGCCGCCAAAGATGATGTCATCCACATAAATCTGGACGAGCAGTAGGTCAGTGCCATGCCTACGAATGAACAAGGTATTATCTACCTTACCCATCTCAAAACCATGACTCAACAGATAGGACTTAAGCCTCTCATACCAGGCTCTAGGGGCCTGCTTAAGTCCATACAAGGCTTTAGAAAGCTTGTAGACATGGTTTGGGTATTTAGGGTTCTCGAAACTTGAAGGCTGTCTCACATAGACCTCTTCCTCAATAAACCCATTGAGAAAGGCACTCTTAACATCCATCTGGTAAAGCTTGAAACCCTTAGAGGCTGCGAAAGCAAGCAGGATTCTAATGGCCTCAAGTCTAGTTACAGGGGCAAAGGTCTCCTCAAAATCTAGACCCTCAACCTGGGAGAAGCCCTAAGCTACTAGTCTAGCCTTGTTCCGAATGACAACCCCATCCTCACTCTTCTTGTTTTTGAACACCCACTTAGTCCCAATGATATTGTGACCTCGAGGGGGCTCAACAAGCGACCAGACCTTATTTCTCTCAAAATTTTCTAACTCCTCATGCATGGCATTGACCCAAGACTCATCAGAAAGAGCATGACAAATGTCCTTGGGCTTGAATGAGGCAACAAAGGCAGAATGGAGACAGAAATGTGACATGCCAGATTTTGAGCGTGTGACTCGCTCAAAGAGGTCTCCAATCATCTGCTCGGAAGGATGGTCTTTCTGGATATGTCGGGGAGGTCCTGGATGAGATGAAGAAGTGGCCTCTACCTCATGAGCTGATGTGGTAGGAACAGATCCACTAGCTCCAGAGAAAGTCGAAGGCATGGGCTGATCACCTGGAGGTGCCGTGGACGAAGGCACCTCAAGTGGAGGATGAGGAACTGGATCGGGTAGACAACCCTCATCTCCATCCTCCTCATCGTCCACAAAGATGGGCTTGAACTGCTCTAAAGAACCTGAGATATCAGGTCTAGTCCCTGGACTGGCCTCGTCGAAGGTCACCTCACAGGTCTCTACCAACTTACTAGACTCGCAGTTCCAACCCTATACGCCCGCGAAGAAGTCGAGTAGCCTAGAAAGATACCATCACAAGATCATGACTCGAACTTATCTAGGTTCCCGGACTTCAAAAATGAAACACTTGCAACCAAACACACGAAAATGAGAGACACTGGGCTTTCGCCCATATCTCAGCACATAGGAAGTGCGATGCAAGTGTGCCCGAAGAAAAACTCTGTTTGAAACATGGCACGCGGTCGCTATAGCCTCAGCCCAAAACTTCCTAGGTGTAGAGTACTCATGAGTATCGTCCTGGCCATCTCGACCAAGGTACGGTTCTTCCTCTCCACGACGCCATTCTGCTGTGGGACATGCGGAGAAGAGAACTGGTGCTCTACACCTGTCTCATCACAGAATCTCTCAAAGTAGGAATTCTTGAACTCCGTGCCATTGTCACTGCGGATCGCTCGTAAGGCACCCGGAAGCTCAACAGAAAGCCTACTGAAAAGACCTTGGAAATGTGTAAATGTCTCATTCTTCGAGGCTAAGAAAAACACCCAAGAGAACCTCGAGAAGTCATCGACCACGACAAGAACATACCACTTCCCTCCTGCTGACTGCACTCGAGCTGGTCGAACTGTGTCCATGTGGAGCAGCTGTCCTGGTGCATCGGTCATAGTCACTGTGATCGGAGGGTGAGAAACGGCAACCATCTTGCCGTACCAGCAAGGAGCGCAAACAATATCTTTGACCATCTTGAGTTTCGGCACACAACGAATGAGATTGTGGCCGCTAACTCGGGTCAAATGGTCAAATCCAATATGACCAAGTCTCCTATGCCAGAAAGTAAGGTCACGGGACTCAGAAGCAACTAAACACCAGAGAGGATCACCAGAAGACTCAGAAAAATCAGCACGAAAGATTCTCCCATAACGAGAAATTCTGCAAACCAGACTACCCGAGGAATTAAGAATTTTGCAAGCGTTTTTCTTAAAGCTCACCTCAAAGCCGTCATCGGTAAGCTGAGAAACAGAAAGCAAATTATAATGCAAATTATACAAACCTCTCGAGAGTGTTCATAAGATACTGACACTCCCGAAAGAGAGAGGTGCAAGAAGAGCAAGGGGAAGAAGAGACAGCAGCAGGAGAAAAGGAAGAGCCAACAGCAGAAGAAGGAATGGCATGTGCACGCACAGCCGCCTCAACATTGAAGTCTTCGCAAGGACTAGAAGGGACAACCCTACCTCTAGCTGTTTGGTCATCGTGCCAAAGCGTCTCCACTCCTTTGGACTTCTCCCCCACCAAGGCAATCACATCACAATCAGTTGATGACTTCACTAGAAGATCCTTAGTTAGCTTCACATATTTTTCATTCAAAGCAACGAGTTCAAGTTTTAGTTTTTCACAACTAATGCATGGTGAGCTAACAGGATCCTTAGTCGCATACTGAGCCAATTTGTTGTTATGATCAACCATTTCTTGGAATTGCTTAGAAACAGACTTAAGCTCAAGGGTTAATTTTGGACAATTGGTGCAAGAGACAATAGGCTCAAGTAATGAAGCATGCAACTCAGCAATTTTATGATCTGCCCTTTTTAAGTTCAATTTCAAATTATTGCAATTTTCACAAGACTCGGGCAGATCAAGGAGCATGGTATAAAGACATCTAAATGCATTGTCCTTATCCTCACATGAGGTGCAAGAAGTAGTCTCAACAACAGTGGATGAAATAGGCGCTACCCTACTCATTTCTAGTTCGGCAAGAAGACTAACATTCTTCACCTTAAGCATGTCAAGCTCAGAAGACAGACTATCATAAGAGGTCCTTAATTTCTCCATGTCATCAAGCAAGACAGAGCATGTATCACATTCATCACGGGAGGGAGCAGATATAAGTGAAGTAATCTCCCGTGACAATCTATCTACTTCTTTCTCCAACTCGCTACACCTAGCTCTAGATCTAGCATGGAATTTCCCTAGCTTAAGAAAAGCATCATTAAGCTGGTCATAGGAGGGGTATACCTCGTCGGAGTCGGAGTAAAGCTCGCTGTCGCTGATCTCGCCCTCAAGGGCCATGAAGCACATGCCAGAGAAGTCGTCGCCACTCTTGGAGTCTTGCTCGTCCTTCCCATCGTCGTCGCTCCACCCCTCCACCTCGCTAAGGTCGAGGTCGTCAAAGGCGGTGAGGACGCGGTGGAAGAGCTTCATGGCTTTGCCAAGGTCGCGGAACTTCTTCTTACCTTGGGCATGAGCTGGGGGCTTCTTGTTGCGGTTCTTGTCGATGTAGTCGTTCTTGCTCACACCGCCGTAGTCGCCCTTTCCTTTCCCCAGCTTGGGGCAATTCGCCCGAATGTGGTTGGGGCCACCACACTCGAAGCAAATTATCGGACCACTCCTTTTCCGATCCCTCACTCTCTTGTATGCGTGGGAAAACTTTCTGGCTAGAAGGGCTAACTGATCCTCTGGTAGCTGCTCTAACTGATCATTAGTTACGTCACAGAGAGCAGCTAGAGAGAATCCACAAATTGACTCGGAAGAAGGTCCAGAAACCAGAATGGGATCGGTGACTAAGGCCATCGACCGCAACTTCGACCTACACGAGACTATGTCAATCTCGTGAGTCTTGAGGCGTGAGTACAACGCGTCAAGAGTCAAGGTCGAGAGATCGGTGGTGTCCTTGATGGTAGTCACCTTCATCTCCCAAACACGCAAATCAAGAGCTGCGAGCATTTTCCGAGCATTGTCCGAGTCGGGGTATGTGAGACCGACCGCTCGGAGGTTGCTCAAAATCTTGTGGAAACGCGCAAAGCACTCATCGAGGGACTCACCAGCAAGCATTTCAAACTTGTTGTAATCTCGCTTGAACTGGTCCTGTCGAACCATCTTGATCTGGGTGGTGCCCTCATGGTATGCCAGACTTCTAGATAATATTAATCGCACCTAGGTTGTCCCGGTCGCTTGCCTGTAGGGTGATGAGTCCCCCTCTTTTGCTTCCGTTGTTATCATATTTGTGTACTAAACTTATTTGGCCTGGTGGCCCTGTTGTATCACTTGTCCCTATATGGGCCATGTGCACTCTGGTTATAATATTATGGTCTGTACTGTGTATGAACTAAACCAGCAATGTATTTGTGAGCACTATCTACTGATCCAGGGAATAGTGCAATGTATTCACAGAGGGTTCTGGGTCAATTTAAACCCAGGGTCCGACACTATTTGAGTGCTTGCATGGTGTGAAAGTTCCGTCTGGTCACTCCGCCAGCATGTAGAAATTTGTTTCCATGGATGATTTGAAATTAATTGGAATGAAGTCTCATGATTGTTATATGCCAATGACACAATTGTTTCTTATTGTAATTAGAAGTATTTTGCCAAACAAGGTTCAAGTGACAATCATAAGGTTGAGTTATTTCTTTAACGCAATTGTTAAGAAGGTCATCGATCCCGATGGACTAGATGCTCTGTAGACCGAGGTGGTGATAACTCTATGTCATCTTTAGATGTATTTTTCTCTGTCATCTTTTGACATCATGGTCCATATCATTGTTTACCTTATGAAAGAGATAAAGATATGCGGCCCTATGTTTCTACATCATACGTACACAATCGATATCAATTGGAGGGCAGCATCAACAAAGGTTGTGTAACCGAAGAGGTCATTGGGTTCTGCATCGATTACATGGCTCAAGTTGAACCGATAGGTGTGCCTCTATCTCATCACGAGGAGAGGCTAGAGGGTATTAGGACCGTCAAAAAGGAAAGCAATAACTCTCAATCTGGATACGTACACTCAAGCCCATTTCACGGTCTTATAACATATGACTGAAGTATCCCCCTATATTGTAGAGCACAAGGACATGTGATGGATCGAAATCGGCAACAGAGGGGGGTGAATGTTGCTTAAAAATTATCCCCCTAAAGTATTCACTTAAAAGGTTCTTCTCCGATAGCAACGAAAGCTATTAAGAAGAGGGTTTGGCTCACTGGAGAATCAAGTACACAGAAGGAAGAACACAAGGCAATAACACTAAAAGAGACAGCAAGAGATATCATCAAATAAAGAATATCAGCAGTCAAAGCCCATCCGGCCGGTCAGACCGCAATAGGGTGGGCGGTCAGACCGGTTATACAAGGCCGGTCAGACTGCAGTTGATGAAGTGGTCAGACCGCCAAGTGAAATCCGGTCAGACCGGACCCCCCCCCCCCGAAAATTCAGTTCAGCAAACTGAAACTTCTGCGCAGAAAACCTCAAAAACCTGATTTTGGCTAAAACATAGGCTTGCAGTTAATTTCCCTTAGCCAAAAGAGAACACACCTATTCTAAATAGCAGAGAGACATCACTCAACAAGAAAAATCATCAGGAGACAAAGAATTTGAGATTTGAGATAAAAACTAAAGAGATACAAAGAGAACTAAATCTCAAATTCCCATCTTAGTTTTGATTCTTTGACCGTAAAATCGTGAGATTAGCTAAGCAATATCCTCAGAACTCAGAATCTCACAACAAAATACAATCTTTTGAATGGAAACAAAAGATTCCATGAAGCCCTGTACTCAAACCCTAGAATCTTCAAGAACAGAGAAAATCTGACGATGGCAAGGGAGATCATAGAAACCAATGAATCCTTGATTTTCTCTGGAAAGTGGAATACCCAAAGGGCCTTGAATCACTTCCCAATTCAGAGAAATCAAAAGCCAGCCATTGGATCAAGGATTCAACTCAAGAACGCAAATGAACTGAAGGAGGAGAAAAAATGAAATCCATCACAGAGATAGCAAGAGATAGAAATAGCCAACAAAATCAACCTTGTATTGATAGATAGGAAGAACGATGAATGATTACATAGGGATTAAATCATCTCCTCACATCAAAGACTCTAGAAATCCTCCCATCACTCAAACTCACGAAGGGGACAGGCAAGGCAAACTCTCCTGCACTCTCACCAACTCCCAACAACTAAAGCCCAAAGCAAAACCAACTCTAATCCTTTTCCCAAGCCATCCTACATGCAGGAGACACCCCTCCTTTATATAGCTTTCCACTAAAGGGTTTGTAATTTGCTTTGCCCATTAAGCCTCAACAAATTCAATGCTTTATCCATAATCCACTTCCTTTAGTGCAGCTTTGCGTATTCACCAAAACGCCCCTCCTGCACCTTCCGGGAAGCTTCCTCATTCCTTGCCTTCCAAGCCTCGCAGCTACCTCGAGCCCTTACCGTCTTCGGCACACCTCGACTGCTTTGACCTCGGCACCACCTGCGCCTAGTCCGATCCTTCCGTGCCTCGCCACGACTTGCCTCGACATCCTGCAGCCATCACAGACAAGAAATATATTACAGAGCACCGCTCGAAACCAGTAATACTCATTAGCATCAACAAATCGTACTCAAGCATAAAATGGCCCAAATGACCAATCGGGAAGAAGAATACACCTCAAGTCCGACTAACCAAACCCGACTGAGCCAAAAGCCATCATAGCACGAAATGCACAAACCAAACTCAAACTTTCCAGAAAACTTGTCAATTACTCATCGCAAGAATGGGGTCGCATCCACATGATATCTCAACATGCTACACCAAGAGAATCCAGACCAGTCGGATGTTTGGATTATGAGATAGCACAACCGTCAGTTCAACGAATGGTTGAGGGTGCGATTCACCGGGAGGTCATCAAGTGAAACGCTGCAATGTTGGTGTTGTAGGGGTGGCCCCCACCTAAGCCCAGCAGGCCTGTTAAGAGAATGTAAGGCCCAGAATAGGACATGTATAGTGACAAAAGTACCCCTGAGGGAAGTACTCATGTGTAAGGACATAACTGTAAAAGCACTCCCCAGGTGGATGTATATATGCAGGACATATACCATGGGGAAAGCCCGAAGCCATTCACTTACTCAACTCTCCACTACCACACTCTCTCTTTGTTTGGTCTGTAACCACAACAGTTGGCGCCGTCCGTGGGGGGGGGGGACAAGAACAAGCCTCCAGGTCTGAAAGAGGATGGCACCAAAGAAAGCTTCACCGTCGGCGGCGAAGAAGAAGAGGGCGGAAGCGGCGAAGTCTCGCGTCACACTAGGGCTTCGGCTTTAGCAGCCGTAGGTACGAGCGGTGGTGCAGGTGCGACCGGGAACCCCGCCGTCGACGCGACGACCAACCCCGCCACAGACGCAACGCCCAACCCCGCCACCGATGCGACGACCAACCCCGCTAGCGACACAACGCCCGACCCCACCAGCACTGCCCCGACGACCAACCCCGGTGAATGGCCCCGGCGGCGACGCGAACCTCGTCACCGGCTCTAGGGTCCTCCAGGACAACGCGGCGGGCAGCCTGGGCGCGCAGGCCGTGGTCACCACCGTGCCGATAGCACCGCCAAGCGCACCGACGGCCCCAGCCACGCCCGCGGTGGAGACTGCCCTGCTGGCGGCCCTCAGCGCGTTTCAACAGGAGCTAACAGACCTCCGCGGAGCTGTGCGGGACATGCAAGAGGCTCGGAGCCAACACGCCCCCCCGGCGGTGGCATCCGAACCCGCTCCGGAGAGGGCGGATAGCCGCGACACCCCTACATCTAGTCGCGTCCCATTACGGCCCGTAGACCCGGAGTCCCCGCTCTCTGCGGGCCTCCAGCAGGCGGCATGGCCTGAAGATTTCAAGTTCCCAAGCGTCATCGAGGCCTACAAAGGCGACTTCGACCCACGAGAGTTCGTGCGCGTGTATGAGACCGCTATCGAAGCCACTGGCGGAGACGACACCACGAAGGCAAAAGGACTCCCTCTCGCGTTGCAAGGGGTGGCACTGTCCTGGTTCTTCACCATTGAACCACAGTCCATCTACGCGTGGGAACAGATTCGCGATCGTCCCTACAACAACTTTCAGGGAAACTACGTCGAGCGTGTCGATGCGGACCAGCTCTTCGCAGTCAAGCAAAAACCCGAGGAAAGGCTCCGGGACTACTTCAAGCTCTTCGCGAAACTACGCTGCCAGGTTAAGGACGTCAACGAAACAACCGTCATCAACGCAGCAATACAAGGCCTCCGACCGGGACCAATGGCCGAATACAACGCGCGCAAACCCATCAAGACGGTCGTGAAGCTCTTCGACAAGATGGAAGAGTACGCCAGAGCGGAGGAGGACGCGCGGAGGCGACACGGTGACAACTCCGACACCAACAAGGCGAAAGGCTCGACAAAGAGCGAAGGCTCGCCGAAGCGGGGCCCTTCGAAAGGTAAGCGCAAGCAAGAGCAGCCGAAGGGCGCCTCCGAACGCAAGGACCCCCAACACAATGACCAGCCAGGCGACAGGCCCAAGCCCGACCAACGCAAGTCCAGGAAACCTCGTTACGTTTTTGACATCGAGGGCGGCTCCGAATACAACGCCTCCGCAGGTTGCGGAGGCAGAGGGCGCCGAGGCCGAGGATGGGGACGTGGCCGGGGTAGAGACGACCGAACCCGCGATGAATACGGCGACCAGCACCACGGGCAGTGGTGCGAATTCCATGGCCGAGGCAACCATGACACGCGTGCTTGCGCCACTATCGCAGCGCTACGGCAGAGCGTCGCCAGGGACAAAAACCCGGATGCACGCGCGCCCGTTGTGGCCCACGTCCAACACCCCCAGGACCAAGGAATACAGCCCCAGGAAGGCCTCCTAGAATTCAGGCACATGTGCAACAACCTCGGGAGGGCCTCCTACAGTTACAAGCCCCGGAAGGAGCCCAACGCAGGATCATCAACGTTATTTCCGGAGGCTCCTCGCTGGAGTTCGCCTCGGCACGGCAACGGAAGGCTTACGCGAGGAGGCTGCACCACGTCGCGGCATACCCGGCGCAGGCGCCCCCAGAATGGGCACAACACGAAGTCACATTCACGCCCGCTGACGCCGAGGGCGTGGAGTTTCCCCACCAAGACCCTTTGGTCGTCCGGGTCCTCGTAGCCGGATGCGAAGTCAGGCGCGTCCTAGTCGATGGAGGAAGCTCCGCGAACATCTTGTTCGCCGCGGCCTTCGACCAAATGGGGATCCCTCGGAGTCAATTGGGCCCTTCAGGCATCCTGCTGCAAGGATTTGGACGGCAGCCTTTGCGCGCCTTGGGCCACATATGCCTCCAAGTCTCCTTCGGCCAAAACGACAACGTCAGGAGCAAGGACGCCATCTTCGACGTGGTCGACATTGCATACCCCTACAATGCCATAATAGGGCGGCCGCTCCTAAATACTCTCGGGGCAGTCCCGCATCACGGCTTCCTGTGCATGAAGCTTCCCGGGCCGCGGGCTATCATCATCGTCCATGGCGACCAGGACATGGCTCGGCGCATAGAGCTTGGCGCTAGAGGTCGTTGCCACGCGGCTCGCCAAGGCACCTAAGCCGGGAGCGCAGATGCGGAGCCCTCGGGCGCCCCCCAAGAGCGTCTCGCGTTCCTCGCGCACAAGGTTGCCCCGGCAGCAGTGGCTCATCAGCGGTCGCCCCGTCCTCATAGCGGTTAGTGGTCGGTATCCCCCTCCTCTTTTGTAATTGCTCACCCGTGCAAACGGGAATTTAATAAAGTTCACCGTTTGCACAAATTTCTGTTCTTCGCAACAAAGACACGCGTTCGCGCGCGCACTCTCCGTCAAAGATACGGGTATGAGTATAAACAAAGACACGCGTTCGCGCGCGCACTCTCTGTCAAAGATACGGGTATGAGTATAAACAAAGACACGCGTTCGCGCGCGCACTCTCTGTCAAAGATACGGGTATGAGTATAAACAAAGACACGCGTTCGCGCGCGCACTCTCCGTCAAAGATACGGGTATGAGTATAAACAAAGACACGCGTTCGCGCGCGCACTCTCCTTCAAAGATACGGGTTTGAGTATAAACAAAGACACGCGTTCGCGCGCGCACTCTTCGTCAAAGATACGGGTATGAGTATAAACCAAGACGAGAGGGGGGACGCCTCCGCACGCACTCTACGGAGTATAAATAAGACGTAGCGTCGAGGTCCGCCTCCGCACGCACCTCACCGCCCGCAACGTGTGGAGGCTTGCCCCCGCGCGCAGTCCACGGAATCTAAATAAGACGTAGTGTCGAGGTCCGCCTCCGCACGCACTCTACGGAGTATAAATAAGATGTAGCATCGAGGTCTGCCTTCACACGCACCTCACCGCCCGCAACGCGTGGAGGCTTGCCCCCGCGCGCAGTCCACGGACTCTAAATAAGACGTAGCGTCGAGGTCCGCCTCCGCACACACTCTACGGAGTATAAATAAGACGTAGCATCGAGGTCTGCCTTCACACGCACCTCACCGCCCGCAACGCGTGGAGGCTTGCCCCCGCGCGCAGTCCACGGACTCTAAATAAGACGTAGCGTCGAGGTCCGCCTCCGCACGCACTCTACGGAGTATAAATAAGACGTAGCGTCAAGGTCCGCCTCCGCACGCACATCACCGCCCGCAACGCGTGGAAGCTTGCCCCTGCGCGCAGTCCACGTACTCTAAATAAGACGTAGCGTCGAGGTCCGCCTCCGCACGCACTCTACGGAGTATAAATAAGACGTAGCGTCGAGGTCCGCCTCCGCACGCACTCTACGAAGTATAAATAAGACGTAGCGTGAGGTCCACCTCCGCACTCACCTCACTGCCCGCAACGCGTCGAGGTCCGCCTCCGCACGCACTCTCCGGAGTATAAAAAAAGACGTGGATGCTATCCCTGCGCACTCTACGGAGTATAAACAAGACACGAACCCCGCGCACGCATGGGCGTTGCCCCAGAGCGTACTCCTCGGAGTATAAATAAGATGTGGATGTCGATCTCACGCACTCTCCGGAGTATAAAAAAAGACGCGGATGCTATCCCTGCGCACTCTACGGAGTATAAACAAGATGCGAACCCCGCGCACGCATGGGCGTTGCCCCAGAGCGTACTCCTCGGAGTATAAATAAGACGTGTATGTCGATCTCACGCACTCTCCAGAGTATAAAAAAACACGCGGATGCTATCTCTGCGCACTCTACGGAGTATAAACAAGACGCGAACCCCGCGCACGCATGGGCGTTGCCCAGAGCGTACTCCTCGGAGTATAAATAAGGCGCGGATGCTATCCCTACGCACTCTACGGAGTATAAACAAGATAGGGGTATTGGCCCCACGTACTTAGGGGACAGCGTACCCCGCTTAATTCTACGGAGTGCAAAGGGCACCACGGGGGCCTACCCCCACGCACAGCCCGCGAAGTACCAAGGCAACGTACCAGAGGCTAGCCCCAGCGCGAGCGCACCCGCGAGCGAGAAACACCAGAGGCTGTTCTGGCATAATCTTGGGAAGGAGCACTCACACGTCTATCTTGACCAGAGGCGTGGGGGACGGAGCGCTCGCGCGTCTACCTTGACTAGGCGCCAGCTCCGCTGCCACCACTTCGAAGGGTAGGGGACGGAGCGCTCGCGCGTCTACTTCGACTAGGCGCCAACTCCGCTGCCACCACTTCGAAGCGTGGGGGACGGAGCGCTCGCACGCCTACTTCGACTAGGCGCCAGCTCCGCTGCCACCACTTCGAAGCGTGGGGGACAGAGCGCTCGCGCGCCTACTTCGACTAAGCGCCAGCTCCGCTGCCACCACTTCGAAGGGTAGGGGACAGAGCGCTCGCGCGTCTACTTCGACTAGGCGCCAGCTCCGATGCCACCACTTCGAAGGGTAGGGGACGGAGCGCTCGCGCGTCTACTTCGACTAGGCGCCAGCTCCGCTGCCACCACTTCGAAGCGTGCGGGACGGAGCGCTCGCGCGTCTACTTCGACTAGGCGCTAGCTCCGCTGCCACCACTTCGAAGCGTGGAGGATGGAGCGCTCGCGCGCCTACTTCGACTAGGCACCAGCTCCGCTGCCACCACTTCGAATGGTAGGGGACGGAGCGCTCGCGCGTCTACTTCGACTAGGCGTCAGCTCCGCTGCCACCACTTCGAAGGGTAGGGGACGGAGCGCTCGCGCGTCTACTTCGACTAGGCGCCAGCTCCGTTGCCACCACTTCGAAGACTATGGGACGGAGCGCTCGCGAGTCTACTTCGACTAGGCGCCAGCTCCGCCGCCACCACTTCGGAGATTAGGGGACGAAGCGCCCGCGCTTACCGCCACGCGCGTAGCACCCCCGGACTACCCCGCAAACGCCTGCTCTCCGCGGCTGCTATGCTCCAGGACAGGAGACCAGTGGCTTCGGAGCACCACCCCGCTGCTTGCCTTGTAGGCACCGCCTCGGCGGGACGGCAAGCCCGACGACATTCCCCACACATTGCACCGGCGCAGGTTATGTCACGCCAAGTTTTGGCTTGTTCTCATAAACAGGCCACCTTCAGTACATCAATATTCTTTTGAAAGTCGGGCTTGATCAGAAGCCCCGACTGAAGGTGAGCCTGTCTAAGAGAACAAGGCAAATCTTGCCGTCGTATGCAGAAATACGGAGCGAGCACAGCAGGTGCGAGCAGTTGCCGTTAATACACGCTAACTAAGCTCCCGAGAAAAATAGGCCTCCATCAGTACATCAACATTCCCCGAGCTGCGTAGTGCCGCCATGGAATGTGGATGCACTGAAGGGGCCTATTTTGGGGGAGCAGCACCTATCCGAGCGCACAATGCAGGTACAATTTTACACCAGCATGCTATATATACCCCATTAGTGGGGAAGCCAACCAGCAGAAGCCCAGTTGGCGGAAGCCCAACCGGCGAAAGTCCAACCGACAAAAAGCCAACCGGCAGAAGTCCAGCTGGCGGAAGCCCAACCGGCGAAAGTCCAGCCGGCAGGAAGCCAACCGGCAGAAGTCCAACCGGCATGAGTCCAACCGGCGGGGGAGCGTTGCAGCATCGTACCACCGCGATGCTCCAAGATCCGCGCCAGGAGAAGAACGTCGCAGCATGGTATCACCGCGCCCCCTCAGGTCTCGCGCCGCGTCAATCAAGCCCCGCTGGGTAGGCTGGCAGCCGCTTATCGTCAAGGGCGCTCGGCGCCGGAGACGCGCGCGAGCGCAGCGACTTACGACCCGCTCCGCCCCCTATGCCGATGCATTTGACTCCGCCAACAACCCCGATCCGGCCCCTCGGTGGCGAGGCCAACCTCGACTTCAATCTCCGCTCCGGGCGACAACCCTGACCCCGCGACGGAGTCTGTGGGTGACGAAGCCTTCGCCGAGCCGCCCGGCGCCATACCTTCACAACAAGGCGAACACTACATTTCGAACGCTGAAAAAGCTCATAGGCCGTAGGGACGGAGGGGGCCAAAGGGCTCGGCAACATGGCTTCGGCCCGTGAAGCCCTTCACCATGAGAGGCTCCTGTTGTAGGGGTGGCCCCCACCTAAGCCCAGCAGGCCTGTTAAGAGAATGTAAGGCCCAGAATGGGACATGTATAGTGACAAAAGTACCCCTGAGGGAAGTACTCATGTGTAAGGACATAACTGTAAAACCACTCCCAAGGTGGATGTATATATGCAGGACATATACCATGGGGAAAGCCCGAAGCCATTCACTTACTCAACTCTCCACTACCACACTCTCTCTCTGTTTGGTCTGTAACCACAACAGTTGGCAAAAGAACCAAAATTTACAATTGTGACATGGCAATGATACGATATTAATGGGTACACATTTTATACAGTAGATTAGGATAGAAATAACATAGTCCAGAACTCAGGTGTCTGCATAGATGCATTTCATGAACGGTTCAGTACCATTGCCCCAAGCTCCTACAACAGGCTTGTGGAGGAGATTTGGGAGCTTGACTACGTAATTTTCAGGATCCCTCTTTTTTGGTGCCAACTCCCACATGGTGTAAAGGTCGATAAGTACAGCGTCACTACTGTGGACATCGAATGTGTAGGATACAAAAATGAACCATCTGTACTCTTCAGGCAAATTGTTCAAGTTTTTTATGTAACTGACCCAGTAAATAAGAAGCACCATGTAGTTCTTCATGAAAATAGAAAGATTGTCAAAGTTGATAATATCGTAAATGAGGAGAGTACAATCAATTTGAAGAGTTGCCTCCATTTAGAGATGGCATCAGGCCCAAGGAAGAACCAAGAGATGAAGCAAGCTATATGCATGTCGATCATTGTAAAGGGCTTTATTTAAAAGGAAAATAGCCAAGTGGAATGATCCTACACGACAAACACCTTTTTGGAAATTATTTCAATGTAATTAAGAAACTTGGAATGTAATTAAGAAATTATTCCATTGTAATTAATTCAGCAATTTAGAAATATTTATATCTGCAATTGTATCTGCTTACTTGTTTTCAAAGGACTTGGCTAGTATTTCCTAAGGCTAGCCGAAAAACCTGATATGTTGTATACAGAAGAAACTATCATAGGCAGTTTAGTTGAAAGGACCAGTCAACCCACCATAGACTAGCCAAAAGACATCAAACATCACGATGGCCCTTGGCAAGGAGGTGAGATCACCCGGCCAAAGCCTCATCGCTCGAACATGATCTCCATGGCCAAGTCGACCATACCACGTGTTGTACATTGAGAACACTGAAGACCGGGTAGGAGAAGATTCACCGTCCAAGCTCCCACTATGTTGATCGCCTAGCCATGACTATTTTGGCTGGTACACATGTTGGTTGTCCAATGCATGTCTTCTTTGGCCGATTAACTTGCTGGCCACTCCGTCCCTAGGCTACAAATAATGCCTTACTCCACAACATTGTATCATCCATTAAATACTTCCATTTTCATCACTTTTTTGTCTTAGTAGTAGGGAGAGAGGAGATTTTGAGAGGGAGTATTCCATGAAGTAAATCAATTTATGAGGTAGCATGTACATCTTCAATGACTTTCTTCCTCACTATGGAGTAAATCAATTCTTCCTCTAGTTCGATAACCCTTATGTGACCTTCTCATGTTTATATTTCAGTTCCTTTGAGTGAATTTCTATATTATCATTCCTTGTTATGCTTGCATAGTTCTCTACTTAGCCTATCATTTATGAGGTAGAGTAATGACCACTAAATTAGACATGGTGTTTAGGTTAGTTCGTTATCTTGGAATACCGACTATTATGGGTTGATGCAGTCTTTGCATACTGTGATAGGGCAATAGGGTAGGGCCTCATAATAGTTTAGGTAGGAGAAATCCCAAAAGCATAGTCATGACTCTCATGCCCTAGAAATTAACAAGATAAGTAATCATCTAGTGATTTGTAAACTAGAGAAATGTCGTTTACCCATTGATCTTTCCTGAACTGCTAAGTTAGTCTTTTCCCTTTCTTCACTTTCTAAATTCCTTTAGCAGAATTAAGTTAGAAGCAAGACCTACTCATTCTCTTGGATATGATACCCCTGAATACCCTAGGGTGAAAGCTACAGTGGTTTCCATGTGATTGCGGAATAGTAACACAGAGAAGATGTCAACAATGCTCAGGGGTCGCTATGTCCTACTAGGGACTGCTATCAACTTGTGAACAGAAAAGGGTTGCCGGGTTGTGGTTGATTGATTATATAACAATCTACAGGGTCACACACTTAACAGGTTGGAACACATAAGTTTGGATTAATTTGATCTGTTACTAACGGGTCGTACGGGCTTTTCATCTCAATGCCCTCTAGCGTATGGTTTCATTAAGGAGGCACTAGATAAAGAGAGGCATGAGGGCTGAGGGGTGTTTAACACTGTTGGATCGAAATCAGCAACAGAGGGGGGTGAATGTTGCTAATTAAAAATCCCCCTAAGCATCCACTTAAGAAACTCTTCTCCGATAGCAATAGACGCTATGAAGAAAGAGTTATTTGAAACTTAAGCGCACAGACGAAAAAGCGAGACACAAGAATTGATATTGAGTTGACCAAAGATGCCGGCAAAACAATTCACCCTTATTGTTTTTGCCAAATAAGAGAAATAACCAATTTTAGAGCCTTGCCAAATTGCCATGAAAACTCAATCCACAAACAGTGAAAACTAAAAGATGTTGCAGTCTGAGATCTTCAAGACTAAACTCCAAAGCACGCAACAAATAAAAGCAAGACCGAAAGAAATAGACAGAGCAAAAAAACGGTTGAAACTGAAAACACATGCAGCTGTTTACTGCCCCAATCGGCAATTAAAGGAGATGCCGTGGGCAGCTTTGCTGCCGAAAAAATTCAAATTGCTGCAGCTGAAAGAAGACTGCACTGTTGGTCATTAAAGGAGCTGCTACTTTGCTGCCAAAAGCTCATAATTTGCAGTACGGTTCAGTCCGTGAGAAACTTTGCTTTGCTGCAAGCAATTACAGAGTGATGGGCCGGACTAATTGCAGCAGCTTGGCTGGAATCATTAGATGAAAATGGAGGCAGCCGAGACTAGTGAGAACATAGGAAAACAAGTGTAAATATTTGTCTGGCCGAGTACTGACTGAAATGGCTGTTGGATTATATGTGGGCCAAGCCCATATAATAAGAATAATTCCTATTAAATCTCAAAGGCCCACTCATGCAAAGGAGGCATGCAAGTGACCTTTAGTACCATATTGCTAGTTCTAGGAGAGGAAGACCACCTTAAAAGGGATGGTGCACTCCTAGCCACTTGAGGCATGTGTGGGAGAGAACTAGAGGATAACACGCGCGCGCTCGCTCGCCTCGCCTCGCCGGGCTGGGCTGGGCGGGCGGCGCGGGCGCACGGCACCTGCGTGAATGGTCCGCCAAAATCCGCTCCAGGTGCTTGCGCAGACGCGGCTTCCTTTTGTAGTTTTATTTTGCTGTTTTGAGTGGCGGTGAATCCGGATCGGTTACGGTTGCTAATCCGGTTCGGTTACGAGTTATGGAGAACGTGCAGGCGTCTTAATCACGCGTCCTGGTCTTCTATAAATACGGAGCCGCCGCCTTCATACAGAATATGCAAAAATCAATCTAGGGTTTTGCCTCCTCCATCCATTGTGCCTTACCCGACAAGTTTGTAATGGCAAGCCTGAAGGTGTTCTTGATGCTGAAAAGCAGAAAGAATTCGAGACTGCCACTACTCTCTTTGTTGGATGCATTCTTAGTGTTCTTGCTGACCGTCTGTGCGAGGTATATATGCACATGACAGACGCGAAGGAGTTATGGGATGCACTGAATTCCAAATACGGTGCTACTGATGCCAGCAATGACATGTATGTCATGGAGCAATTTCATGACTACAAGATGGTTGATAACCGTTCTGTAGTAGATCAGGCTCATGAGATACAGGCCATTGCCAAGGAACTCGAACTCCTGAAGTGTGCCTTACCCGACAAGTTTGTGGCTGGATGTATTATTGCGAAATTACCTTCTTCATGGAGGAATTTTGGAACAGCACTCAAACACAAGAGACAAGAATATTCTGTTGAGAATCTGATTGGGTCTCTTGAAATTGAGGAGAAAGCTCGGGAAAAGGACGCTGTGTCTAAGGGTGATGGAGGGCAGTCTAGTGCCAATGTGGTACAGAAACCCTCAAACAAGAACAAAGGGAAATTTGTCAAAGCCCAACAGACAACCAACTTCAAGAAGAAGAAGAACAACAACAATCAGGATGATAGAACTTGCTTTGTGTGCGGTGAGCCTGGTCACATGGCCAAGAAGTGCCCACAACGCAAAGGAAAGAAGGCACCTGTAGGACAGACTTCTAAGTCTGTCAACGTGACCATTGGCAAGACTGGAGATGGGACTGGGTATGGTAATTTACCTACTGTTCTTTCAGTTAGTCAATCTACCAATTGGTGGATTGATACAGGAGCTAATGTACATGTGTGTGCTGATATTTCGTTATTTTCTTCTTATCAGGTCGCCCGAGATTCCTCCGTCCTAATGGGGAATGGGTCACATGCTACTGTTCATGGTGTTGGCACGGTAGATCTGAAGTTTACTTCGGGAAAGATCGTGCAGCTGAAGAACGTGCAGCATGTCCCTTCTATAGACAAGAATCTCGTTAGTGGCTCCCGTTTATGTAGAGACGGGCTTAAGTTGGTATTTGAGTCTAATAAAGTAGTCGTGTCTAAACATGGACATTTTATTGGTAAAGGCTATGAGTGCGGAGGCTTGTTCCGTTTTTCCCTATCAGATTTCTGCAATAAGACTGTAAACCATATTTGTGGCAGTGTGGATGATGAGGCTAATGTTTGGCACTCACGTCTATGTCATATTAATTTTGGTTTGATGTCTCGGCTTTCCAGTATGAATTTAATTCCAAACGTTTCCATCACCAAAGGTTCTAAATGCCATAGCTGTGTGCAATCAAAGCAACCTCGTAAGCCTCACAAGGCTGCCGAGGAGAGAAACTTGGCACCACTAGAACTCCTGCATTCAGATCTTTCTGAGATGAATGGCGTGTTGACGAAGGGTGGAAAACGATATTTCATGACATTGATTGATGATGCAACTAGGTTCTGTTATGTGTATTTATTGAAAACGAAAGATGAGGCTTTAGACTATTTTAAAATCTATAAGGCAGAAGTTGAAAACCAGTTAAATAGAAAGATAAAAAGACTTAGGTCAGATCGTGGTGGAGAGTATTTCTCAAACGAATTTGACTTATTTTGTGAGGAACATGGCATTATACATGAGAGGACGCCTCCTTATTCCCCCGAGTCAAATGGGATTGCCGAAAGGAAAAACCGCACGTTGACTGACTTGGTGAATGCCATGTTAGATACTGCGGGATTACCTAAGGCATGGTGGGGGGAGGCTTTGGTAACGTCTAATCACGTATTAAATAGAGTTCCTAACAGAAATAAGGACAAAACACCATACGAGGTATGGATTGGGAGAAAACCATCACTTTCTTCAAATGGTCTTCTCGTTCATCAAATGGACGTTAAGACAGCTTTTCTTAACGGAGAGCTGGATGAGGAAATTTACATGGAACAGCCTGATGGATTTGTAGTAGAAGGTCAAAAAGGCAAGGTGTTAAAACTGTTGAAATCTTTGTATGGTCTGAAACAAGCCCCTAAGCAGTGGCATGAGAAGTTCGATAGAACACTGACATCTGCAGGCTTTGCTGTCAATGAGGCAGATAAATGTGTATACTATCGTTATGGTGGGGGTGAGGGAGTTATTCTATGTTTGTATGTGGATGACATCTTGATTTTTGGGACAAACATCAGTGTGATAAATGAGGTCAAATCATTCTTGTCCCAAAACTTTGAGATGAAAGATCTGGGAGTGGCTGATGTTATTCTAAACATTAAATTGGTTAGAGGTGAGGATGGGATTACACTTTTGCAATCTCATTATGTGGAAAAGGTCTTGAGCCGTTTTGGCTTTTCTGACAGCAAGCCTTCTCCAACACCTTATGATCCTAGCGTGTTACTTCGTAAAAATAAGAAAATTGCTAGGAATCAGCTGGAATACTCCCAGATAATTGGCTCACTAATGTACCTAGCTAGTGCAACAAGGCCAGACATCTCCTTTGCTGTGAGCAAATTGAGCCGGTTTACATCTAACCCAGGAGATGATCACTGGAAGGCGCTTGAGCGAGTGTTGCGCTATCTGAAAGGTACCTCGAACTTTGGACTTCACTATACTGGGTACCCGTCGGTGCTGGAGGGTTACAGTGATTCCAACTGGATCTCTGATGCTGATGAGATCAAAGCCACTAGTGGATATGTTTTCACTATTGGTGGTGGTGCTGTTTCATGGAGGTCTTGCAAACAGACCATTTTGACGAGGTCAACCATGGAAGCAGAGCTTGCGGCACTAGACACTGCTATTGTTGAGGCAGAATGGCTACGAGATCTATTGATGGATCTACCTACGGTGGAAAAGCCAGTGCCAGCTATCCTTATGAACTGTGATAATCAAACCGTTATCGTTAAAGTGAACAGTTCTAAGGATAATATGAAATCGTCTAGGCATGTTAAGAGACGATTGAAGTCTGTCAGGAAATTGAGAAACTCCGGAGTTATAACCTTGGATTACATCCAAACAGATAAAAACCTGGCAGATCCCTTTACAAAGGGACTATCACGGAATGTGATAGATAGTGCATCGAAGGAGATGGGTATGAGACCCATGTGAGTTATCTATGGTAGTAACCCAACCTATGTGATCGGAGATCCCGTGAATTAGGATCTGGGAAAAACAAGCCATTAGTTAACTGGAGGAGAGTAATTTCAACCCTCTCTATGTGAAGATGCAATACTCTCAGAAACTGCAAGGCAGGTTGACTAAGGTCTTAATGTGTTCCATTGGCTTTTAGAAGCGAAGACGCTATCCTGCAGAGCGTTCTTGAAAGAACACACCTATATGAGCCCGACTGTTAGTCGCAGTCTATGGAGATCTTGGGTAATCTCCTACTAAGCTCATGAAGAGACCAAGGAGTATGACTTATACGCTCCAACCGAGGGGTAGCCTACTGGCGGCCTAGTATCAGTTAAGTCTTTAAGTGAAGCTTGCTTGCACCAAACTTGCAATTCAAGGCATAGTCCATTGTTCAAGTTGTGAGTAAGTGTAGCTTGGAGTTCTAGGTGGATGTTCAACCTTAATCGGTCTCCATCGAAATACTGATATATAAACAGTACATTGGAATTCAGGCAAATCTCTGTGGGACTTTGAGATCTGGTGGGGGATTGTTGGATTATATGTGGGCCAAGCCCATATAATAAGAATAATTCCTATTAAATCTCAAAGGCCCACTCATGCAAAGGAGGCATGCATGTGACCTTTAGTACCATATTGCTAGTTCTAGGAGAGGAAGACCACCTTAAAAGGGATGGTGCACTCCTAGCCACTTAAGGCATGTGTGGGAGAGAACTAGAGGATAACACGCGCGCGCTCGCTCGCCTCGCCTCGCCGGGCCGGGCCGGGCTGGGCTGGGCTGGGCAGGGCGGGCGGCGCGGGCGCACGGCACCTGCGTGAATGGTCCGCCAAAATCCGCTCCAGGTGCTTGCGCAGACGCGGCTTCCTTTTGCAGTTTTATTTTGATGTTTTGAGTGGCGGTGAATCCGGATCGGTTACGGTTGCTAATCCGGTTCGGTTATGAGTTATGGAGAACGTGCAGGCGTCTTGATCACGCGTCCTGGTCTTCTATAAATACGGAGCCGCCGCCTTCATACAGAATATGCAAAAATCAATCTAGGGTTTTGCCTCCTCCATCCATTGTGCCTTACCCGACAAGTTTGTAATGGCAAGCCTGAAGGTGTTCTTGATGCTGAAAAGCAGAAAGAATTCGAGACTGCCACTACTCTCTTTGTTGGATGCATTCTTAGTGTTCTTGCTGACCGTCTGTGCGAGGTGTATATGCACATGACAGACGCGAAGGAGTTATGGGATGCACTGAATTCCAAATACGGTGCTACTGATGCCAGCAATGACATGTATGTCATGGAGCAATTTCATGACTACAAGATGGTTGATAACCGTTCTGTAGTAGATCAGGCTCATGAGATACAGGCCATTGCCAAGGAACTCGAACTCCTGAAGTGTGCCTTACCCGACAAGTTTGTGGCTGGATGTATTATTGCGAAATTACCTTCTTCATGGAGGAATTTCGGAACAGCACTCAAACACAAGAGACAAGAATATTCTGTTGAGAATCTGATTGGGTCTCTTGAAATTGAGGAGAAAGCTCGGGAAAAGGACGCTGTGTCTAAGGGTGATGGAGGGCAGTCTAGTGCCAATGTGGTACAGAAACCCTCAAACAAGAACAAAGGGAAATTTGTCAAAGCCCAACAGACAACCAACTTCAAGAAGAAGAAGAACAACAACAATCAGGATGATAGAACTTGCTTTGTGTGCGGTGAGCCTGGTCACATGGCCAAGAAGTGCCCACAACGCAAAGGAAAGAAGGCACCTGTAGGACAGACTTCTAAGTCTGTCAACGTGACCATTGGCAAGACTGGAGATGGGACTGGGTATGGTAATTTACCTACTGTTCTTTCAGTTAGTCAATCTACCAATTGGTGGATTGATACAGGAGCTAATGTACATGTGTGTGCTGATATTTCGTTATTTTCTTCTTATCAGGTCGCCCGAGATTCCTCCGTCCTAATGGGGAATGGGTCACATGCTACTGTTCATGGTGTTGGCACGGTAGATCTGAAGTTTACTTCGGGAAAGATCGTGCAGCTGAAGAACGTGCAGCATGTCCCTTCTATAGACAAGAATCTCGTTAGTGGCTCCCGTTTATGTAGAGACGGGCTTAAGTTGGTATTTGAGTCTAATAAAGTAGTCGTGTCTAAACATGGACATTTTATTGGTAAAGGCTATGAGTGCGGAGGCTTGTTCCGTTTTTCCCTATCAGATTTCTGCAATAAGACTGTAAACCATATTTGTGGCAGTGTGGATGATGAGGCTAATGTTTGGCACTCACGTCTATGTCATATTAATTTTGGTTTGATGTCTCGGCTTTCCAGTATGAATTTAATTCCAAACGTTTCCATCACCAAAGGTTCTAAATGCCATAGCTGTGTGCAATCAAAGCAACCTCGTAAGCCTCACAAGGCTGCCGAGGAGAGAAACTTGGCACCACTAGAACTCCTGCATTCAGATCTTTCTGAGATGAATGGCGTGTTGACGAAGGGTGGAAAACGATATTTCATGACATTGATTGATGATGCAACTAGGTTCTGTTATGTGTATTTATTGAAAACGAAAGATGAGGCTTTAGACTATTTTAAAATCTATAAGGCAGAAGTTGAAAACCAGTTAAATAGAAAGATAAAAAGACTTAGGTCAGATCGTGGTGGAGAGTATTTCTCAAACGAATTTGACTTATTTTGTGAGGAACATGGCATTATACATGAGAGGACGCCTCCTTATTCCCCCGAGTCAAATGGGATTGCCGAAAGGAAAAACCGCACGTTGACTGACTTGGTGAATGCCATGTTAGATACTGCGGGATTACCTAAGGCATGGTGGGGGGAGGCTTTGGTAACGTCTAATCACGTATTAAATAGAGTTCCTAACAGAAATAAGGACAAAACACCATACGAGGTATGGATTGGGAGAAAACCATCACTTTCTTCAAATGGTCTTCTCGTTCATCAAATGGACGTTAAGACAGCTTTTCTTAACGGAGAGCTGGATGAGGAAATTTACATGGAACAGCCTGATGGATTTGTAGTAGAAGGTCAAAAAGGCAAGGTGTTAAAACTGTTGAAATCTTTGTATGGTCTGAAACAAGCCCCTAAGCAGTGGCATGAGAAGTTCGATAGAACACTGACATCTGCAGGCTTTGCTGTCAATGAGGCAGATAAATGTGTATACTATCGTTATGGTGGGGGTGAGGGAGTTATTCTATGTTTGTATGTGGATGACATCTTGATTTTTGGGACAAACATCAGTGTGATAAATGAGGTCAAATCATTCTTGTCCCAAAACTTTGAGATGAAAGATCTGGGAGTGGCTGATGTTATTCTAAACATTAAATTGGTTAGAGGTGAGGATGGGATTACACTTTTGCAATCTCATTATGTGGAAAAGGTCTTGAGCCGTTTTGGCTTTTCTGACAGCAAGCCTTCTCCAACACCTTATGATCCTAGCGTGTTACTTCGTAAAAATAAGAAAATTGCTAGGAATCAGCTGGAATACTCCCAGATAATTGGCTCACTAATGTACCTAGCTAGTGCAACAAGGCCAGACATCTCCTTTGCTGTGAGCAAATTGAGCCGGTTTACATCTAACCCAGGAGATGATCACTGGAAGGCGCTTGAGCGAGTGTTGCGCTATCTGAAAGGTACCTCGAACTTTGGACTTCACTATACTGGGTACCCGTCGGTGCTGGAGGGTTACAGTGATTCCAACTGGATCTCTGATGCTGATGAGATCAAAGCCACTAGTGGATATGTTTTCACTATTGGTGGTGGTGCTGTTTCATGGAGGTCTTGCAAACAGACCATTTTGACGAGGTCAACCATGGAAGCAGAGCTTGCGGCACTAGACACTGCTATTGTTGAGGCAGAATGGCTACGAGATCTATTGATGGATCTACCTACGGTGGAAAAGCCAGTGCCAGCTATCCTTATGAACTGTGATAATCAAACCGTTATCGTTAAAGTGAACAGTTCTAAGGATAATATGAAATCGTCTAGGCATGTTAAGAGACGATTGAAGTCTGTCAGGAAATTGAGAAACTCCGGAGTTATAACCTTGGATTACATCCAAACAGATAAAAACCTGGCAGATCCCTTTACAAAGGGACTATCACGGAATGTGATAGATAGTGCATCGAAGGAGATGGGTATGAGACCCATGTGAGTTATCTATGGTAGTAACCCAACCTATGTGATCGGAGATCCCGTGAATTAGGATCTGGGAAAAACAAGCCATTAGTTAACTGGAGGAGAGTAATTTCAACCCTCTCTATGTGAAGATGCAATACTCTCAGAAACTGCAAGGCAGGTTGACTAAGGTCTTAATGTGTTCCATTGGCTTTTAGAAGCGAAGACGCTATCCTGCAGAGCGTTCTTGAAAGAACACACCTATATGAGCCCGACTGTTAGTCGCAGTCTATGGAGATCTTGGGTAATCTCCTACTAAGCTCATGAAGAGACCAAGGAGTATGACTTATACGCTCCAACCGAGGGGTAGCCTACTGGCGGCCTAGTATCAGTTAAGTCTTTAAGTGAAGCTTGCTTGCACCAAACTTGCAATTCAAGGCATAGTCCATTGTTCAAGTTGTGAGTAAGTGTAGCTTGGAGTTCTAGGTGGATGTTCAACCTTAATCGGTCTCCATCGAAATACTGATATATAAACAGTACATTGGAATTCAGGCAAATCTCTGTGGGACTTTGAGATCTGGTGGGGGATTGTTGGATTATATGTGGGCCAAGCCCATATAATAAGAATAATTCCTATTAAATCTCAAAGGCCCACTCATGCAAAGGAGGCATGCATGTGACCTTTAGTACCATATTGCTAGTTCTAGGAGAGGAAGACCACCTTAAAAGGGATGGTGCACTCCTAGCCACTTAAGGCATGTGTGGGAGAGAACTAGAGGATAACACGCGCGCGCTCGCTCGCCTCGCCTCGCCGGGCCGGGCCGGGCTGGGCTGGGCTGGGCAGGGCGGGCGGCGCGGGCGCACGGCACCTGCGTGAATGGTCCGCCAAAATCCGCTCCAGGTGCTTGCGCAGACGCGGCTTCCTTTTGCAGTTTTATTTTGATGTTTTGAGTGGCGGTGAATCCGGATCGGTTACGGTTGCTAATCCGGTTCGGTTATGAGTTATGGAGAACGTGCAGGCGTCTTGATCACGCGTCCTGGTCTTCTATAAATACGGAGCCGCCGCCTTCATACAGAATATGCAAAAATCAATCTAGGGTTTTGCCTCCTCCATCCATTGTGCCTTACCCGACAAGTTTGTAATGGCAAGCCTGAAGGTGTTCTTGATGCTGAAAAGCAGAAAGAATTCGAGACTGCCACTACTCTCTTTGTTGGATGCATTCTTAGTGTTCTTGCTGACCGTCTGTGCGAGGTGTATATGCACATGACAGACGCGAAGGAGTTATGGGATGCACTGAATTCCAAATACGGTGCTACTGATGCCAGCAATGACATGTATGTCATGGAGCAATTTCATGACTACAAGATGGTTGATAACCGTTCTGTAGTAGATCAGGCTCATGAGATACAGGCCATTGCCAAGGAACTCGAACTCCTGAAGTGTGCCTTACCCGACAAGTTTGTGGCTGGATGTATTATTGCGAAATTACCTTCTTCATGGAGGAATTTCGGAACAGCACTCAAACACAAGAGACAAGAATATTCTGTTGAGAATCTGATTGGGTCTCTTGAAATTGAGGAGAAAGCTCGGGAAAAGGACGCTGTGTCTAAGGGTGATGGAGGGCAGTCTAGTGCCAATGTGGTACAGAAACCCTCAAACAAGAACAAAGGGAAATTTGTCAAAGCCCAACAGACAACCAACTTCAAGAAGAAGAAGAACAACAACAATCAGGATGATAGAACTTGCTTTGTGTGCGGTGAGCCTGGTCACATGGCCAAGAAGTGCCCACAACGCAAAGGAAAGAAGGCACCTGTAGGACAGACTTCTAAGTCTGTCAACGTGACCATTGGCAAGACTGGAGATGGGACTGGGTATGGTAATTTACCTACTGTTCTTTCAGTTAGTCAATCTACCAATTGGTGGATTGATACAGGAGCTAATGTACATGTGTGTGCTGATATTTCGTTATTTTCTTCTTATCAGGTCGCCCGAGATTCCTCCGTCCTAATGGGGAATGGGTCACATGCTACTGTTCATGGTGTTGGCACGGTAGATCTGAAGTTTACTTCGGGAAAGATCGTGCAGCTGAAGAACGTGCAGCATGTCCCTTCTATAGACAAGAATCTCGTTAGTGGCTCCCGTTTATGTAGAGACGGGCTTAAGTTGGTATTTGAGTCTAATAAAGTAGTCGTGTCTAAACATGGACATTTTATTGGTAAAGGCTATGAGTGCGGAGGCTTGTTCCGTTTTTCCCTATCAGATTTCTGCAATAAGACTGTAAACCATATTTGTGGCAGTGTGGATGATGAGGCTAATGTTTGGCACTCACGTCTATGTCATATTAATTTTGGTTTGATGTCTCGGCTTTCCAGTATGAATTTAATTCCAAACGTTTCCATCACCAAAGGTTCTAAATGCCATAGCTGTGTGCAATCAAAGCAACCTCGTAAGCCTCACAAGGCTGCCGAGGAGAGAAACTTGGCACCACTAGAACTCCTGCATTCAGATCTTTCTGAGATGAATGGCGTGTTGACGAAGGGTGGAAAACGATATTTCATGACATTGATTGATGATGCAACTAGGTTCTGTTATGTGTATTTATTGAAAACGAAAGATGAGGCTTTAGACTATTTTAAAATCTATAAGGCAGAAGTTGAAAACCAGTTAAATAGAAAGATAAAAAGACTTAGGTCAGATCGTGGTGGAGAGTATTTCTCAAACGAATTTGACTTATTTTGTGAGGAACATGGCATTATACATGAGAGGACGCCTCCTTATTCCCCCGAGTCAAATGGGATTGCCGAAAGGAAAAACCGCACGTTGACTGACTTGGTGAATGCCATGTTAGATACTGCGGGATTACCTAAGGCATGGTGGGGGGAGGCTTTGGTAACGTCTAATCACGTATTAAATAGAGTTCCTAACAGAAATAAGGACAAAACACCATACGAGGTATGGATTGGGAGAAAACCATCACTTTCTTCAAATGGTCTTCTCGTTCATCAAATGGACGTTAAGACAGCTTTTCTTAACGGAGAGCTGGATGAGGAAATTTACATGGAACAGCCTGATGGATTTGTAGTAGAAGGTCAAAAAGGCAAGGTGTTAAAACTGTTGAAATCTTTGTATGGTCTGAAACAAGCCCCTAAGCAGTGGCATGAGAAGTTCGATAGAACACTGACATCTGCAGGCTTTGCTGTCAATGAGGCAGATAAATGTGTATACTATCGTTATGGTGGGGGTGAGGGAGTTATTCTATGTTTGTATGTGGATGACATCTTGATTTTTGGGACAAACATCAGTGTGATAAATGAGGTCAAATCATTCTTGTCCCAAAACTTTGAGATGAAAGATCTGGGAGTGGCTGATGTTATTCTAAACATTAAATTGGTTAGAGGTGAGGATGGGATTACACTTTTGCAATCTCATTATGTGGAAAAGGTCTTGAGCCGTTTTGGCTTTTCTGACAGCAAGCCTTCTCCAACACCTTATGATCCTAGCGTGTTACTTCGTAAAAATAAGAAAATTGCTAGGAATCAGCTGGAATACTCCCAGATAATTGGCTCACTAATGTACCTAGCTAGTGCAACAAGGCCAGACATCTCCTTTGCTGTGAGCAAATTGAGCCGGTTTACATCTAACCCAGGAGATGATCACTGGAAGGCGCTTGAGCGAGTGTTGCGCTATCTGAAAGGTACCTCGAACTTTGGACTTCACTATACTGGGTACCCGTCGGTGCTGGAGGGTTACAGTGATTCCAACTGGATCTCTGATGCTGATGAGATCAAAGCCACTAGTGGATATGTTTTCACTATTGGTGGTGGTGCTGTTTCATGGAGGTCTTGCAAACAGACCATTTTGACGAGGTCAACCATGGAAGCAGAGCTTGCGGCACTAGACACTGCTATTGTTGAGGCAGAATGGCTACGAGATCTATTGATGGATCTACCTACGGTGGAAAAGCCAGTGCCAGCTATCCTTATGAACTGTGATAATCAAACCGTTATCGTTAAAGTGAACAGTTCTAAGGATAATATGAAATCGTCTAGGCATGTTAAGAGACGATTGAAGTCTGTCAGGAAATTGAGAAACTCCGGAGTTATAACCTTGGATTACATCCAAACAGATAAAAACCTGGCAGATCCCTTTACAAAGGGACTATCACGGAATGTGATAGATAGTGCATCGAAGGAGATGGGTATGAGACCCATGTGAGTTATCTATGGTAGTAACCCAACCTATGTGATCGGAGATCCCGTGAATTAGGATCTGGGAAAAACAAGCCATTAGTTAACTGGAGGAGAGTAATTTCAACCCTCTCTATGTGAAGATGCAATACTCTCAGAAACTGCAAGGCAGGTTGACTAAGGTCTTAATGTGTTCCATTGGCTTTTAGAAGCGAAGACGCTATCCTGCAGAGCGTTCTTGAAAGAACACACCTATATGAGCCCGACTGTTAGTCGCAGTCTATGGAGATCTTGGGTAATCTCCTACTAAGCTCATGAAGAGACCAAGGAGTATGACTTATACGCTCCAACCGAGGGGTAGCCTACTGGCGGCCTAGTATCAGTTAAGTCTTTAAGTGAAGCTTGCTTGCACCAAACTTGCAATTCAAGGCATAGTCCATTGTTCAAGTTGTGAGTAAGTGTAGCTTGGAGTTCTAGGTGGATGTTCAACCTTAATCGGTCTCCATCGAAATACTGATATATAAACAGTACATTGGAATTCAGGCAAATCTCTGTGGGACTTTGAGATCTGGTGGGGGATTGTTGGATTATATGTGGGCCAAGCCCATATAATAAGAATAATTCCTATTAAATCTCAAAGGCCCACTCATGCAAAGGAGGCATGCATGTGACCTTTAGTACCATATTGCTAGTTCTAGGAGAGGAAGACCACCTTAAAAGGGATGGTGCACTCCTAGCCACTTAAGGCATGTGTGGGAGAGAACTAGAGGATAACACGCGCGCGCTCGCTCGCCTCGCCTCGCCGGGCCGGGCCGGGCTGGGCTGGGCGGGCGGCGCGGGCGCACGGCACCTGCGTGAATGGTCCGCCAAAATCCGCTCCAGGTGCTTGCGCAGACGCGGCTTCCTTTTGCAGTTTTATTTTGCTGTTTTGAGTGGCGGTGAATCCGGATCGGTTACGGTTGCTAATCCGGTTCGGTTACGAGTTATGGAGAACGTGCAGGCGTCTTGATCACGCGTCCTGGTCTTCTATAAATACGGAGCCGCCGCCTTCATACAGAATATGCAAAAATCAATCTAGGGTTTTGCCTCCTCCATCCATTGTGCTGCGCCGTCCCACGTAGTCTACTCCGTCCCGTCCGCCGGCGTGCACTGTCGTTCGGGAGAGCAGGTCTCCGGAACCGTCGCCTTCGAAGTCCTGCACCGGGAGAGGGCGAATAAGGTTTTTGGGAAGCGCTCTGCGCGACTGCTCGCTGTAGCTCTGGCTCGTCTTCCTCGTCGTTCGGCTTCGGCGAATCGTCATCGACTTCGTGTCATCCTCACCGTGCCTGCGGCGTCTACATCGGCAAACCGATCAGAACAGAACCATCGGTACGTAACAGTAATGTTCTCCGTATTAGATCTGTTCATGTACAGTTTCCTGGTTTACATGTCTAGATCTTTTATGCCTGTGATGGTTCTGTTATTGTGCGTGCATGATGTCATGATTAATTTATGGAATAAATTGAACCTACATGTGCTTATATTTTCAACAATCCAAAAACCTTATTGTAGGCACTGTGGTTTTACTATGGCTTGATTTGCCGATGCACTGAGGCCGGATAAGTTCTCCGGTGTGCACTTTAAGAGATGGCAGATCAGGGTCACTCTGTGGCTTACTGCTATGAATGTATTCTGGGTTAGTAATGGCAAGCCTGAAGGTGTTCTTGATGCTGAAAAGCAGAAAGAATTCGAGACTGCCACTACTCTCTTTGTTGGATGCATTCTTAGTGTTCTTGCTGACCGTCTGTGCGAGGTGTATATGCACATGACAGACGCGAAGGAGTTATGGGATGCACTGAATTCCAAATACGGTGCTACTGATGCCAGCAATGACATGTATGTCATGGAGCAATTTCATGACTACAAGATGGTTGATAACCGTTCTGTAGTAGATCAGGCTCATGAGATACAGGCCATTGCCAAGGAACTCGAACTCCTGAAGTGTGCCTTACCCGACAAGTTTGTGGCTGGATGTATTATTGCGAAATTACCTTCTTCATGGAGGAATTTCGGAACAGCACTCAAACACAAGAGACAAGAATATTCTGTTGAGAATCTGATTGGGTCTCTTGAAATTGAGGAGAAAGCTCGGGAAAAGGACGCTGTGTCTAAGGGTGATGGAGGGCAGTCTAGTGCCAATGTGGTACAGAAACCCTCAAACAAGAACAAAGGGAAATTTGTCAAAGCCCAACAGACAACCAACTTCAAGAAGAAGAAGAACAACAACAATCAGGATGATAGAACTTGCTTTGTGTGCGGTGAGCCTGGTCACATGGCCAAGAAGTGCCCACAACGCAAAGGAAAGAAGGCACCTGTAGGACAGACTTCTAAGTCTGTCAACGTGACCATTGGCAAGACTGGAGATGGGACTGGGTATGGTAATTTACCTACTGTTCTTTCAGTTAGTCAATCTACCAATTGGTGGATTGATACAGGAGCTAATGTACATGTGTGTGCTGATATTTCGTTATTTTCTTCTTATCAGGTCGCCCGAGATTCCTCCGTCCTAATGGGGAATGGGTCACATGCTACTGTTCATGGTGTTGGCACGGTAGATCTGAAGTTTACTTCGGGAAAGATCGTGCAGCTGAAGAACGTGCAGCATGTCCCTTCTATAGACAAGAATCTCGTTAGTGACTCCCGTTTATGTAGAGACGGGCTTAAGTTGGTATTTGAGTCTAATAAAGTAGTCGTGTCTAAACATGGACATTTTATTGGTAAAGGCTATGAGTGCGGAGGCTTGTTCCGTTTTTCCCTATCAGATTTCTGCAATAAGACTGTAAACCATATTTGTGGCAGTGTGGATGATGAGGCTAATGTTTGGCACTCACGTCTATGTCATATTAATTTTGGTTTGATGTCTCGGCTTTCCAGTATGAATTTAATTCCAAACGTTTCCATCACCAAAGGTTCTAAATGCCATAGCTGTGTGCAATCAAAGCAACCTCGTAAGCCTCACAAGGCTGCCGAGGAGAGAAACTTGGCACCACTAGAACTCCTGCATTCAGATCTTTCTGAGATGAATGGCGTGTTGACGAAGGGTGGAAAACGATATTTCATGACATTGATTGATGATGCAACTAGGTTCTGTTATGTGTATTTATTGAAAACGAAAGATGAGGCTTTAGACTATTTTAAAATCTATAAGGCAGAAGTTGAAAACCAGTTAAATAGAAAGATAAAAAGACTTAGGTCAGATCGTGGTGGAGAGTATTTCTCAAACGAATTTGACTTATTTTGTGAGGAACATGGCATTATACATGAGAGGACGCCTCCTTATTCCCCCGAGTCAAATGGGATTGCCGAAAGGAAAAACCGCACGTTGACTGACTTGGTGAATGCCATGTTAGATACTGCGGGATTACCTAAGGCATGGTGGGGGGAGGCTTTGGTAACGTCTAATCACGTATTAAATAGAGTTCCTAACAGAAATAAGGACAAAACACCATACGAGGTATGGATTGGGAGAAAACCATCACTTTCTTCAAATGGTCTTCTCGTTCATCAAATGGACGTTAAGACAGCTTTTCTTAACGGAGAGCTGGATGAGGAAATTTACATGGAACAGCCTGATGGATTTGTAGTAGAAGGTCAAAAAGGCAAGGTGTTAAAACTGTTGAAATCTTTGTATGGTCTGAAACAAGCCCCTAAGCAGTGGCATGAGAAGTTCGATAGAACACTGACATCTACAGGCTTTGCTGTCAATGAGGCAGATAAATGTGTATACTATCGTTATGGTGGGGGTGAGGGAGTTATTCTATGTTTGTATGTGGATGACATCTTGATTTTTGGGACAAACATCAGTGTGATAAATGAGGTCAAATCATTCTTGTCCCAAAACTTTGAGATGAAAGATCTGGGAGTGGCTGATGTTATTCTAAACATTAAATTGGTTAGAGGTGAGGATGGGATTACACTTTTGCAATCTCATTATGTGGAAAAGGTCTTGAGCCGTTTTGGCTTTTCTGACAGCAAGCCTTCTCCAACACCTTATGATCCTAGCGTGTTACTTCGTAAAAATAAGAAAATTGCTAGGAATCAGCTGGAATACTCCCAGATAATTGGCTCACTAATGTACCTAGCTAGTGCAACAAGGCCAGACATCTCCTTTGCTGTGAGCAAATTGAGCCGGTTTACATCTAACCCAGGAGATGATCACTGGAAGGCGCTTGAGCGAGTGTTGCGCTATCTGAAAGGTACCTCGAACTTTGGACTTCACTATACTGGGTACCCGTCGGTGCTGGAGGGTTACAGTGATTCCAACTGGATCTCTGATGCTGATGAGATCAAAGCCACTAGTGGATATGTTTTCACTATTGGTGGTGGTGCTGTTTCATGGAGGTCTTGCAAACAGACCATTTTGACGAGGTCAACCATGGAAGCAGAGCTTCCGGCACTAGACACTGCTATTGTTGAGGCAGAATGGCTACGAGATCTATTGATGGATCTACCTACGGTGGAAAAGCCAGTGCCAGCTATCCTTATGAACTGTGATAATCAAACCGTTATCGTTAAAGTGAACAGTTCTAAGGATAATATGAAATCGTCTAGGCATGTTAAGAGACGATTGAAGTCTGTCAGGAAATTGAGAAACTCCGGAGTTATAACCTTGGATTACATCCAAACAGATAAAAACCTGGCAGATCCCTTTACAAAGGGACTATCACGGAATGTGATAGATAGTGCATCGAAGGAGATGGGTATGAGACCCATGTGAGTTATCTATGGTAGTAACCCAACCTATGTGATCGGAGATCCCGTGAATTAGGATCTGGGAAAAACAAGCCATTAGTTAACTGGAGGAGAGTAATTTCAACCCTCTCTATGTGAAGATGCAATACTCTCAGAAACTGCAAGGCAGGTTGACTAAGGTCTTAATGTGTTCCATTGGCTTTTAGAAGCGAAGACGCTATCCTGCAGAGCGTTCTTGAAAGAACACACCTATATGAGCCCGACTGTTAGTCGCAGTCTATGGAGATCTTGGGTAATCTCCTACTAAGCTCATGAAGAGACCAAGGAGTATGACTTATACGCTCCAACCGAGGGGTAGCCTACTGGCGGCCTAGTATCAGTTAAGTCTTTAAGTGAAGCTTGCTTGCACCAAACTTGCAATTCAAGGCATAGTCCATTGTTCAAGTTGTGAGTAAGTGTAGCTTGGAGTTCTAGGTGGATGTTCAACCTTAATCGGTCTCCATCGAAATACTGATATATAAACAGTACATTGGAATTCAGGCAAATCTCTGTGGGACTTTGAGATCTGGTGGGGGATTGTTGGATTATATGTGGGCCAAGCCCATATAATAAGAATAATTCCTATTAAATCTCAAAGGCCCACTCATGCAAAGGAGGCATGCATGTGACCTTTAGTACCATATTGCTAGTTCTAGGAGAGGAAGACCACCTTAAAAGGGATGGTGCACTCCTAGCCACTTAAGGCATGTGTGGGAGAGAACTAGAGGATAACACGCGCGCGCTCGCTCGCCTCGCCTCGCCGGGCCGGGCCGGGCTGGGCTGGGCTGGGCAGGGCGGGCGGCGCGGGCGCACGGCACCTGCGTGAATGGTCCGCCAAAATCCGCTCCAGGTGCTTGCGCAGACGCGGCTTCCTTTTGCAGTTTTATTTTGCTGTTTTGAGTGGCGGTGAATCCGGATCGGTTACGGTTGCTAATCCGGTTCGGTTACGAGTTATGGAGAACGTGCAGGCGTCTTGATCACGCGTCCTGGTCTTCTATAAATACGGAGCCGCCGCCTTCATACAGAATATGCAAAAATCAATCTAGGGTTTTGCCTCCTCCATCCATTGTGCTGCGCCGTCCCACGTAGTCTACTCCGTCCCGTCCGCCGGCGTGCACTGTCGTTCGGGAGAGCAGGTCTCCGGAACCGTCGCCTTCGAAGTCCTGCACCGGGAGAGGGCGAATAAGGTTTTTGGGAAGCGCTCTGCGCGACTGCTCGCTGTAGCTCTGGCTCGTCTTCCTCGTCGTTCGGCTTCGGCGAATCGTCATCGACTTCGTGTCATCCTCACCGTGCCTGCGGCGTCTACATCGGCAAACCGATCAGAACAGAACCATCGGTACGTAACAGTAATGTTCTCCGTATTAGATCTGTTCATGTACAGTTTCCTGGTTTACATGTCTAGATCTTTTATGCCTGTGATGGTTCTGTTATTGTGCGTGCATGATGTCATGATTAATTTATGGAATAAATTGAACCTACATGTGCTTATATTTTCAACAATCCAAAAACCTTATTGTAGGCACTGTGGTTTTACTATGGCTTGATTTGCCGATGCACTGAGGCCGGATAAGTTCTCCGGTGTGCACTTTAAGAGATGGCAGATCAGGGTCACTCTGTGGCTTACTGCTATGAATGTATTCTGGGTTAGTAATGGCAAGCCTGAAGGTGTTCTTGATGCTGAAAAGCAGAAAGAATTCGAGACTGCCACTACTCTCTTTGTTGGATGCATTCTTAGTGTTCTTGCTGACCGTCTGTGCGAGGTGTATATGCACATGACAGACGCGAAGGAGTTATGGGATGCACTGAATTCCAAATACGGTGCTACTGATGCCAGCAATGACATGTATGTCATGGAGCAATTTCATGACTACAAGATGGTTGATAACCGTTCTGTAGTAGATCAGGCTCATGAGATACAGGCCATTGCCAAGGAACTCGAACTCCTGAAGTGTGCCTTACCCGACAAGTTTGTGGCTGGATGTATTATTGCGAAATTACCTTCTTCATGGAGGAATTTCGGAACAGCACTCAAACACAAGAGACAAGAATATTCTGTTGAGAATCTGATTGGGTCTCTTGAAATTGAGGAGAAAGCTCGGGAAAAGGACGCTGTGTCTAAGGGTGATGGAGGGCAGTCTAGTGCCAATGTGGTACAGAAACCCTCAAACAAGAACAAAGGGAAATTTGTCAAAGCCCAACAGACAACCAACTTCAAGAAGAAGAAGAACAACAACAATCAGGATGATAGAACTTGCTTTGTGTGCGGTGAGCCTGGTCACATGGCCAAGAAGTGCCCACAACGCAAAGGAAAGAAGGCACCTGTAGGACAGACTTCTAAGTCTGTCAACGTGACCATTGGCAAGACTGGAGATGGGACTGGGTATGGTAATTTACCTACTGTTCTTTCAGTTAGTCAATCTACCAATTGGTGGATTGATACAGGAGCTAATGTACATGTGTGTGCTGATATTTCGTTATTTTCTTCTTATCAGGTCGCCCGAGATTCCTCCGTCCTAATGGGGAATGGGTCACATGCTACTGTTCATGGTGTTGGCACGGTAGATCTGAAGTTTACTTCGGGAAAGATCGTGCAGCTGAAGAACGTGCAGCATGTCCCTTCTATAGACAAGAATCTCGTTAGTGGCTCCCGTTTATGTAGAGACGGGCTTAAGTTGGTATTTGAGTCTAATAAAGTAGTCGTGTCTAAACATGGACATTTTATTGGTAAAGGCTATGAGTGCGGAGGCTTGTTCCGTTTTTCCCTATCAGATTTCTGCAATAAGACTGTAAACCATATTTGTGGCAGTGTGGATGATGAGGCTAATGTTTGGCACTCACGTCTATGTCATATTAATTTTGGTTTGATGTCTCGGCTTTCCAGTATGAATTTAATTCCAAACGTTTCCATCACCAAAGGTTCTAAATGCCATAGCTGTGTGCAATCAAAGCAACCTCGTAAGCCTCACAAGGCTGCCGAGGAGAGAAACTTGGCACCACTAGAACTCCTGCATTCAGATCTTTCTGAGATGAATGGCGTGTTGACGAAGGGTGGAAAACGATATTTCATGACATTGATTGATGATGCAACTAGGTTCTGTTATGTGTATTTATTGAAAACGAAAGATGAGGCTTTAGACTATTTTAAAATCTATAAGGCAGAAGTTGAAAACCAGTTAAATAGAAAGATAAAAAGACTTAGGTCAGATCGTGGTGGAGAGTATTTCTCAAACGAATTTGACTTATTTTGTGAGGAACATGGCATTATACATGAGAGGACGCCTCCTTATTCCCCCGAGTCAAATGGGATTGCCGAAAGGAAAAACCGCACGTTGACTGACTTGGTGAATGCCATGTTAGATACTGCGGGATTACCTAAGGCATGGTGGGGGGAGGCTTTGGTAACGTCTAATCACGTATTAAATAGAGTTCCTAACAGAAATAAGGACAAAACACCATACGAGGTATGGATTGGGAGAAAACCATCACTTTCTTCAAATGGTCTTCTCGTTCATCAAATGGACGTTAAGACAGCTTTTCTTAACGGAGAGCTGGATGAGGAAATTTACATGGAACAGCCTGATGGATTTGTAGTAGAAGGTCAAAAAGGCAAGGTGTTAAAACTGTTGAAATCTTTGTATGGTCTGAAACAAGCCCCTAAGCAGTGGCATGAGAAGTTCGATAGAACACTGACATCTGCAGGCTTTGCTGTCAATGAGGCAGATAAATGTGTATACTATCGTTATGGTGGGGGTGAGGGAGTTATTCTATGTTTGTATGTGGATGACATCTTGATTTTTGGGACAAACATCAGTGTGATAAATGAGGTCAAATCATTCTTGTCCCAAAACTTTGAGATGAAAGATCTGGGAGTGGCTGATGTTATTCTAAACATTAAATTGGTTAGAGGTGAGGATGGGATTACACTTTTGCAATCTCATTATGTGGAAAAGGTCTTGAGCCGTTTTGGCTTTTCTGACAGCAAGCCTTCTCCAACACCTTATGATCCTAGCGTGTTACTTCGTAAAAATAAGAAAATTGCTAGGAATCAGCTGGAATACTCCCAGATAATTGGCTCACTAATGTACCTAGCTAGTGCAACAAGGCCAGACATCTCCTTTGCTGTGAGCAAATTGAGCCGGTTTACATCTAACCCAGGAGATGATCACTGGAAGGCGCTTGAGCGAGTGTTGCGCTATCTGAAAGGTACCTCGAACTTTGGACTTCACTATACTGGGTACCCGTCGGTGCTGGAGGGTTACAGTGATTCCAACTGGATCTCTGATGCTGATGAGATCAAAGCCACTAGTGGATATGTTTTCACTATTGGTGGTGGTGCTGTTTCATGGAGGTCTTGCAAACAGACCATTTTGACGAGGTCAACCATGGAAGCAGAGCTTCCGGCACTAGACACTGCTATTGTTGAGGCAGAATGGCTACGAGATCTATTGATGGATCTACCTACGGTGGAAAAGCCAGTGCCAGCTATCCTTATGAACTGTGATAATCAAACCGTTATCGTTAAAGTGAACAGTTCTAAGGATAATATGAAATCGTCTAGGCATGTTAAGAGACGATTGAAGTCTGTCAGGAAATTGAGAAACTCCGGAGTTATAACCTTGGATTACATCCAAACAGATAAAAACCTGGCAGATCCCTTTACAAAGGGACTATCACGGAATGTGATAGATAGTGCATCGAAGGAGATGGGTATGAGACCCATGTGAGTTATCTATGGTAGTAACCCAACCTATGTGATCGGAGATCCCGTGAATTAGGATCTGGGAAAAACAAGCCATTAGTTAACTGGAGGAGAGTAATTTCAACCCTCTCTATGTGAAGATGCAATACTCTCAGAAACTGCAAGGCAGGTTGACTAAGGTCTTAATGTGTTCCATTGGCTTTTAGAAGCGAAGACGCTATCCTGCAGAGCGTTCTTGAAAGAACACACCTATATGAGCCCGACTGTTAGTCGCAGTCTATGGAGATCTTGGGTAATCTCCTACTAAGCTCATGAAGAGACCAAGGAGTATGACTTATACGCTCCAACCGAGGGGTAGCCTACTGGCGGCCTAGTATCAGTTAAGTCTTTAAGTGAAGCTTGCTTGCACCAAACTTGCAATTCAAGGCATAGTCCATTGTTCAAGTTGTGAGTAAGTGTAGCTTGGAGTTCTAGGTGGATGTTCAACCTTAATCGGTCTCCATCGAAATACTGATATATAAACAGTACATTGGAATTCAGGCAAATCTCTGTGGGACTTTGAGATCTGGTGGGGGATTGTTGGATTATATGTGGGCCAAGCCCATATAATAAGAATAATTCCTATTAAATCTCAAAGGCCCACTCATGCAAAGGAGGCATGCATGTGACCTTTAGTACCATATTGCTAGTTCTAGGAGAGGAAGACCACCTTAAAAGGGATGGTGCACTCCTAGCCACTTAAGGCATGTGTGGGAGAGAACTAGAGGATAACACGCGCGCGCTCGCTCGCCTCGCCTCGCCGGGCCGGGCCGGGCTGGGCTGGGCTGGGCAGGGCGGGCGGCGCGGGCGCACGGCACCTGCGTGAATGGTCCGCCAAAATCCGCTCCAGGTGCTTGCGCAGACGCGGCTTCCTTTTGCAGTTTTATTTTGCTGTTTTGAGTGGCGGTGAATCCGGATCGGTTACGGTTGCTAATCCGGTTCGGTTACGAGTTATGGAGAACGTGCAGGCGTCTTGATCACGCGTCCTGGTCTTCTATAAATACGGAGCCGCCGCCTTCATACAGAATATGCAAAAATCAATCTAGGGTTTTGCCTCCTCCATCCATTGTGCCTTACCCGACAAGTTTGTAATGGCAAGCCTGAAGGTGTTCTTGATGCTGAAAAGCAGAAAGAATTCGAGACTACCACTACTCTCTTTGTTGGATGCATTCTTAGTGTTCTTGCTGACCGTCTGTGCGAGGTGTATATGCACATGACAGACGCGAAGGAGTTATGGGATGCACTGAATTCCAAATACGGTGCTACTGATGCCAGCAATGACATGTATGTCATGGAGCAATTTCATGACTACAAGATGGTTGATAACCGTTCTGTAGTAGATCAGGCTCATGAGATACAGGCCATTGCCAAGGAACTCGAACTCCTGAAGTGTGCCTTACCCGACAAGTTTGTGGCTGGATGTATTATTGCGAAATTACCTTCTTCATGGAGGAATTTCGGAACAGCACTCAAACACAAGAGACAAGAATATTCTGTTGAGAATCTGATTGGGTCTCTTGAAATTGAGGAGAAAGCTCGGGAAAAGGACGCTGTGTCTAAGGGTGATGGAGGGCAGTCTAGTGCCAATGTGGTACAGAAACCCTCAAACAAGAACAAAGGGAAATTTGTCAAAGCCCAACAGACAACCAACTTCAAGAAGAAGAAGAACAACAACAATCAGGATGATAGAACTTGCTTTGTGTGCGGTGAGCCTGGTCACATGGCCAAGAAGTGCCCACAACGCAAAGGAAAGAAGGCACCTGTAGGACAGACTTCTAAGTCTGTCAACGTGACCATTGGCAAGACTGGAGATGGGACTGGGTATGGTAATTTACCTACTGTTCTTTCAGTTAGTCAATCTACCAATTGGTGGATTGATACAGGAGCTAATGTACATGTGTGTGCTGATATTTCGTTATTTTCTTCTTATCAGGTCGCCCGAGATTCCTCCGTCCTAATGGGGAATGGGTCACATGCTACTGTTCATGGTGTTGGCACGGTAGATCTGAAGTTTACTTCGGGAAAGATCGTGCAGCTGAAGAACGTGCAGCATGTCCCTTCTATAGACAAGAATCTCGTTAGTGGCTCCCGTTTATGTAGAGACGGGCTTAAGTTGGTATTTGAGTCTAATAAAGTAGTCGTGTCTAAACATGGACATTTTATTGGTAAAGGCTATGAGTGCGGAGGCTTGTTCCGTTTTTCCCTATCAGATTTCTGCAATAAGACTGTAAACCATATTTGTGGCAGTGTGGATGATGAGGCTAATGTTTGGCACTCACGTCTATGTCATATTAATTTTGGTTTGATGTCTCGGCTTTCCAGTATGAATTTAATTCCAAACGTTTCCATCACCAAAGGTTCTAAATGCCATAGCTGTGTGCAATCAAAGCAACCTCGTAAGCCTCACAAGGCTGCCGAGGAGAGAAACTTGGCACCACTAGAACTCCTGCATTCAGATCTTTCTGAGATGAATGGCGTGTTGACGAAGGGTGGAAAACGATATTTCATGACATTGATTGATGATGCAACTAGGTTCTGTTATGTGTATTTATTGAAAACGAAAGATGAGGCTTTAGACTATTTTAAAATCTATAAGGCAGAAGTTGAAAACCAGTTAAATAGAAAGATAAAAAGACTTAGGTCAGATCGTGGTGGAGAGTATTTCTCAAACGAATTTGACTTATTTTGTGAGGAACATGGCATTATACATGAGAGGACGCCTCCTTATTCCCCCGAGTCAAATGGGATTGCCGAAAGGAAAAACCGCACGTTGACTGACTTGGTGAATGCCATGTTAGATACTGCGGGATTACCTAAGGCATGGTGGGGGGAGGCTTTGGTAACGTCTAATCACGTATTAAATAGAGTTCCTAACAGAAATAAGGACAAAACACCATACGAGGTATGGATTGGGAGAAAACCATCACTTTCTTCAAATGGTCTTCTCGTTCATCAAATGGACGTTAAGACAGCTTTTCTTAACGGAGAGCTGGATGAGGAAATTTACATGGAACAGCCTGATGGATTTGTAGTAGAAGGTCAAAAAGGCAAGGTGTTAAAACTGTTGAAATCTTTGTATGGTCTGAAACAAGCCCCTAAGCAGTGGCATGAGAAGTTCGATAGAACACTGACATCTGCAGGCTTTGCTGTCAATGAGGCAGATAAATGTGTATACTATCGTTATGGTGGGGGTGAGGGAGTTATTCTATGTTTGTATGTGGATGACATCTTGATTTTTGGGACAAACATCAGTGTGATAAATGAGGTCAAATCATTCTTGTCCCAAAACTTTGAGATGAAAGATCTGGGAGTGGCTGATGTTATTCTAAACATTAAATTGGTTAGAGGTGAGGATGGGATTACACTTTTGCAATCTCATTATGTGGAAAAGGTCTTGAGCCGTTTTGGCTTTTCTGACAGCAAGCCTTCTCCAACACCTTATGATCCTAGCGTGTTACTTCGTAAAAATAAGAAAATTGCTAGGAATCAGCTGGAATACTCCCAGATAATTGGCTCACTAATGTACCTAGCTAGTGCAACAAGGCCAGACATCTCCTTTGCTGTGAGCAAATTGAGCCGGTTTACATCTAACCCAGGAGATGATCACTGGAAGGCGCTTGAGCGAGTGTTGCGCTATCTGAAAGGTACCTCGAACTTTGGACTTCACTATACTGGGTACCCGTCGGTGCTGGAGGGTTACAGTGATTCCAACTGGATCTCTGATGCTGATGAGATCAAAGCCACTAGTGGATATGTTTTCACTATTGGTGGTGGTGCTGTTTCATGGAGGTCTTGCAAACAGACCATTTTGACGAGGTCAACCATGGAAGCAGAGCTTCCGGCACTAGACACTGCTATTGTTGAGGCAGAATGGCTACGAGATCTATTGATGGATCTACCTACGGTGGAAAAGCCAGTGCCAGCTATCCTTATGAACTGTGATAATCAAACCGTTATCGTTAAAGTGAACAGTTCTAAGGATAATATGAAATCGTCTAGGCATGTTAAGAGACGATTGAAGTCTGTCAGGAAATTGAGAAACTCCGGAGTTATAACCTTGGATTACATCCAAACAGATAAAAACCTGGCAGATCCCTTTACAAAGGGACTATCACGGAATGTGATAGATAGTGCATCGAAGGAGATGGGTATGAGACCCATGTGAGTTATCTATGGTAGTAACCCAACCTATGTGATCGGAGATCCCGTGAATTAGGATCTGGGAAAAACAAGCCATTAGTTAACTGGAGGAGAGTAATTTCAACCCTCTCTATGTGAAGATGCAATACTCTCAGAAACTGCAAGGCAGGTTGACTAAGGTCTTAATGTGTTCCATTGGCTTTTAGAAGCGAAGACGCTATCCTGCAGAGCGTTCTTGAAAGAACACACCTATATGAGCCCGACTGTTAGTCGCAGTCTATGGAGATCTTGGGTAATCTCCTACTAAGCTCATGAAGAGACCAAGGAGTATGACTTATACGCTCCAACCGAGGGGTAGCCTACTGGCGGCCTAGTATCAGTTAAGTCTTTAAGTGAAGCTTGCTTGCACCAAACTTGCAATTCAAGGCATAGTCCATTGTTCAAGTTGTGAGTAAGTGTAGCTTGGAGTTCTAGGTGGATGTTCAACCTTAATCGGTCTCCATCGAAATACTGATATATAAACAGTACATTGGAATTCAGGCAAATCTCTGTGGGACTTTGAGATCTGGTGGGGGATTGTTGGATTATATGTGGGCCAAGCCCATATAATAAGAATAATTCCTATTAAATCTCAAAGGCCCACTCATGCAAAGGAGGCATGCATGTGACCTTTAGTACCATATTGCTAGTTCTAGGAGAGGAAGACCACCTTAAAAGGGATGGTGCACTCCTAGCCACTTAAGGCATGTGTGGGAGAGAACTAGAGGATAACACGCGCGCGCTCGCTCGCCTCGCCTCGCCGGGCCGGGCCGGGCTGGGCTGGGCTGGGCAGGGCGGGCGGCGCGGGCGCACGGCACCTGCGTGAATGGTCCGCCAAAATCCGCTCCAGGTGCTTGCGCAGACGCGGCTTCCTTTTGCAGTTTTATTTTGCTGTTTTGAGTGGCGGTGAATCCGGATCGGTTACGGTTGCTAATCCGGTTCGGTTATGAGTTATGGAGAACGTGCAGGCGTCTTGATCACGCGTCCTGGTCTTCTATAAATACGGAGCCGCCGCCTTCATACAGAATATGCAAAAATCAATCTAGGGTTTTGCCTCCTCCATCCATTGTGCCTTACCCGACAAGTTTGTAATGGCAAGCCTGAAGGTGTTCTTGATGCTGAAAAGCAGAAAGAATTCGAGACTGCCACTACTCTCTTTGTTGGATGCATTCTTAGTGTTCTTGCTGACCGTCTGTGCGAGGTGTATATGCACATGACAGACGCGAAGGAGTTATGGGATGCACTGAATTCCAAATACGGTGCTACTGATGCCAGCAATGACATGTATGTCATGGAGCAATTTCATGACTACAAGATGGTTGATAACCGTTCTGTAGTAGATCAGGCTCATGAGATACAGGCCATTGCCAAGGAACTCGAACTCCTGAAGTGTGCCTTACCCGACAAGTTTGTGGCTGGATGTATTATTGCGAAATTACCTTCTTCATGGAGGAATTTCGGAACAGCACTCAAACACAAGAGACAAGAATATTCTGTTGAGAATCTGATTGGGTCTCTTGAAATTGAGGAGAAAGCTCGGGAAAAGGACGCTGTGTCTAAGGGTGATGGAGGGCAGTCTAGTGCCAATGTGGTACAGAAACCCTCAAACAAGAACAAAGGGAAATTTGTCAAAGCCCAACAGACAACCAACTTCAAGAAGAAGAAGAACAACAACAATCAGGATGATAGAACTTGCTTTGTGTGCGGTGAGCCTGGTCACATGGCCAAGAAGTGCCCACAACGCAAAGGAAAGAAGGCACCTGTAGGACAGACTTCTAAGTCTGTCAACGTGACCATTGGCAAGACTGGAGATGGGACTGGGTATGGTAATTTACCTACTGTTCTTTCAGTTAGTCAATCTACCAATTGGTGGATTGATACAGGAGCTAATGTACATGTGTGTGCTGATATTTCGTTATTTTCTTCTTATCAGGTCGCCCGAGATTCCTCCGTCCTAATGGGGAATGGGTCACATGCTACTGTTCATGGTGTTGGCACGGTAGATCTGAAGTTTACTTCGGGAAAGATCGTGCAGCTGAAGAACGTGCAGCATGTCCCTTCTATAGACAAGAATCTCGTTAGTGGCTCCCGTTTATGTAGAGACGGGCTTAAGTTGGTATTTGAGTCTAATAAAGTAGTCGTGTCTAAACATGGACATTTTATTGGTAAAGGCTATGAGTGCGGAGGCTTGTTCCGTTTTTCCCTATCAGATTTCTGCAATAAGACTGTAAACCATATTTGTGGCAGTGTGGATGATGAGGCTAATGTTTGGCACTCACGTCTATGTCATATTAATTTTGGTTTGATGTCTCGGCTTTCCAGTATGAATTTAATTCCAAACGTTTCCATCACCAAAGGTTCTAAATGCCATAGCTGTGTGCAATCAAAGCAACCTCGTAAGCCTCACAAGGCTGCCGAGGAGAGAAACTTGGCACCACTAGAACTCCTGCATTCAGATCTTTCTGAGATGAATGGCGTGTTGACGAAGGGTGGAAAACGATATTTCATGACATTGATTGATGATGCAACTAGGTTCTGTTATGTGTATTTATTGAAAACGAAAGATGAGGCTTTAGACTATTTTAAAATCTATAAGGCAGAAGTTGAAAACCAGTTAAATAGAAAGATAAAAAGACTTAGGTCAGATCGTGGTGGAGAGTATTTCTCAAACGAATTTGACTTATTTTGTGAGGAACATGGCATTATACATGAGAGGACGCCTCCTTATTCCCCCGAGTCAAATGGGATTGCCGAAAGGAAAAACCGCACGTTGACTGACTTGGTGAATGCCATGTTAGATACTGCGGGATTACCTAAGGCATGGTGGGGGGAGGCTTTGGTAACGTCTAATCACGTATTAAATAGAGTTCCTAACAGAAATAAGGACAAAACACCATACGAGGTATGGATTGGGAGAAAACCATCACTTTCTTCAAATGGTCTTCTCGTTCATCAAATGGACGTTAAGACAGCTTTTCTTAACGGAGAGCTGGATGAGGAAATTTACATGGAACAGCCTGATGGATTTGTAGTAGAAGGTCAAAAAGGCAAGGTGTTAAAACTGTTGAAATCTTTGTATGGTCTGAAACAAGCCCCTAAGCAGTGGCATGAGAAGTTCGATAGAACACTGACATCTGCAGGCTTTGCTGTCAATGAGGCAGATAAATGTGTATACTATCGTTATGGTGGGGGTGAGGGAGTTATTCTATGTTTGTATGTGGATGACATCTTGATTTTTGGGACAAACATCAGTGTGATAAATGAGGTCAAATCATTCTTGTCCCAAAACTTTGAGATGAAAGATCTGGGAGTGGCTGATGTTATTCTAAACATTAAATTGGTTAGAGGTGAGGATGGGATTACACTTTTGCAATCTCATTATGTGGAAAAGGTCTTGAGCCGTTTTGGCTTTTCTGACAGCAAGCCTTCTCCAACACCTTATGATCCTAGCGTGTTACTTCGTAAAAATAAGAAAATTGCTAGGAATCAGCTGGAATACTCCCAGATAATTGGCTCACTAATGTACCTAGCTAGTGCAACAAGGCCAGACATCTCCTTTGCTGTGAGCAAATTGAGCCGGTTTACATCTAACCCAGGAGATGATCACTGGAAGGCGCTTGAGCGAGTGTTGCGCTATCTGAAAGGTACCTCGAACTTTGGACTTCACTATACTGGGTACCCGTCGGTGCTGGAGGGTTACAGTGATTCCAACTGGATCTCTGATGCTGATGAGATCAAAGCCACTAGTGGATATGTTTTCACTATTGGTGGTGGTGCTGTTTCATGGAGGTCTTGCAAACAGACCATTTTGACGAGGTCAACCATGGAAGCAGAGCTTGCGGCACTAGACACTGCTATTGTTGAGGCAGAATGGCTACGAGATCTATTGATGGATCTACCTACGGTGGAAAAGCCAGTGCCAGCTATCCTTATGAACTGTGATAATCAAACCGTTATCGTTAAAGTGAACAGTTCTAAGGATAATATGAAATCGTCTAGGCATGTTAAGAGACGATTGAAGTCTGTCAGGAAATTGAGAAACTCCGGAGTTATAACCTTGGATTACATCCAAACAGATAAAAACCTGGCAGATCCCTTTACAAAGGGACTATCACGGAATGTGATAGATAGTGCATCGAAGGAGATGGGTATGAGACCCATGTGAGTTATCTATGGTAGTAACCCAACCTATGTGATCGGAGATCCCGTGAATTAGGATCTGGGAAAAACAAGCCATTAGTTAACTGGAGGAGAGTAATTTCAACCCTCTCTATGTGAAGATGCAATACTCTCAGAAACTGCAAGGCAGGTTGACTAAGGTCTTAATGTGTTCCATTGGCTTTTAGAAGCGAAGACGCTATCCTGCAGAGCGTTCTTGAAAGAACACACCTATATGAGCCCGACTGTTAGTCGCAGTCTATGGAGATCTTGGGTAATCTCCTACTAAGCTCATGAAGAGACCAAGGAGTATGACTTATACGCTCCAACCGAGGGGTAGCCTACTGGCGGCCTAGTATCAGTTAAGTCTTTAAGTGAAGCTTGCTTGCACCAAACTTGCAATTCAAGGCATAGTCCATTGTTCAAGTTGTGAGTAAGTGTAGCTTGGAGTTCTAGGTGGATGTTCAACCTTAATCGGTCTCCATCGAAATACTGATATATAAACAGTACATTGGAATTCAGGCAAATCTCTGTGGGACTTTGAGATCTGGTGGGGGATTGTTGGATTATATGTGGGCCAAGCCCATATAATAAGAATAATTCCTATTAAATCTCAAAGGCCCACTCATGCAAAGGAGGCATGCATGTGACCTTTAGTACCATATTGCTAGTTCTAGGAGAGGAAGACCACCTTAAAAGGGATGGTGCACTCCTAGCCACTTAAGGCATGTGTGGGAGAGAACTAGAGGATAACACGCGCGCGCTCGCTCGCCTCGCCTCGCCGGGCCGGGCCGGGCTGGGCTGGGCTGGGCAGGGCGGGCGGCGCGGGCGCACGGCACCTGCGTGAATGGTCCGCCAAAATCCGCTCCAGGTGCTTGCGCAGACGCGGCTTCCTTTTGCAGTTTTATTTTGCTGTTTTGAGTGGCGGTGAATCCGGATCGGTTACGGTTGCTAATCCGGTTCGGTTATGAGTTATGGAGAACGTGCAGGCGTCTTGATCACGCGTCCTGGTCTTCTATAAATACGGAGCCGCCGCCTTCATACAGAATATGCAAAAATCAATCTAGGGTTTTGCCTCCTCCATCCATTGTGCCTTACCCGACAAGTTTGTAATGGCAAGCCTGAAGGTGTTCTTGATGCTGAAAAGCAGAAAGAATTCGAGACTGCCACTACTCTCTTTGTTGGATGCATTCTTAGTGTTCTTGCTGACCGTCTGTGCGAGGTGTATATGCACATGACAGACGCGAAGGAGTTATGGGATGCACTGAATTCCAAATACGGTGCTACTGATGCCAGCAATGACATGTATGTCATGGAGCAATTTCATGACTACAAGATGGTTGATAACCGTTCTGTAGTAGATCAGGCTCATGAGATACAGGCCATTGCCAAGGAACTCGAACTCCTGAAGTGTGCCTTACCCGACAAGTTTGTGGCTGGATGTATTATTGCGAAATTACCTTCTTCATGGAGGAATTTCGGAACAGCACTCAAACACAAGAGACAAGAATATTCTGTTGAGAATCTGATTGGGTCTCTTGAAATTGAGGAGAAAGCTCGGGAAAAGGACGCTGTGTCTAAGGGTGATGGAGGGCAGTCTAGTGCCAATGTGGTACAGAAACCCTCAAACAAGAACAAAGGGAAATTTGTCAAAGCCCAACAGACAACCAACTTCAAGAAGAAGAAGAACAACAACAATCAGGATGATAGAACTTGCTTTGTGTGCGGTGAGCCTGGTCACATGGCCAAGAAGTGCCCACAACGCAAAGGAAAGAAGGCACCTGTAGGACAGACTTCTAAGTCTGTCAACGTGACCATTGGCAAGACTGGAGATGGGACTGGGTATGGTAATTTACCTACTGTTCTTTCAGTTAGTCAATCTACCAATTGGTGGATTGATACAGGAGCTAATGTACATGTGTGTGCTGATATTTCGTTATTTTCTTCTTATCAGGTCGCCCGAGATTCCTCCGTCCTAATGGGGAATGGGTCACATGCTACTGTTCATGGTGTTGGCACGGTAGATCTGAAGTTTACTTCGGGAAAGATCGTGCAGCTGAAGAACGTGCAGCATGTCCCTTCTATAGACAAGAATCTCGTTAGTGGCTCCCGTTTATGTAGAGACGGGCTTAAGTTGGTATTTGAGTCTAATAAAGTAGTCGTGTCTAAACATGGACATTTTATTGGTAAAGGCTATGAGTGCGGAGGCTTGTTCCGTTTTTCCCTATCAGATTTCTGCAATAAGACTGTAAACCATATTTGTGGCAGTGTGGATGATGAGGCTAATGTTTGGCACTCACGTCTATGTCATATTAATTTTGGTTTGATGTCTCGGCTTTCCAGTATGAATTTAATTCCAAACGTTTCCATCACCAAAGGTTCTAAATGCCATAGCTGTGTGCAATCAAAGCAACCTCGTAAGCCTCACAAGGCTGCCGAGGAGAGAAACTTGGCACCACTAGAACTCCTGCATTCAGATCTTTCTGAGATGAATGGCGTGTTGACGAAGGGTGGAAAACGATATTTCATGACATTGATTGATGATGCAACTAGGTTCTGTTATGTGTATTTATTGAAAACGAAAGATGAGGCTTTAGACTATTTTAAAATCTATAAGGCAGAAGTTGAAAACCAGTTAAATAGAAAGATAAAAAGACTTAGGTCAGATCGTGGTGGAGAGTATTTCTCAAACGAATTTGACTTATTTTGTGAGGAACATGGCATTATACATGAGAGGACGCCTCCTTATTCCCCCGAGTCAAATGGGATTGCCGAAAGGAAAAACCGCACGTTGACTGACTTGGTGAATGCCATGTTAGATACTGCGGGATTACCTAAGGCATGGTGGGGGGAGGCTTTGGTAACGTCTAATCACGTATTAAATAGAGTTCCTAACAGAAATAAGGACAAAACACCATACGAGGTATGGATTGGGAGAAAACCATCACTTTCTTCAAATGGTCTTCTCGTTCATCAAATGGACGTTAAGACAGCTTTTCTTAACGGAGAGCTGGATGAGGAAATTTACATGGAACAGCCTGATGGATTTGTAGTAGAAGGTCAAAAAGGCAAGGTGTTAAAACTGTTGAAATCTTTGTATGGTCTGAAACAAGCCCCTAAGCAGTGGCATGAGAAGTTCGATAGAACACTGACATCTGCAGGCTTTGCTGTCAATGAGGCAGATAAATGTGTATACTATCGTTATGGTGGGGGTGAGGGAGTTATTCTATGTTTGTATGTGGATGACATCTTGATTTTTGGGACAAACATCAGTGTGATAAATGAGGTCAAATCATTCTTGTCCCAAAACTTTGAGATGAAAGATCTGGGAGTGGCTGATGTTATTCTAAACATTAAATTGGTTAGAGGTGAGGATGGGATTACACTTTTGCAATCTCATTATGTGGAAAAGGTCTTGAGCCGTTTTGGCTTTTCTGACAGCAAGCCTTCTCCAACACCTTATGATCCTAGCGTGTTACTTCGTAAAAATAAGAAAATTGCTAGGAATCAGCTGGAATACTCCCAGATAATTGGCTCACTAATGTACCTAGCTAGTGCAACAAGGCCAGACATCTCCTTTGCTATGAGCAAATTGAGCCGGTTTACATCTAACCCAGGAGATGATCACTGGAAGGCGCTTGAGCGAGTGTTGCGCTATCTGAAAGGTACCTCGAACTTTGGACTTCACTATACTGGGTACCCGTCGGTGCTGGAGGGTTACAGTGATTCCAACTGGATCTCTGATGCTGATGAGATCAAAGCCACTAGTGGATATGTTTTCACTATTGGTGGTGGTGCTGTTTCATGGAGGTCTTGCAAACAGACCATTTTGACGAGGTCAACCATGGAAGCAGAGCTTGCGGCACTAGACACTGCTATTGTTGAGGCAGAATGGCTACGAGATCTATTGATGGATCTACCTACGGTGGAAAAGCCAGTGCCAGCTATCCTTATGAACTGTGATAATCAAACCGTTATCGTTAAAGTGAACAGTTCTAAGGATAATATGAAATCGTCTAGGCATGTTAAGAGACGATTGAAGTCTGTCAGGAAATTGAGAAACTCCGGAGTTATAACCTTGGATTACATCCAAACAGATAAAAACCTGGCAGATCCCTTTACAAAGGGACTATCACGGAATGTGATAGATAGTGCATCGAAGGAGATGGGTATGAGACCCATGTGAGTTATCTATGGTAGTAACCCAACCTATGTGATCGGAGATCCCGTGAATTAGGATCTGGGAAAAACAAGCCATTAGTTAACTGGAGGAGAGTAATTTCAACCCTCTCTATGTGAAGATGCAATACTCTCAGAAACTGCAAGGCAGGTTGACTAAGGTCTTAATGTGTTCCATTGGCTTTTAGAAGCGAAGACGCTATCCTGCAGAGCGTTCTTGAAAGAACACACCTATATGAGCCCGACTGTTAGTCGCAGTCTATGGAGATCTTGGGTAATCTCCTACTAAGCTCATGAAGAGACCAAGGAGTATGACTTATACGCTCCAACCGAGGGGTAGCCTACTGGCGGCCTAGTATCAGTTAAGTCTTTAAGTGAAGCTTGCTTGCACCAAACTTGCAATTCAAGGCATAGTCCATTGTTCAAGTTGTGAGTAAGTGTAGCTTGGAGTTCTAGGTGGATGTTCAACCTTAATCGGTCTCCATCGAAATACTGATATATAAACAGTACATTGGAATTCAGGCAAATCTCTGTGGGACTTTGAGATCTGGTGGGGGATTGTTGGATTATATGTGGGCCAAGCCCATATAATAAGAATAATTCCTATTAAATCTCAAAGGCCCACTCACGCAAAGGAGGCATGCATGTGACCTTTAGTACCATATTGCTAGTTCTAGGAGAGGAAGACCACCTTAAAAGGGATGGTGCACTCCTAGCCACTTAAGGCATGTGTGGGAGAGAACTAGAGGATAACACGCGCGCGCTCGCTCGCCTCGCCTCGCCGGGCCGGGCCGGGCTGGGCTGGGCTGGGCAGGGCGGGCGGCGCGGGCGCACGGCACCTGCGTGAATGGTCCGCCAAAATCCGCTCCAGGTGCTTGCGCAGACGCGGCTTCCTTTTGCAGTTTTATTTTGCTGTTTTGAGTGGCGGTGAATCCGGATCGGTTACGGTTGCTAATCCGGTTCGGTTATGAGTTATGGAGAACGTGCAGGCGTCTTGATCACGCGTCCTGGTCTTCTATAAATACGGAGCCGCCGCCTTCATACAGAATATGCAAAAATCAATCTAGGGTTTTGCCTCCTCCATCCATTGTGCCTTACCCGACAAGTTTGTAATGGCAAGCCTGAAGGTGTTCTTGATGCTGAAAAGCAGAAAGAATTCGAGACTGCCACTACTCTCTTTGTTGGATGCATTCTTAGTGTTCTTGCTGACCGTCTGTGCGAGGTGTATATGCACATGACAGACGCGAAGGAGTTATGGGATGCACTGAATTCCAAATACGGTGCTACTGATGCCAGCAATGACATGTATGTCATGGAGCAATTTCATGACTACAAGATGGTTGATAACCGTTCTGTAGTAGATCAGGCTCATGAGATACAGGCCATTGCCAAGGAACTCGAACTCCTGAAGTGTGCCTTACCCGACAAGTTTGTGGCTGGATGTATTATTGCGAAATTACCTTCTTCATGGAGGAATTTCGGAACAGCACTCAAACACAAGAGACAAGAATATTCTGTTGAGAATCTGATTGGGTCTCTTGAAATTGAGGAGAAAGCTCGGGAAAAGGACGCTGTGTCTAAGGGTGATGGAGGGCAGTCTAGTGCCAATGTGGTACAGAAACCCTCAAACAAGAACAAAGGGAAATTTGTCAAAGCCCAACAGACAACCAACTTCAAGAAGAAGAAGAACAACAACAATCAGGATGATAGAACTTGCTTTGTGTGCGGTGAGCCTGGTCACATGGCCAAGAAGTGCCCACAACGCAAAGGAAAGAAGGCACCTGTAGGACAGACTTCTAAGTCTGTCAACGTGACCATTGGCAAGACTGGAGATGGGACTGGGTATGGTAATTTACCTACTATTCTTTCAGTTAGTCAATCTACCAATTGGTGGATTGATACAGGAGCTAATGTACATGTGTGTGCTGATATTTCGTTATTTTCTTCTTATCAGGTCGCCCGAGATTCCTCCGTCCTAATGGGGAATGGGTCACATGCTACTGTTCATGGTGTTGGCACGGTAGATCTGAAGTTTACTTCGGGAAAGATCGTGCAGCTGAAGAACGTGCAGCATGTCCCTTCTATAGACAAGAATCTCGTTAGTGGCTCCCGTTTATGTAGAGACGGGCTTAAGTTGGTATTTGAGTCTAATAAAGTAGTCGTGTCTAAACATGGACATTTTATTGGTAAAGGCTATGAGTGCGGAGGCTTGTTCCGTTTTTCCCTATCAGATTTCTGCAATAAGACTGTAAACCATATTTGTGGCAGTGTGGATGATGAGGCTAATGTTTGGCACTCACGTCTATGTCATATTAATTTTGGTTTGATGTCTCGGCTTTCCAGTATGAATTTAATTCCAAACGTTTCCATCACCAAAGGTTCTAAATGCCATAGCTGTGTGCAATCAAAGCAACCTCGTAAGCCTCACAAGGCTGCCGAGGAGAGAAACTTGGCACCACTAGAACTCCTGCATTCAGATCTTTCTGAGATGAATGGCGTGTTGACGAAGGGTGGAAAACGATATTTCATGACATTGATTGATGATGCAACTAGGTTCTGTTATGTGTATTTATTGAAAACGAAAGATGAGGCTTTAGACTATTTTAAAATCTATAAGGCAGAAGTTGAAAACCAGTTAAATAGAAAGATAAAAAGACTTAGGTCAGATCGTGGTGGAGAGTATTTCTCAAACGAATTTGACTTATTTTGTGAGGAACATGGCATTATACATGAGAGGACGCCTCCTTATTCCCCCGAGTCAAATGGGATTGCCGAAAGGAAAAACCGCACGTTGACTGACTTGGTGAATGCCATGTTAGATACTGCGGGATTACCTAAGGCATGGTGGGGGGAGGCTTTGGTAACGTCTAATCACGTATTAAATAGAGTTCCTAACAGAAATAAGGACAAAACACCATACGAGGTATGGATTGGGAGAAAACCATCACTTTCTTCAAATGGTCTTCTCGTTCATCAAATGGACGTTAAGACAGCTTTTCTTAACGGAGAGCTGGATGAGGAAATTTACATGGAACAGCCTGATGGATTTGTAGTAGAAGGTCAAAAAGGCAAGGTGTTAAAACTGTTGAAATCTTTGTATGGTCTGAAACAAGCCCCTAAGCAGTGGCATGAGAAGTTCGATAGAACACTGACATCTGCAGGCTTTGCTGTCAATGAGGCAGATAAATGTGTATACTATCGTTATGGTGGGGGTGAGGGAGTTATTCTATGTTTGTATGTGGATGACATCTTGATTTTTGGGACAAACATCAGTGTGATAAATGAGGTCAAATCATTCTTGTCCCAAAACTTTGAGATGAAAGATCTGGGAGTGGCTGATGTTATTCTAAACATTAAATTGGTTAGAGGTGAGGATGGGATTACACTTTTGCAATCTCATTATGTGGAAAAGGTCTTGAGCCGTTTTGGCTTTTCTGACAGCAAGCCTTCTCCAACACCTTATGATCCTAGCGTGTTACTTCGTAAAAATAAGAAAATTGCTAGGAATCAGCTGGAATACTCCCAGATAATTGGCTCACTAATGTACCTAGCTAGTGCAACAAGGCCAGACATCTCCTTTGCTGTGAGCAAATTGAGCCGGTTTACATCTAACCCAGGAGATGATCACTGGAAGGCGCTTGAGCGAGTGTTGCGCTATCTGAAAGGTACCTCGAACTTTGGACTTCACTATACTGGGTACCCGTCGGTGCTGGAGGGTTACAGTGATTCCAACTGGATCTCTGATGCTGATGAGATCAAAGCCACTAGTGGATATGTTTTCACTATTGGTGGTGGTGCAGTTTCATGGAGGTCTTGCAAACAGACCATTTTGACGAGGTCAACCATGGAAGCAGAGCTTGCGGCACTAGACACTGCTATTGTTGAGGCAGAATGGCTACGAGATCTATTGATGGATCTACCTACGGTGGAAAAGCCAGTGCCAGCTATCCTTATGAACTGTGATAATCAAACCGTTATCGTTAAAGTGAACAGTTCTAAGGATAATATGAAATCGTCTAGGCATGTTAAGAGACGATTGAAGTCTGTCAGGAAATTGAGAAACTCCGGAGTTATAACCTTGGATTACATCCAAACAGATAAAAACCTGGCAGATCCCTTTACAAAGGGACTATCACGGAATGTGATAGATAGTGCATCGAAGGAGATGGGTATGAGACCCATGTGAGTTATCTATGGTAGTAACCCAACCTATGTGATCGGAGATCCCGTGAATTAGGATCTGGGAAAAACAAGCCATTAGTTAACTGGAGGAGAGTAATTTCAACCCTCTCTATGTGAAGATGCAATACTCTCAGAAACTGCAAGGCAGGTTGACTAAGGTCTTAATGTGTTCCATTGGCTTTTAGAAGCGAAGACGCTATCTTGCAGAGCGTTCTTGAAAGAACACACCTATATGAGCCCGACTGTTAGTCGCAGTCTATGGAGATCTTGGGTAATCTCCTACTAAGCTCATGAAGAGACCAAGGAGTATGACTTATACGCTCCAACCGAGGGGTAGCCTACTGGCGGCCTAGTATCAGTTAAGTCTTTAAGTGAAGCTTGCTTGCACCAAACTTGCAATTCAAGGCATAGTCCATTGTTCAAGTTGTGAGTAAGTGTAGCTTGGAGTTCTAGGTGGATGTTCAACCTTAATCGGTCTCCATCGAAATACTGATATATAAACAGTACATTGGAATTCAGGCAAATCTCTGTGGGACTTTGAGATCTGGTGGGGGATTGTTGGATTATATGTGGGCCAAGCCCATATAATAAGAATAATTCCTATTAAATCTCAAAGGCCCACTCATACAAAGGAGGCATGCATGTGACCTTTAGTACCATATTGCTAGTTCTAGGAGAGGAAGACCACCTTAAAAGGGATGGTGCACTCCTAGCCACTTAAGGCATGTGTGGGAGAGAACTAGAGGATAACACGCGCGCGCTCGCTCGCCTCGCCTCGCCGGGCCGGGCCGGGCTGGGCTGGGCTGGGCTGGGCAGGGCGGGCGGCGCGGGCGCACGGCACCTGCGTGAATGGTCCGCCAAAATCCGCTCCAGGTGCTTGCGCAGACGCGGCTTCCTTTTGCAGTTTTATTTTGCTGTTTTGAGTGGCGGTGAATCCGGATCGGTTACGGTTGCTAATCCGGTTCGGTTACGAGTTATGGAGAACGTGCAGGTGTCTTGATCACGCGTCCTGGTCTTCTATAAATACGGAGCCGCCGCCTTCATACAGAATATGCAAAAATCAATCTAGGGTTTTGCCTCCTCCATCCATTGTGCCTTACCCGACAAGTTTGTAATGGCAAGCCTGAAGGTGTTCTTGATGCTGAAAAGCAGAAAGAATTCGAGACTGCCACTACTCTCTTTGTTGGATGCATTCTTAGTGTTCTTGCTGACCGTCTGTGCGAGGTGTATATGCACATGACAGACGCGAAGGAGTTATGGGATGCACTGAATTCCAAATACGGTGCTACTGATGCCAGCAATGACATGTATGTCATGGAGCAATTTCATGACTACAAGATGGTTGATAACCGTTCTGTAGTAGATCAGGCTCATGAGATACAGGCCATTGCCAAGGAACTCGAACTCCTGAAGTGTGCCTTACCCGACAAGTTTGTGGCTGGATGTATTATTGCGAAATTACCTTCTTCATGGAGGAATTTCGGAACAGCACTCAAACACAAGAGACAAGAATATTCTGTTGAAAATCTGATTGGGTCTCTTGAAATTGAGGAGAAAGCTCGGGAAAAGGACGCTGTGTCTAAGGGTGATGGAGGGCAGTCTAGTGCCAATGTGGTACAGAAACCCTCAAACAAGAACAAAGGGAAATTTGTCAAAGCCCAACAGACAACCAACTTCAAGAAGAAGAAGAACAACAACAATTAGGATGATAGAACTTGCTTTGTGTGCGGTGAGCCTGGTCACATGGCCAAGAAGTGCCCACAACGCAAAGGAAAGAAGGCACCTGTAGGACAGACTTCTAAGTCTGTCAACGTGACCATTGGCAAGACTGGAGATGGGACTGGGTATGGTAATTTACCTACTGTTCTTTCAGTTAGTCAATCTACCAATTGGTGGATTGATACAGGAGCTAATGTACATGTGTGTGCTGATATTTCGTTATTTTCTTCTTATCAGGTCGCCCGAGATTCCTCCGTCCTAATGGGGAATGGGTCACATGCTACTGTTCATGGTGTTGGCACGGTAGATCTGAAGTTTACTTCGGGAAAGATCGTGCAGCTGAAGAACGTGCAGCATGTCCCTTCTATAGACAAGAATCTCGTTAGTGGCTCCCGTTTATGTAGAGACGGGCTTAAGTTGGTATTTGAGTCTAATAAAGTAGTCGTGTCTAAACATGGACATTTTATTGGTAAAGGCTATGAGTGCGGAGGCTTGTTCCGTTTTTCCCTATCAGATTTCTGCAATAAGACTGTAAACCATATTTGTGGCAGTGTGGATGATGAGGCTAATGTTTGGCACTCACGTCTATGTCATATTAATTTTGGTTTGATGTCTCGGCTTTCCAGTATGAATTTAATTCCAAACGTTTCCATCACCAAAGGTTCTAAATGCCATAGCTGTGTGCAATCAAAGCAACCTCGTAAGCCTCACAAGGCTGCCGAGGAGAGAAACTTGGCACCACTAGAACTCCTGCATTCAGATCTTTCTGAGATGAATGGCGTGTTGACGAAGGGTGGAAAACGATATTTCATGACATTGATTGATGATGCAACTAGGTTCTGTTATGTGTATTTATTGAAAACGAAAGATGAGGCTTTAGACTATTTTAAAATCTATAAGGCAGAAGTTGAAAACCAGTTAAATAGAAAGATAAAAAGACTTAGGTCAGATCGTGGTGGAGAGTATTTCTCAAACGAATTTGACTTATTTTGTGAGGAACATGGCATTATACATGAGAGGACGCCTCCTTATTCCCCCGAGTCAAATGGGATTGCCGAAAGGAAAAACCGCACGTTGACTGACTTGGTGAATGCCATGTTAGATACTGCGGGATTACCTAAGGCATGGTGGGGGGAGGCTTTGGTAACGTCTAATCACGTATTAAATAGAGTTCCTAACAGAAATAAGGACAAAACACCATACGAGGTATGGATTGGGAGAAAACCATCACTTTCTTCAAATGGTCTTCTCGTTCATCAAATGGACGTTAAGACAGCTTTTCTTAACGGAAAGCTGGATGAGGAAATTTACATGGAACAGCCTGATGGATTTGTAGTAGAAGGTCAAAAAGGCAAGGTGTTAAAACTGTTGAAATCTTTGTATGGTCTGAAACAAGCCCCTAAGCAGTGGCATGAGAAGTTCGATAGAACACTGACATCTGCAGGCTTTGCTGTCAATGAGGCAGATAAATGTGTATACTATCGTTATGGTGGGGGTGAGGGAGTTATTCTATGTTTGTATGTGGATGACATCTTGATTTTTGGGACAAACATCAGTGTGATAAATGAGGTCAAATCATTCTTGTCCCAAAACTTTGAGATGAAAGATCTGGGAGTGGCTGATGTTATTCTAAACATTAAATTGGTTAGAGGTGAGGATGGGATTACACTTTTGCAATCTCATTATGTGGAAAAGGTCTTGAGCCGTTTTGGCTTTTCTGACAGCAAGCCTTCTCCAACACCTTATGATCCTAGCGTGTTACTTCGTAAAAATAAGAAAATTGCTAGGAATCAGCTGGAATACTCCCAGATAATTGGCTCACTAATGTACCTAGCTAGTGCAACAAGGCCAGACATCTCCTTTGCTGTGAGCAAATTGAGCCGGTTTACATCTAACCCAGGAGATGATCACTGGAAGGCGCTTGAGCGAGTGTTGCGCTATCTGAAAGGTACCTCGAACTTTGGACTTCACTATACTGGGTACCCGTCGGTGCTGGAGGGTTACAGTGATTCCAACTGGATCTCTGATGCTGATGAGATCAAAGCCACTAGTGGATATGTTTTCACTATTGGTGGTGGTGCAGTTTCATGGAGGTCTTGCAAACAGACCATTTTGACGAGGTCAACCATGGAAGCAGAGCTTGCGGCACTAGACACTGCTATTGTTGAGGCAGAATGGCTACAAGATCTATTGATGGATCTACCTACGGTGGAAAAGCCAGTGCCAGCTATCCTTATGAACTGTGATAATCAAACCGTTATCGTTAAAGTGAACAGTTCTAAGGATAATATGAAATCGTCTAGGCATGTTAAGAGACGATTGAAGTCTGTCAGGAAATTGAGAAACTCCGGAGTTATAACCTTGGATTACATCCAAACAGATAAAAACCTGGCAGATCCCTTTACAAAGGGACTATCACGGAATGTGATAGATAGTGCATCGAAGGAGATGGGTATGAGACCCATGTGAGTTATCTATGGTAGTAACCCAACCTATGTGATCGGAGATCCCGTGAATTAGGATCTGGGAAAAACAAGCCATTAGTTAACTGGAGGAGAGTAATTTCAACCCTCTCTATGTGAAGATGCAATACTCTCAGAAACTGCAAGGCAGGTTGACTAAGGTCTTAATGTGTTCCATTGGCTTTTAGAAGCGAAGACGCTATCCTGCAGAGCGTTCTTGAAAGAACACACCTATATGAGCCCGACTGTTAGTCGCAGTCTATGGAGATCTTGGGTAATCTCCTACTAAGCTCATGAAGAGACCAAGGAGTATGACTTATACGCTCCAACCGAGGGGTAGCCTACTGGCGGCCTAGTATCAGTTAAGTCTTTAAGTGAAGCTTGCTTGCACCAAACTTGCAATTCAAGGCATAGTCCATTGTTCAAGTTGTGAGTAAGTGTAGCTTGGAGTTCTAGGTGGATGTTCAACCTTAATCGGTCTCCATCGAAATACTGATATATAAACAGTACATTGGAATTCAGGCAAATCTCTGTGGGACTTTGAGATCTGGTGGGGGATTGTTGGATTATATGTGGGCCAAGCCCATATAATAAGAATAATTCCTATTAAATCTCAAAGGCCCACTCATGCAAAGGAGGCATGCATGTGACCTTTAGTACCATATTGCTAGTTCTAGGAGAGGAAGACCACCTTAAAAGGGATGGTGCACTCCTAGCCACTTAAGGCATGTGTGGGAGAGAACTAGAGGATAACACGCGCGCGCTCGCTCGCCTCGCCTCACCGGGCCGGGCCGGGCTGGGCTGGGCTGGGCAGGGCGGGCGGCGCGGGCGCACGGCACCTGCGTGAATGGTCCGCCAAAATCCGCTCCAGGTGCTTGCGCAGACGCGGCTTCCTTTTGCAGTTTTATTTTGCTGTTTTGAGTGGCGGTGAATCCGGATCGGTTACGGTTGCTAATCCGGTTCGGTTACGAGTTATGGAGAACGTGCAGGCGTCTTGATCACGCGTCCTGGTCTTCTATAAATACGGAGCCGCCGCCTTCATACAGAATATGCAAAAATCAATCTAGGGTTTTGCCTCCTCCATCCATTGTGCCTTACCCGACAAGTTTGTAATGGCAAGCCTGAAAGTGTTCTTGATGCTGAAAAGCAGAAAGAATTCGAGACTGCCACTACTCTCTTTGTTGGATGCATTCTTAGTGTTCTTGCTGACCGTCTGTGCGAGGTGTATATGCACATGACAGACGCGAAGGAGTTATGGGATGCACTGAATTCCAAATACGGTGCTACTGATGCCAGCAATGACATGTATGTCATGGAGCAATTTCATGACTACAAGATGGTTGATAACCGTTCTGTAGTAGATCAGGCTCATGAGATACAGGCCATTGCCAAGGAACTCGAACTCCTGAAGTGTGCCTTACCCGACAAGTTTGTGGCTGGATGTATTATTGCGAAATTACCTTCTTCATGGAGGAATTTCGGAACAGCACTCAAACATAAGAGACAAGAATATTCTGTTGACAATCTGATTGGGTCTCTTGAAATTGAGGAGAAAGCTCGGGAAAAGGACGCTGTGTCTAAGGGTGATGGAGGGCAGTCTAGTGCCAATGTGGTACAGAAACCCTCAAACAAGAACAAAGGGAAATTTGTCAAAGCCCAACAGACAACCAACTTCAAGAAGAAGAAGAACAACAACAATCAGGATGATAGAACTTGCTTTGTGTGCGGTGAGCCTGGTCACATGGCCAAGAAGTGCCCACAACGCAAAGGAAAGAAGGCACCTGTAGGACAGACTTCTAAGTCTGTCAACGTGACCATTGGCAAGACTGGAGATGGGACTGGGTATGGTAATTTACCTACTGTTCTTTCAGTTAGTCAATCTACCAATTGGTGGATTGATACAGGAGCTAATGTACATGTGTGTGCTGATATTTCGTTATTTTCTTCTTATCAGGTCGCCCGAGATTCCTCCGTCCTAATGGGGAATGGGTCACATGCTACTGTTCATGGTGTTGGCACGGTAGATCTGAAGTTTACTTCGGGAAAGATCGTGCAGCTGAAGAACGTGCAGCATGTCCCTTCTATAGACAAGAATCTCGTTAGTGGCTCCCGTTTATGTAGAGACGGGCTTAAGTTGGTATTTGAGTCTAATAAAGTAGTCGTGTCTAAACATGGACATTTTATTGGTAAAGGCTATGAGTGCGGAGGCTTGTTCCGTTTTTCCCTATCAGATTTCTGCAATAAGACTGTAAACCATATTTGTGGCAGTGTGGATGATGAGGCTAATGTTTGGCACTCACGTCTATGTCATATTAATTTTGGTTTGATGTCTCGGCTTTCCAGTATGAATTTAATTCCAAACGTTTCCATCACCAAAGGTTCTAAATGCCATAGCTGTGTGCAATCAAAGCAACCTCGTAAGCCTCACAAGGCTGCCGAGGAGAGAAACTTGGCACCACTAGAACTCCTGCATTCAGATCTTTCTGAGATGAATGGCGTGTTGACGAAGGGTGGAAAACGATATTTCATGACATTGATTGATGATGCAACTAGGTTCTGTTATGTGTATTTATTGAAAACGAAAGATGAGGCTTTAGACTATTTTAAAATCTATAAGGCAGAAGTTGAAAACCAGTTAAATAGAAAGATAAAAAGACTTAGGTCAGATCGTGGTGGAGAGTATTTCTCAAACGAATTTGACTTATTTTGTGAGGAACATGGCATTATACATGAGAGGACGCCTCCTTATTCCCCCGAGTCAAATGGGATTGCCGAAAGGAAAAACCGCACGTTGACTAACTTGGTGAATGCCATGTTAGATACTGCGGGATTACCTAAGGCATGGTGGGGGGAGGCTTTGGTAACGTCTAATCACGTATTAAATAGAGTTCCTAACAGAAATAAGGACAAAACACCATACGAGGTATGGATTGGGAGAAAACCATCACTTTCTTCAAATGGTCTTCTCGTTCATCAAATGGACGTTAAGACAGCTTTTCTTAACGGAGAGCTGGATGAGGAAATTTACATGGAACAGCCTGATGGATTTGTAGTAGAAGGTCAAAAAGGCAAGGTGTTAAAACTGTTGAAATCTTTGTATGGTCTGAAACAAGCCCCTAAGCAGTGGCATGAGAAGTTCGATAGAACACTGACATCTGCAGGCTTTGCTGTCAATGAGGCAGATAAATGTGTATACTATCGTTATGGTGGGGGTGAGGGAGTTATTCTATGTTTGTATGTGGATGACATCTTGATTTTTGGGACAAACATCAGTGTGATAAATGAGGTCAAATCATTCTTGTCCCAAAACTTTGCGATGAAAGATCTGGGAGTGGCTGATGTTATTCTAAACATTAAATTGGTTAGAGCTGAGGATGGGATTACACTTTTGCAATCTCATTATGTGGAAAAGGTCTTGAGCCGTTTTGGCTTTTCTGACAGCAAGCCTTCTCCAACACCTTATGATCCTAGCGTGTTACTTCGTAAAAATAAGAAAATTGCTAGGAATCAGCTGGAATACTCCCAGATAATTGGCTCACTAATGTACCTAGCTAGTGCAACAAGGCCAGACATCTCCTTTGCTGTGAGCAAATTGAGCCGGTTTACATCTAACCCAGGAGATGATCACTGGAAGGCGCTTGAGCGAGTGTTGCGCTATCTGAAAGGTACCTCGAACTTTGGACTTCACTATACTGGGTACCCGTCGGTGCTGGAGGGTTACAGTGATTCCAACTGGATCTCTGATGCTAATGAGATCAAAGCCACTAGTGGATATGTTTTCACTATTGGTGGTGGTGCAGTTTCATGGAGGTCTTGCAAACAGACCATTTTGACGAGGTCAACCATGGAAGCAGAGCTTGCGGCACTAGACACTGCTATTGTTGAGGCAGAATGGCTACGAGATCTATTGATGGATCTACCTACGGTGGAAAAGCCAGTGCCAGCTATCCTTATGAACTGTGATAATCAAACCGTTATCGTTAAAGTGAACAGTTCTAAGGATAATATGAAATCGTCTAGGCATGTTAAGAGACGATTGAAGTCTGTCAGGAAATTGAGAAACTCCGGAGTTATAACCTTGGATTACATCCAAACAGATAAAAACCTGGCAGATCCCTTTACAAAGGGACTATCACGGAATGTGATAGATAGTGCATCGAAGGAGATGGGTATGAGACCCATGTGAGTTATCTATGGTAGTAACCCAACCTATGTGATCGGAGATCCCGTGAATTAGGATCTGGGAAAAACAAGCCATTAGTTAACTGGAGGAGAGTAATTTCAACCCTCTCTATGTGAAGATGCAATACTCTCAGAAACTGCAAGGCAGGTTGACTAAGGTCTTAATGTGTTCCATTGGCTTTTAGAAGCGAAGACGCTATCCTGCAGAGCGTTCTTGAAAGAACACACCTATATGAGCCCGACTGTTAGTCGCAGTCTATGGAGATCTTGGGTAATCTCCTACTAAGCTCATGAAGAGACCAAGGAGTATGACTTATACGCTCCAACCGAGGGGTAGCCTACTGGCGGCCTAGTATCAGTTAAGTCTTTAAGTGAAGCTTGCTTGCACCAAACTTGCAATTCAAGGCATAGTCCATTGTTCAAGTTGTGAGTAAGTGTAGCTTGGAGTTCTAGGTGGATGTTCAACCTTAATCGGTCTCCATCGAAATACTGATATATAAACAGTACATTGGAATTCAGGCAAATCTCTGTGGGACTTTGAGATCTGGTGGGGGATTGTTGGATTATATGTGGGCCAAGCCCATATAATAAGAATAATTCCTATTAAATCTCAAAGGCCCACTCATGCAAAGGAGGCATGCATGTGACCTTTAGTACCATATTGCTAGTTCTAGGAGAGGAAGACCACCTTAAAAGGGATGGTGCACTCCTAACCACTTAAGGCATGTGTGGGAGAGAACTAGAGGATAACACGCGCGCGCTCGCTCGCCTCGCCTCGCCGGGCCGGGCCGGGCTGGGCTGGGCTGGGCAGGGCGGGCGGCGCGGGCGCACGGCACATGCGTGAATGGTCCGCCAAAATCCGCTCCAGGTGCTTGCGCAGATGCGGCTTCCTTTTGCAGTTTTATTTTGCTGTTTTGAGTGGCGGTGAATCCGGATCGGTTACGGTTGCTAATCCGGTTCGGTTACGAGTTATGGAGAACGTGCAGGCGTCTTGATCACGCGTCCTGGTCTTCTATAAATACGGAGCCGCCGCCTTCATACAGAATATGCAAAAATCAATCTAGGGTTTTGCCTCCTCCATCCATTGTGCTGCGCCGTCCCACGTAGTCTACTCCGTCCCGTCCGCCGGCGTGCACTGTCGTTCGGGAGAGCAGGTCTCCAGAACCGTCGCCTTCGAAGTCCTGCACCGGGAGAGGGCGAATAAGGTTTTTGGGAAGCGCTCTGCGCGACTGCTCGCTGTAGCTCTGGCTCGTCTTCCTCGTCGTTCGGCTTCGGCGAATCGTCATCGACTCCGTGTCATCCTCACCGTGCCTGCGGCGTCTACATCGGCAAACCGATCAGAACAGAACCATCGGTACGTAACAGTAATGTTCTCCGTATTAGATCTGTTCATGTACAGTTTCCTGGTTTACATGTCTAGATCTTTTATGCCTGTGATGGTTCTGTTATTGTGCGTGCATGATGTCATGATTAATTTATGGAATAAATTGAACCTACATGTGCTTATATTTTCAACAATGGCCGCATAAGACATACACACACGCTGCTGAAAAACTAATTGCACAGATTGAGAACTGAAGTAAAAGATGTGCCGAGAGTACAACTTGACAATAAGAGGCAATGAAACCAAACCGAAAAACACACAAAAGAAGAACTGAAAATAGCTAAAACTTCTTGGATTGGTTTCTAGCCAAATGGCCTTGAGCTATCTCAGATCTGAGCAGTCACATAATGTAACTTCTTGCATAGAGTCTCAACCCAAGAACAATAGTAGCAGAGAAGACCCGAATGCAGAGAAGACGAGATGAAAAAGCACAATCACAGAGGACGAAAACAAGGAAACAAGCTTACTTAGAATGATAAGATCTTGAAATCGATACATAGACATACGCGATTACAAAGGGTTGTTCTCAGCTCATCTCTCTCAATCTCACACTAACTAAATCTCCATACATGCTTGAAATTTAGGAACTCATAGCATATATGCACAACCCACACATACACTCTCTCAAACCATCTCTAAAAATCTCACTCTCATTTCATCTCACTAAAAATCTGCCCAAAGCACTAGAGAGCACCTCTCTATTTATAACCTCCACTAATGGGTTCACATTTCCTTTGCCCATTAAGCTTTTTCGCTTTACCCACTAACTCCAACCATATCCACTTCCTTTAGTGCAGCTTTGCGTATTCACCAAAACACCCCTCGCGCGCCTTCCAAGAAGCTTCCTCATTCCTTGCCCTTCAAGCCACGCAGCCACCTCGAGTCCTCGCCGTCTTCGGCACACCTCGACCGTTCTGACCTCGGCACCGCCCGCGCCTAGTCTGGTCATCCCGTGCCTCGCCACGACTCCACCTCGACGTCCTGCAGCCATCACAGACAAGAAACAAATCTCATAGCACCGCTCGAAATATTGTAACCATACATTAGTATCAGAAGACATACTCAAAACCCAGACCGATCGAAACGAAAAATAAACGACTTAAGCACGTTCAACCTAGCTCGACAAGGTCCGACCGAAACCGACTGCACCACGCAACGACTTGGCTCGAACCACTCAAATCAAAATCAAACTTTCCCGATCACGCGTCAATTACTCATCACAAACATGGGGTCACAACCACATGGTCTCTCAAACACACCCACTGAAATCCTAGCCACCACCTTTCAAAGTCCAAATTGTGCATGCTGGGGCAAGCACAATGATGCATAGCGTTCCTCCTATGGACATGTGGACCCAGTAGAGGTGCTACTATAATTGCGGTGCTAATAAGGATGATTGCGAGGAGAAGGTTGCAGGACGATTGACTACTTTGACTACATGACACGTGCTATGTTGCACTAGCTACTTCAACTCTTCTTCTATTGCATTACGCATCTAGTGATAATGATCTATGATCTCTTACTTGCACGGCTTCCTAGTTTACATGATACGGGTGCCCTATTTTCTCGATGTAGGATTGTTGATAACTTGTGCAACCGAATGAGATTGCTATGTCCAATATATTGCCAATGCAATGATCTGTATGTGTAAACTCACCAAACCACACACTTGATAATCTTCCACATGACCACACAGAAGTGGAAGCAATGCTCCAGCAAATCACCAAGGATCAACAAGAACATTGGTAGAGAGAACGCACAATTCTATAAAGGAATCAACCAGTTTCTTGGAAACCCTAGAACAATGCATAAAACAACCTATTTTCTTCAATAATCCTGGTCTAAGCCAAAAAAGGCATGGATACATGGGTTTACATAGCCCCTAGGGTCGACCACAAGGTATTCAAACTGACTCCAACTCATCCCTACATGTATTGGACTCAAACTCACACAAAAAAAGAAATATAGCTGCCACATTGTTTTAGTCATAGCAGTACAACCACTAGGTTTCTAAGGTTGTAACCTTATCCATTGCATGGGCCTTGGAATAATCTTTCCAACAAGCAGAAGAACACCCGAATCGTGCTCCATTTGTGAAAGTTATAACCTTTTTATTACAGGCCCTATGGGCTGTGCCGAACCGAATTTGAATTGAGTTCTGAGTTAATTCCAAGTTTGAATTCAATTGGACCTGTAGAAAATCCAAATTGGGCTTAGAAATCTTATCCAAAACTTGATCTTTGAATTCTTAGGCTTCTCGCTTTTTTCCTCGCCTTTTCTTCCTTGTTTTTCACGCATGCTTCCTTTCCTCTCCTCTCAGTTGCACAACTCTTCTTGCTTCCATGGGGTCGGCTAGCTTCTCAACTTCACGCTTGATACTTGGTAGATTTTGTTGAGTTATTAGAACATGAACTCCATGCTCTTCCTCGCTTGCATTGGCCCCGTCCTCCCTCACCTCCCCCTCGGCTCCAAATGCTTTCATCTTGTCAAACCTAAAAACATACAAAGTAATTGCATTAGGTAGTAACCAATTCTTATGTAAATCACAAGTAAACCCATTAAAAAATAAATTCACCTGTTGGTTAAGTAATTTGGCTCTACCTCTTGTCATTGGACCCTTATACAAATCATAGTTAACATTTGTACACTTGAAGAGATAATGATGCACTAGTGTTGGGATGTTCTTATCATGCTTCCCTTCTTCAAGAAAAGCCATCCTCAGCTTTTGAAAACCTGACGTACTAAACAAGGTGAGCAACGTATATACATGGTATATGTATCGATCATCCACACTCCTATTTAGCACATTATGATTACCTAAAACTGTACTAAATAAAGAAAACAATACATATGCATGGTATATTTATGAATCAATTATTATGTCATTCTCGTTATTTTGTACAATGCATTTAGCACAATAGTAGCCATAGCATGTATTTAGTGTATAAATTTTAGTACCCCATTCATTTACACTATTCTCCCTCCCATGAGAAAAGTCGTCCTCGACTTTCTAAGTATGGGGACAAGATATTAATGGGCAAACTAGATCAAGTTGTTCAAATATAGGTGAGAACATTTTTTGCATCTTCCATGCTTCAACAGCGCTACTTTGATTACTTGTACGTGATTGTGCAACAAAGGATGAACAATTAGGCTGAAGAAATCTTTCTAAATAGCAAGCACTATTGTTGAAACTCATCTCATTAGGTTCATAACATTGCACAAAAATTGTTTACACAAAATATGCTATTTCAATTCAGCAAAATTATCACATGTAATGCATATTCGATAAACATAAAACTTATCATCTACACCATAATCTATAACCAAATTGAACTTATAAGTGTAGGCATAGGAACTAACTAGTGAGTTTAAGCATGAAATTTCAGTAACATTGTTAATCACATTAGATAGTTCTCTAGGATCATCAAATATGATATAATGCAAAGAAATATTAGAGGATGTTCTTGTAAGAACTTTTTTATGAGCAATCAACTCTACATTATGTAAATTAAGTATAGATAATTTAGAACATGAAATTTTCAATCGAACATATGAGTTCTCACAAAAATTCAACATCAACATTGTTACATTTATATCCTCCTTAGTTAGTATAGGTGCTGTAGGTATCAAATTATCATAATGTAACCACGGAGAAGTACTTCAACCTAACCATGGTTATCTCCTCATCATTCACTGTCAATAATGCTAGTTATAGATCATTCAACTCTTCATCTTCAATGTCAACCTGCACAATGTGAGAAATAACACTGGAAGTAAAGAGTAATTCATTAATTTCAACAATAATCTCATTTTTACTATCATCTACTTCAATCATTTTGTTTAGTGTATCTCTCACTCTCAAATTGGATGCGCTCAATCTCACATATGGTGAAATCACATAGCTTAATCTTTTCAACACTCTCACTCAATTTGGCTATGTACTAAGATGATACGGGGTGCCTGATTTTCTCAACACAGGATTGTTGATAACTTGTGCAACCGAATGAGATTGCTGTGGCCAATACGTTGCCAATGCAATGACATATGACGTGTGAACTCACCAAACCATACACTTGATAATCTTCCACACAACCACGCCGAAGTGGAAGCAATGCTCCAACAAATTACCAAGGATCAACAAGAACAATGGTAGAGAAAACACACAATTCAAGAAAGGAATCAGCCAATGGCTTGAAAACCCAAGAACAATGCTTAAATCAATCTATTTTCTTCAATAATCCATGTCTAAGCCAAAAAGTCATCAATACATGGGTTTATATACCTCCTAAGGATGACTCCAACTCATCCCTACATGTATTGGACTCAACCTCACACAAAAAAAAGGAAACATAAATTTACAACCGTCACATTGTTTCAGTCATAGCAGTGCAACCACAAGGTTTCTAATGTTGGCACTTTATCCATGATGTGGGCCTTAGAATAAGCTTTCTAACAAGCATAAGAACATCCAAATCAGACTCCATTTGTTAAGTTATGGCCTTTTTATTACAGACCCTATGGGCTATCTAGAATTAAATCCGAATTGAGTTCTGTGTTGATTCCATGTTTCAATTATATTGGACTTGTGAAAAATACAAACTAGGGTTGGAAATCTTATCCAAAACTTAGGATTTGGAATCTTGGGCTTCTCCCTTTTTCCTTCTCCTTTTCTTCTTTTCTGTGCATTCTTGTTTTCTTCTCTCAGCTACACAGCTCTTCATGCTTCTATGCACTTGGCCTGCTTCTCTCCTTTATGCTTGATATTTGGTAGCTTTTATTGAGTTATTAGCATATAAACTCCATGCACTTCCTCGCTTGCATTGGCCCCAGCCTCCCTCTCGGTTCTAAATGCTTTCATCTTGTCAAACCTAAAAACATACAAAGTATTTACATTAGGTAGTAGCCAATTCTCATGTAAATCATAAGTAAACTTGTTAAGAAACAAATTCACTTATTGGTTGTTGGAAATAATCATGACATAAAGTTTAAATCAAGTCTAAGACGCAGTAAAATCCATCTCCGTGTATAACTATGTTGAAGTCATGACCGACTTGAAGTCCGAGTATGTATATTAGTAGGAGAGTACTAGCCATATAATGACAATATTTGTAACCAATTTTGTAAGAGTAAACAAGAGAATAGAGAAATTCACAAAAAATCGGCTATGGAGTTGTGGCCAAGGTAAGTTTTTCCCGTATTGTAATGTGTGTGTTTTCTTATGAACAAAGTCAATAATTGATACCAGAGCTCAAGGGATTTGAAGGTAATTTTTTTCCCAGCGTGTTCTCTAGTCAGAAGGCACATCGCCTTTTTTCATCGATCCACGCTCAACAGAGAAAAAGGTGATTCTGAGTCATATCGCCTTCCGTCTTAGAGCCGGGTTCATCTCAGCTCATCTCACACGCGGCGTCTCCGACTCGGTACCTTGTTCCAGCAATATATAGGTGCCCGCGAGCAGCAGAGCTTTCGCCAAGTCCAACTGTCCAAGCAGGAGACAAAGCAGCAGCGACGGGAGCAAATCGTAGGGGAGAGAATATTTTTTCAGCAGTAGTACTGAAGCGAAGAAAAAAGGCAGCAGAGCCACGGTTGTGCTGACAAGACCAAAGAAAAAAGTGACAAGCGGCTTCAGTTTTTTACGTCCGTCCACGCAAAGAAAAAGCCAACGCACAGCACCAGTTTTCTTTTGATCCAAGCCATCAGTTAAAGACGGAAATGGACCCGTCCAACGGTCAACAGCAAAAGTTAGTGTTTTGCTTTAGCCCCTCAGTTCAAGTAAAAAAGCAAAACCAGTGCTTAACAGTTATCTACCCTAAATTTGAAGAAAAGGTTTCGTCCTTCGGTCCATGATAGAGAGCCGGTCTAAGTTCTTGATTGTGTGTAAGATCATGCAGTGTTCTTCAAAAAGTAGTTTCACTAGTGACAAGGTATCATTAGGTGTGATGGTGGAGATGAGTTTTGTCATCTCGCTATATTATCCGATGCTCACGATAAGAAATTATGGCAATCAAGATGAAGGTATACATGAGGCTTAAGCCGAGTGGGAGGTCTGATTATTGAAGCGTGAAGGCAAGAACACTTCCAGCGGTGGTGGCTGAGGCTGTCAGAATCAGAAGTTTTACAAGGAAAAGTGAGGTGTTATAATTGTAGTGATTATGGGCATTTTGCTTAGTATGCCACAATCCGAAGAAGGAGAAAGTGTTTTTTGCTATAGCGCTGAACAAATGAACCAACACTGCTCTGATGTTGAGATGAGTCTGGGACGTTGAGAATATGTGTTCACTGTCCAAACTCGAGTACGTAGTGTTGAGTCTAGAATGTTGAGTAGATGTGTCGCTATTCTGTGTTGAGTATGAGTTGGATAAGTCGTAGTTGAGATCGACTGCTTCAATGAGTTAGAGTCTTTGTATCTAGATGGACCCATACCAGTTGAGTTGAGTTCCTACATACAGTTTGCATGTAGAACGCTTCATGTATAGGCATAGCTGGTAGTTCATAATGCATTGAGACTAACTAGGAGTATGTCGAGTCAAAATTAGAGGGATATTGTTGAAAATAATCTTAACTTAGAGTTTAAATCAAGTCTGAGATATAGTAGAGTTAGTCTCCGTATGTAACTTAAGTTGAAGTCGTGACTAACCTTGAAGTCAAAATACGTATATCAGTAGGATGTATTAGCCTATATAATGAGGAGGCTTATAACCAATTTTGTAAGAGCAAGTAAGATAATAGAGAAAATTAGAAAACTCGGCTACATAGTTGCGGCCAGGGCAAATTTCTCCCATGATAGCTCTGTTTATTTATGCAATGTTTGTGTTTTCTCCTGGGCAAAGCAAACACTGGTTAAGTAATGTGGTTGTAGCTCTTGTCATTGGACCCTTATGCAAATTATAATTAACATCTTGTATACTTGAAGAGATGGATGATACAGTAGTGTCAGAGATGTCCCCATCATTATGCGGTAAATTTTTTTAATTTTCGTAGTGTAGCCTACTTCGGATCCTAACAACTCGGTCATAAGGGCTAAACACTCTTTACATTTCCAATTTTGGGACAGGCACCATCGATCTAAGCCATGAAATTTAAACACCTACATGTTTCTGTTTGTGTATAACTGGTCGATAAGTTTTTTTAGTGACAAACAGTCAAGTTTGATGGAGGATCACAATTAAGTATGGTCTTATATTTTACATATTCAGAACGTAGACTTAATTTCTTCCATAGCCCATCCTGTAGTAGTGTGCTAGCTTTTCGGACAATCCAGTAATATAATTTGTTTGTTATAGGGCCTGTTCTTTTTGGCTGCGGCTTATGGTTTTTGGCTGAATTTTTTGAATTTTGGCTGTTTACGGTACAGATTACAGAGAGATCGATACTCACTTGCCATTTTGGCTGGTACAGATGCTGGGCTTTTAACGTGTACTACGTTTAACTTGTAGACCCCGTCTTGAGAAAATACTCCGTTTAAAAGTTAGGTACTGTAGCGGCTGCCAAAAGCCGGCGGCTTGTGCCCTGCCGAACACCCCCTATGTTTTAGATATAAATATAATAGAGAATTGGTATATTTTAGATATAAAAGAAAAGTGACAATAATGGAAACCATCTGTGGGTCGCATATACAACAAATAGGAACAAATAATTGTCTTTTTGGTTTTGAAATTTTTCACAACTTTTTTTTAGCTTTGGTGCATGATGAGTGCACTCTAAAGGTGAGTGCGTAGTAGTTTTTGCCTAAATAGAGACGATAAAGGTATAAAAACAGAGATGAAATATCGAAAATCCAATTTTAAATTTGGGCCCACCCCTACAACAAGCAGATTTTTCAATCGGGGGTGAGATTTCCGGTACTGGACAAGATTTTGTTTCCGATAACATCAAGTCATCAACTAATCCTCAAAGGCTCAAATAGAATAAGCCCTTGGACATGACCTTTTGTCTGACCTTTTGCATATACAATAGTTTTGATACTAGATAAAATGAAATATTGATGGACGGCAACAGTCTCAAAGCATATGTTTTTTCAAGAGGTCAATGCAAGCAGCATGCATATACACATGTGATTCCTCTTGCAAGTCGCAATATGCTGTGGCTATTGCTGCAACAACCACACAAGCTTCTTCCGTTCTTCCTCAGAAAGTAGGGATATATACATAGCAATTGACACCCACAGTTCACAGCAGTAATACCAAAATAAACATACATGGTTGCACACATAATTGCATAAAGAGATGTGCTTAGTGGACTATGTATGTTCTTATGGAGTGAGGATTAGGTGAACTGCATCCATCAATGTGCATAAGCCCAAATGTCATTGTCTCTTTCACCAAGTCAGCATATCTACCTTGCAGCAATGAATAGGCCAGGGAATTGAAGGAGAAAGATATAGGCCATTACATCGTAAGGTAAGAGAAATTACAGCACGTGTTGTGTAACCAGTCACCATGTTGTCATTTTGAGTGTTCTTATGCTCGTTGGTTGGATCTATATATGTTTGGTTGTAAAGATTAGAGCTGGCCCAAAACTAGTAAAGTATGTAGAAGGTAGAATAGACCATTAATTACATACGTAGAGAATACGTACGTAGAACACTAAATGCATGCTGTCATGCCATGGCATTTGAGATATCGGCGAATGAGACGCCTGCATCTCGGAGGTTGGAACTACCCCATGACAGTGGTACACTAGGAAAGTATAAGAAAGGACTTCGGCTAGAATGATCATCAACGTCCTCACGTAAGTCGGGAGCTACCAAACGAGCCAAGGCATCCAAAACATGTTATGGTTTTGGCGTGACACTAGCAGCATATCACATGTTATGGCGTGACATTGGCAGCATATCACTTATTAGAAATATAATAATTAATTTTCTTATTATTTAAATTTATTTTTATAAATTTATTCCATATATTAGAGATAAGTTCGAATTATTAAGATTAGTCCACATAATATAGGTGCAACTTTCTTAGGGATCAAGTCTATCTATATCTATAAAACGATAGTATTGTATCGTATCACTAAGCAATGAACAATCAAACAATTTTTTAGTATCTCCTTCTAAAGTAAGGCCTTTGAGCCTCTTTATCACGTCAAGAGTCCTGCCAATGGCTAGATGAGGCGAGTGCCGTACCCTTGGTCCTCGGATCTGTACCTAACCACCGACCATATCATTTGGTATCACAGCTAATCATTGCCCCTTCCACCATGCTGGACAGCGAGGGCTTCGATTCCATGACAATCACAACATGCTGGGTGGCATGTTGAGATGCTTTGTGTTCCGGGGGAGGAGAGAACCTATGCCGGGAGCAAGGAATGTTCTACCAATCTACTGGCCTTGACAACAACCGCGCCAACTACGACTTTGGCCAAGATGGAGGAGTAGAAGGTGACACTTGTCTTCGCTAACATGTCTGTGCCGCCACTTCCATCACCTCCTGTAACATCCTAAAAATTTGAAATTTGAAAAAGTGAAGCTTTTGAATTATTTTACAACATGTTCTCTTGAAATTTGAATCTTCTTTGGTGTTTCTTAAATTTTTGTTGAGGTTTCAAAAATTGAAGAGAGTCATGAAAATAAAACTAATCTTAGTAAGACCATAAAGGATATATGCAAATGATAGAAACTTAAAATTCCAAATACGAATCTGAAAAGATGATCCAGTACAAAGAGGGAGAAACTTGAATTAGGATGTAAAATATCTTTTTAGAGATAATAGCACAAATAGCAATAAGAGTAAATGAATAGAATACAAACAAAAATATGCACATATACAAATTGAGCATGTGCAAGGGAAAGATTAGTAATATAGGAAAATACAAACATGAGAAATTATGTGGGCAAGCAAGAATAAACAAAAATATAAAAGTATGATTTCACAAATGCACATACAAAATAAAAATAAAAACAAAAAAAGAGGGGATGCTTTGGCCGGCCGAACCGACCCGACAACCCAGCCAGCCTGCCCCTGTTTCCCCGTCTTCACCCCCCATTCTCCCCCCCCCCCCCACCCCCGAGGCCGCACCGCAGCCCTGCTCCCTCGCCTCGCCTCGCAGCCCAGCCCGCATCTCTCCCTCCTCGCGCGCGCGGACCAACGAATCCCCACTTCGGACCGCCGGACATCGCCGCTCCCAACCATCGGACCCGCCGCACGCCTCTTTTTCTTGCCCGCGCCAACGAGCTCTGCCACCGCCCCTCTTTTTCTCGCCGCCTCCCTGCTCGGTCGCATCACGCGCGCGCGGCTCCAGCTCCTCTCTGCCGCTCAGCACACGCGACGCCATCATGCCGAATCCCCCTAACAGATCCTCTGCTTTGCCGCCGCCTGCACCGCCGCTGCCCCGCCGCTTGTCGATACGACCGAACGAGCTTCCGTCCCGATGCCAGCTCCTCCCGAGTGGTTATAAGCACAGCCGAGCCCACCAACCTCTTCCCCACACTCCCCACGTTCTCCCACAGCAAGCAATCGGACGCCGAGCCCCCAAGTCACCGGCAAGCCGCCCTTCTTCCCCACGGACGGCCACCAAGCTTCCCGGCGACTTGCGCCGAACTAGTCTAATTCCGCCCATCCGAACCATCCCCAAAGAGTCCCGAAGCTTCTCCCGGGCTCGTCCGAGCTCCGCCGAGCCCGTACCCCGCCGGCGACGAGCTCCCCTCCCCGCTCACCGCCGCCGCTCGCCGCTGGCCTGCTCCGAAGCTCCCCGAACCCCACTGACGCTTCCACCAGCCTCCACAGCCCGCGAGCAACGCATTTCCGACGTCGCCTTCCCTCTCGGGCCACCCCCTCGCCGGCGACGTTTCCGGCTGTGCCGCCCTCAAACTCCTCTGTTTCGGCTCCCACCTTGGCTCAACCAGCCTTGTTGTCTCCTTCTGGTCAGGTAACACCCGAATATGAGTTGGCTAGCACTGCGTGCATTCACCCAGGTAGCCCAAGTTCGATCTGTCAGCCCGCCACTGATAGTAGTTTAGGTTTAGTATTTTGCCGGCCGACTGCTGCATATTTGCCTTTCGCATCCCTAGCAAATCACGAAGCACCAAGGGTTCTGATGGCTAGCTGAGTGTAGCGACAAGTTTAGGTCATGTGTTCAAGTCCCCCTGAGGCCATCTTTTCTTGTTATTTTTGTTTTTGTTTTCTTTAGCCATTCCAAAAACAAAATAACTAGGAAAAAATTAGGGAAAATCTAAGGACAAATCCAGGAAGGCTGATAAAATTTAATTAGGGTATAAATGAGAATATTTGAAGATGTAAATTTGAAATAGTTCGTATATGATTAACTAAAATGGTTTGAAAAATTATCTAAAATACTAAATAAAAGACATTGGTAAAGAAAAGCAACTTAGGATAAATAACCAAATGAAGATTGCTATTAGTTAAAATTAAGATATATGCCCAATATTTAAAATACTGCTATTAGATAAATCCTAATGGTAGGTTTTACTAATTAGCAAATATTGGAAATATAACCCTGTAAAACAAGCCTTGCTCGATAGATAACTTTTAATTAAAACTAAAATGTAGGGACTTTCTAAGTAAATGTATATATATAAATATCTATATGTATATAAGTAAATAAGTGGTTAGAGAAATGTGAATAGCATGAATATAGCCCACTAGTAAATATAACAGTACAATTCTTGCATTCACCGTAGACCTTATTAAAACTATACATACATGTAAACACTAACATTAAAATACTGCCAATCATGAAATCTTAAATGTTAACCTTAGTTAGTGTTGGGAAAAAATATCATCATGTATAGCAGGCTCGAGTTATAAAGGGATAAAATATCAGTATCAGTAATTTTCAAAGAGTACTCAAATTAAAAGGTCATAAAAATATACAGATGCTAAAATATAATAGCCCTAGGTCATCAAGCATCGAAACAATCTCACAGATATATATAGATACATAGATACTCTAAAGTAAACATGTAACTATTAACACGAGTAATTAGGGTCACATAAAATGATGCATACCAAGCTTGGCTTAGATGGCTAAGTTTGAACTAAAATTTGAAATGAAACTAAGCTTAATGGTAGCTAAAGTATAAGCAGGATAAAAATAGTACCATTAGGTAAATCTTAACACTAGCTTTGATACATAGTAATATTAAGCATGAATGTACATATAGCAAGCTGGGACTCATATAAATGGACCCTAAATTCAAATTAAATCTAGACGAGTGATAACTGGTAGTACATAAAATATCATACCATAAGATGCTATAAACATAGACAATAAGATTAAATCGGTAAGCTAAAATTTGCAGACATATTTATATATATATCATATACCCTGAAAATTAACGCTCGACAAAATAATACCCAGCTAGACCCCTATTCATAGGTCCAAAGAAATAATAAAAGCAATTATTAATAACAAGATCAAATCATCGTATTCTACCATTGGCCTTGCCCCCAAATCACACGAATCACCCATTAACTCAAAGTAAAACTAACTTGAGTTTATTCAGATTTATTTGGATCTTTTGAGTTACTTGCTTTTATTTGGATTCAGTCGTTTGCCGAGTAATTAGAAATCGGAAGTCGTGAAGATTTAATGGATCAAGCGAGATCAAGCTTGAAGTGAAGATAGAGACCAAAGGATCAATAGAAAGCATTGTGTGAGCTCAAGACCGCGGTAAACCGCGCCAGGCGAGTCAATACTTTGATCATGTTGAACCTACATTTTCTGCAAATTACTTTGGTTTAAACTATCAAATTGCATGCTGTTATTTTATATGCAAATACATGTTTAATTTAAGATTCTAGTTATATGCCCATTATTTAGCATGATTAATATTACATCTCCTTTGGAATGTTTGAATGTGTGAACCATGTCGCCCTAGCAAAATTATAAAGGTAACTTTTCAAAACTAAGTCCGTAATTATACGACATGCGTAGTATTGCTTAGATATTCGGAGGCACTGAAATGCCCCAAGCATCAATATCACTTTTAATCATGAGAAACTGGTTTGGGAAGTCATGGTGGTAATGACTGGTGTATGTTGGATATGGTTATTTTATATTCCCAAAAACCTCCAATTGCTTATTTATCTGGGCGGATGGTTTGGGGGTATGGCGCAGTGGTGCACGAGAGTGTGGTTTGTGGTAGAACTGCCCAGATAACCCTAAGGACCGAATCTTGTCATGACCTCCTGTGTCAAACAAGTACAACCACAAGTCTGTAAAGTACAACTTGGCCTAGTAAATTTACCAGACCTTGAAAATCACCGTCATCGGTGGAGGAGATGAGGTAGTGCAAGTGGCGGTCTGGGTGACGGCTTGAATGGGGCACCCGTAGAGGGTGAAGTTCTTCTGCGGTGGGCTAGTAGTGTGGATAGCCAGCTACTAGACGCATAGGAGGGGAACCCCCGCACAACCTATGAGACCTGCCGCAAGCGGGACAAGCTCATAGGGGTGAGATGATGGAAGGGGCGAGGTACTTTGAACGGTTACTGTGATGGTTTGCTCAACTGCACGGCTAAGGAATCGTGTGGGGCAACGAGTGAACTGTCTCTTGTGGGTAAAGTGTGCAAACTCTGCAGAGTCAAAACTATTCGAATAGCCGTGCCCACGGTCAGGGGCGGACATGGGAACTTAACCAGATATAGTTCTATTTCAAAAACTTTGTGGGTGGAAATGGAAAAGTGGAGGGCAGTGGAAAGCTCTGATTTGAGTTGTCCTGGGTGTCGTCCCAGTGGTAATGTAAGCGGTTATAACGCTGAAATGTTAGCATATGGTGCGGATGCCATGTAATGGTGGATGGAATCTGGATCGCTATTATTATTGCATTCCTTTACAAATTATGTTTTATGCAAATCTGCTAGGTCTCAGGAAATTTTTATGTATTGTATTTTTAAATAATGATGGCATTTTTCACAAAATAAAATGTCAAGAAATATAGATGGAGTCGTAAGAAAAGAAGAGGGTTGTTGGGGTAACCGCATAAAGTTGTTGGTGGGTTCATGTCAATTATAGTGGTGAAAATGATAGTGTGGATTCTGGGAGAAATAAATTGGTGGAGCCTAAATGAATATATAGGCTAGATAGATGATTTAAATGATTTTTGGAGATTTAGGGAGTGCAAAGGTAATTGCTGGATTACTACACTGATGATTAATATAAATTCTTGGAAGATATTGGCGATAATGGGAATTAATAGGATTGGATTAAATATTACATGGAGGAATTGAATTTCTGAGAATATTGGAGGATTCATAACAATTAGTGGATTATAATCTTGATAAAGTGTATTCTAGGTGGATGTATACTAGTGAGTCGTAGATTTGATCATTGATGTTTTTGGTGGAGGTATACTTGTAGATTAGTTAGTGATAGATAATGGAAAATGAGATTGATTATTGGAAGAATGAATTATGGTTTTGAATCAATAACAAAAGGATTGAATATGAATGATTTCAGTGGACTTAAAAGCAATGGTGTTAGTTAATCACTGGAATTTAGAAATGAAGAGTAGATGATTAATAACCACAAGATTAGATGGTTAGGAATTTAGAATACAAAAGATATTGGCGGATCTAAAATCAAGGAGGACACTCACTGCTTGGAGTCTTAGGCAGCAATTGATTGGTGGATTGGATAATGGATGATATATGATGTTTGGAGCTTTAACAGCACGGAATATAGAAAGGTTGGGTTCGGTGGATCAATTAAATGATGTCGCTCCCTGTTAGACTCTTAGATAGCAATCAATATAGAAAGAGTAAGATCGGTGGACTAGTCAAATGATGCCACTCGTTGTTTGGAGTTTTAGACAGCAGTCCATAAAGAAAGTGCATTTTCGGTGGATTAAGTCAATTATGGCAATTGTTGTGTGGAGGTTTAGATAGCAATAATAACACTATGGTTAAATAACAATAATGCTACTAAAAGCGATTTTTGGCAAATAAAATAACCCGAGCCTCTCCTTTGACAAGCCATGCATACTATTTATTTGCATTCTGTGTATTGGCTTGCGGAGCATGGTGGATTGTGCTCACACTCGCTTTCGCGACAAATTCAGAATCAGGAATCAGATCACCTCGCCTCAGCAACACGATTGGACATGCTGGCAGAGAAGATGAAGATGTCAAGGGCTAGGTTGCGAACCTCCAGTTGGCTGCCTGTGGGCATGTCCTGAAGGTCCCACCTGTGTGCTTCATTCCGCTGCTGTAATTTATTGATTTCGGCCTAATCGGCCCATGAGTAAGTCTACTATTATATTTACGCTTCCGCATGATATGTATTTTGATATTCATTACTGTAACTGTGAGCACTATCTACTGATCCAGGGAATAGTGCAGTGAAATCACAGTGGACTCCGGATGATAAAATCCGGGTCCCTACACCTCCAGAACTAGAACCACAAACAATGCCACTCCGGCCGTCATCACCAACGCCTCCTCAGTGGGGCAGCGCTGCCCTTGGATACATCCCTGGTCCTTTTGTCGAGGAAGTGGGTTGCCACTATTCAACAAAAGTCTATTCTGCGTGGCTGGCCACTACTACAGAAATACTATTAGTAGACGCCAAATCACAGACGGTTTGACAAAACCGTCTGTGACGTACACTATCACAGATGGTTTTAATTTGGAGACCGTATATGTTGTTGGTGTCGGAAAAAATTAGTATCACAGATGATTCTTACCGATGAACCGTCTATGATACTGGAATATCACAGACGATTTTTTTATTAAAAAACCGTTTGTGATAATCTGTGAATTATCGCAGACGATTTTAAAAAAAATCGTCTGTGATAAGCTAATTATCACAGACGGTTTTTTTAAAAAACCGTTTGCGATAATCATTTATTGCGCCGCTCAGAACCGCATCTATCTTCATTTCGATCCAGATCTAGCCGGTGCTGCACCTGGAGGAGGCAAGGCTTTCAGGCCAATTAATTTGGTGGGAGGAGGCAGGAGAGCTTTGAAGATTCATACGTTCCTGGTTGCCCTAGATATGGTTAGTAATGAAATTTATTTTTCATTGCATTACAATTTAGATCTAAGTTTTGGTGAGTGTTATTGAAGAAGGTTTGTATCTACTTGACCATACATGATCAGTTCCCATCATGTGGGAGGCAAAATTTGTCAAAATTATTGGTTATAAGTGGTTCGTCGATCGCTAGGGATATAGCTGTTGTGTTTATAATATGCATTAAGCTAGCAAAGCCTCAATGCATGTGCTTTATATGTATTAATTAATTAATTTAATTTTTAATACTAAGTTGTTATATATATGCATAACGTAGGACCAAAACTGGATGTATGCCACAAACCGTGTGAGTGAAGAGTACATTAATGGCGTGTCTGCTTTTACAAGAACTGCTGAGGAGGATATGTTGAATAAGGGGGTGGAATATATGTACTGTCCATGCACTGACTGTGAGAATTTAAAGATGTTTAAGAACCGAGAGCAGATTGAAGCACACTTGATTCGGAAGGGTTTCAAAAAGGGTTATACGTGTTGGATCAGTCATGGCGAAGTCAATGATATGCCGCCGGATGACATAGCCGGTGAAGTGAATGATATGCCGCTAGATGATGTCGATTGTTGTTCGGATTCGGATAGGTTGCACGATGACAATCTGGAACAGATGCTTCGCGATGTAGAAGACAACTATGATGAGAGATAGTATGTTAAATTCCGGGGCTTGATGGAGGACTCAGAGAAACCTTTGTTCACGTGCTGCCGGTCAAAGTACACGAGGTTGTCGGCTGTGCTTGAACTGTTGAAATTGAAGGCAAGCAACGGTTGGTCCGTGAAATTGGCACATCGCTTCCTAAAGATGGTTGATTTTCCCGACACCATCAACACAGACGGTGTCCAAATTAAAACCATCTGTGATAGTGTCGGTCACAGACAGATTTTTCAAACCGTCTATGATTTGGCATCTACTAATAGTATTTCTGTAGTAGTGAAGTGAATTGACATGTCGGGCTCTTGCAGGAAGTGCTGAGTGTAGAATCTTCCCAGGGATCGTTCTAGGCAACTAGGGAGAAAGATATACTCTCTGTGGCTTTGGGAAACAAGGAGCACCCAGGTCGTACGAGAGGCCTTAGGCTTGATATACTCTCCGTGGCTCTGGGAAACAAGGAGCACCTGGGTCGTACGAGAGGCCTTAGGCTTTATGTTCCTTGGAAACATGGTTTCTCAGATGACTCCGAATTGTATCGGAGTAGAAAGAGAACCAAAGTGGAGCATGAGGCACGGCTATGAGAGGAGATCAAGGAATCTCTTAGAGAGGAGCTAACTGATTACGTCAGAGATGAGATGCGAAGATATACAGAAAATCAGCAGGCTGCCACCGCTGCTCCTGTGCTAGCCAGCCCCCCAACCGTCGAAGTAGTTGTGCGTCCAATCCTACGACGGAAAGCGAGGCCAGATTTCTTGTGGACGACATCCTGGTAATAGTTATTATCTCTGGAATGCTCGATCCGTTGATAGGCCTATTGGAGTAGCTAATTTTGTATCGTTATGTAGGAGCCTACGAAGTGCAAACTCCAATGAGATATGCCTCCGTTCCCTTGTGTGCTGCTTGGGGCCAGGCATATCCGTCTACTCACGGGGCCATGGTGCACTATACACCTTTAGCACTAGGCTTCGGAAAAGTTCATGTGGATGGTGTGCATGCCAATTTCGAGGTCGTCCTACTACCGAAGCCCCGTAACGACGAGCTCGTGACCCTAGGGCAAGCCATTGGAATATTCATCCAGTGGCCCAAAAGCGACATCTACCTGGAGGCTTCTTCACCGGTGGCAGGTCCACAAGGGCAGTCCGAACCAGAACTACATGCACTGGTGCCATCTCCACAAGGCCTATCTCCACCACCGCTACCTGCACCGGTGCCATGTCCATAGGTGCTACTCCCGGTCAAGCAATTGCACCGGTGCTACCTTTACAGTCGACTATCATGAAGTCGACCTACAGCCGAGACAGCAGGGGCAAATCAAAGAAGACTGATGATGATATCCTGTACCTGCCATTGGCCCGCAAATTCATGCTAGGCGAGCCGATGATCGTCCTGGAAAATCGCCTCATAACCCTAGGACTTAGTTGCTAGAGATTACACACTTGGTATATGAAATAGGCCAATAAGCCATAAGGAGAACGACGCTCAGGTATCATTGTCAAATTCAGGCATTTATAGCACGAAGTTCATAATTGTGTCTTCGCGGTGACCTTTGAGGATTTATTTGATCTTTTCACGCTCAACGCTCTCGACGTCTCACTCATTCGATGCTAGACGCTGTGTGTACAATCACAGCCTCCGTTCATGTAATATCGATATATGCCATATATAATTTGTTGTTTTTCTATGTATATATATACATGGTGACTGAAGCTAGATCATCCAAATCACCAATTGGTTTTCTGGACCCACGCTTAGTCGCCATAGATACCATCAACGAGGATGCATCCTTTGTCGAGAGATATATTACAACAACACTACTAGCTCACCGTCATAAGGAATTTGTACTTATGCCCTACAATCAGGGGTTCCATTGGATTTTAATTGTAATTATACCAAAATGGAACAAGACAATATACCTTGATTCCCTAAGTAAGAACAAAACCGACTACACAATTATCGACCAATTACTCGATAGGTAAGTACATTTTCTCCATACATAACTATATTGTACTCTTTCTTTCCTTCCGAATGACTAAGCTAACTTTTTCGAATCATGAAGGTCGTTCGCCACGTACGTTGCAGAGACACGTGGCTCGACGGAAGGGGCCAAGCCGTTGCAACATGTTCGAAATTTTTGGGTATTCGCTGTACACATTAATTAATCCTATACAACACTTGGTAGTAATGTCTCTTGAATTAACACATTCTATTTTTTGCAGTGCCACCAGCAATAGCTAGGCACCACGTGTGGATTCTACGTTTGCCACCATATGAAGCTACTACTCGATTCCTCGAAGATCACCAATCCTAAGGTCTGTCAATCTTCCCACAATTATTTCATACTTATCAGGTTATATATGTACGCACATTGATATTCCTATCAACAGGCTACGCCCATCCCTACAACTGCATTGCAACAGCCCGACCTTGCACGAATTTGAGGAGAGTGCGCGTACTTTTTGCTGGCTGGAGTCATAAAATCAGATAGGGAGTTCCACAACGTACAATGCTTTTTTGTTTGGGATAAGATTGACCTTGATTGTAATTGTGTATTTGTTAATGAGTATTTTATTTCATTTCAATTAATTGATTTGCGAAATGGATGTTTTATATTTGTGAACTGAATTGAGATGTGAATTGGATGTATACATGTACATGTTGATCTGCTTGTTTCAGAGGGCATGGCTAGCATTTCCTGAGGCTAGCCAATAAACAGAAATAAATTTCGAGGTAGAAGAGAATAGCACAGATGATTTTTAACTAAAAACCATCTGTGCTAGTTAATAGTCACAGATGGTTTTTAACTAAAAACCATCTGTGCTAGTTGATATCACAGACGGTTTGTAATTAAAAACCGTATGTGATATTTACCTCGTATCATTACTGACCCATAAATTCAGACGGCTCACAAAACCGTCTGTGATGATATTTCTGAACCGTATGTAATACGGTTTTTGTAGTAGTGGGCCGACAACATGCCATAGACGAAGTGGAGCATAACGGCTGAGTGGCTAGCACCTCCATCTCATCCTCCCCACCATCATCAACTTCCGTGGCAGTAAGGGCATCCATGTTGTTCTATATTGGTTGCTCATGCCACCAGCGCCTTCCTCGACGCCATGTCATACTAAGGCACTTTTTCTTGGGCTTTATATATCAAAGTGTTGCTAATCTTCTCTCAAGTGACCTAGCACTGGTATTGGTCAGTCCTATCAACATGGAGAAGCGAATGTCTCTGTCCGTAGCTGCCACCTGATAGCTCAAGGATGAGATGTCTCACCACAAGGAATGAAATGATATGGCATGACAAGCCATAGCATTGGCAGCATATCGCGGATTAGGAATATAATAATTAGTTTTCTTATTATTTGGGTTTATTTTCTTTTAGGTTTACTCCATGTATTAAGGATAAGTTTTCTATTATTAGGATTAGTCTACTTAATATATGGATAGATTTCTTAGATAATGTCTAGCTATCTTTGTAAAAGGGACAATATTGTATCATTATCATTAAGCAATGAATAAAAAAAAGTCTTTAGTCTCCCCATTCTTTTAAAGGAAAATTCGATATATGCCATCACTTAGTGCCCCATTTAGAAATGAGAAATTTGATGATTTGTCTCACCTTTGTTTACAAACAGCTCATTTGCCCTATAGTTCATATTAATTGATTATTTGCCCTATCTTTCAATTTCTAGTTGATCATTTGTTCTCTTTGCATTTCCAGGCCATTTTCTATTTTGGCAAAGGTAAATTACTATGAAAAATGACCAAACTGCCTCTGCTTTACCTACACAAACAACGAACGCCCCAATTCAGTCGCATTTCAGTAACAGCCTCTCTGGGTAGCTTGGCGGCAGGCAAAATAATATTTACCCGAATGGAGAGAGAACCAACAGCATGACCAGGTACAAGCTCCCAGAATCGAGCTTAGCATACTTCAGAAACATCCTCGCAAGCAGTCATCTGAGGAATAAAAGCCATTGCAAGCGTCTGAACGCAGTTTTGGAGCCCTGAAAACGAATAGACTATACAAACCATATTTACCTACCTATCTGCAGCACTTGATGAAGGCTGAAGGTGGCACATTGCCAGGTGCAATTTGCAGTAGGATATTACCAGTAGCTTTAAACAGTGGCAAAACAAGCACGAACACTGCCACTGAAACAATTCCCAGGCACAACACTTCCGCATTCTCGACCATGTGAGTAGCAGTAGAAAGTTTCTTTTAAAAAAATGTTTAGCCAAGAGTCATCATGGTACACAAAGAGCACAGGAAATCTCTCAAAATAGATTTACCCCAACGAAAGAAACCAAGAAGCTAATATCAAGCCTGCACTGAGAGAGAATTGACAAATGTCAATTAAAATAAACGGGCAACAAGACAAAAATGCAAAGATATTCCGAGGAAACATGCATAATAGCAGTTGCGCATGTTTGTACCTCCGAACTGAATCTGCCAGAACATGCAAACTGACAGTGTGATAATTCATATCCTCTGCTTTCCTGTAAACTAGCATAATAAACAACAATGTGTTCACTGATCAGTCCATGTTTCAATTCTAATGCTTAGTGGGGAAATATGTATACACTGGCATTTGTACCAGAAATAGCTAGCACACTTCCATACCTATGTTAACACGAGCGTAGCTCCGAAAGAACCAAACACCAAGTAAATTAACCAAAAGGTTTGTGACAGCAGAAACAATGAGGTAATGCCTGAGATATTTTTTAGGGGAAAAATAAGTATTAGCACAAACAAATCAGATAGATAGCTCTTCAAACAAAGAAAGAGAGGTACATTAGAAAAACCCCAACAAAAGAGAGGTAATGCCTGACCATAGGAACCTTGTTTGATTCAATGAAGCTACTGCGGATTGCTCTCACCGGAGACCGCCGCCTTGATGCGCTCCGCTGTGCACGCGATGAGGCTGTTCACCATCACCACCGACCCCAGCGAGAGCTTCGCAGTGGGGACCGAGTCGACAAGTATCTGGAACGCCACTGTCAGGAGCGACCCACCGGAGCCAACGCCGTCACGCCGCCACAGAAGCTCATCACCATCCTCTCGACCAGTTTCAGTATGCTTCTCCTCCCCTCCAAGCTCGTGATCACCGCAACACGAGCAAGAGTTTGGTCAAAGCAGGGGTAGTTTGGTTATTTTCTATAGTAATTTATCTTTGCCAAAATAGAAAATGGTCTGGAAATGCAAAGAGAAAAATGATCAACTGGAAATTGAAAGATGGGACAAATAATCAATTAATATGAACCATGGAGCAAATGAGCTGTTTAGAAATAAAGGTGGGGCAAATCATCAAATTTCTTATTTAGAAATATGCCACCGTTTAGTTCCACTTTCGAAATATGCCATAGTGAAGTGCGCTTGTTCATAGAGTGCTGTTCATAGAGATGCCATTACAGGGGATTTCAGGCCATTTGCACCAAATACCGCCTTTGTATTTCATTGCATATTTTTGTATAGATCAATCTACCCTTGGCCTCTCCCCTTCAGTCCCTAGTCCCAACCCGTTCAGTCCTTCCATCTCACCCAAGCCATTTCCTCTCATTCCCATCTTCTCCCGAGCAGGCGGCCATGGTGGCGTGAGTGCCTGCAGCCCCCATCCCCACTGTCCACGTGCACCTCCCCTCACCTCTAGCCGTGCTGCAGCGGCTAAATCGGCTCCCTTCCTCGAGCCCTAGACCACGAGGCGGCGCTAGGAGGCAAGGGGCGAGGTGGCGACTTGGGCCGCGAGGATTGTTGTGTGGAGCCAATATGGAGTCCCTTCCCCCGGATCCCCTCTCTCGTAAGTGCCTTGAACACCATTTCTTATACATTTGCTATTGGAAATTACAGGAGATGGGCCTTCGTATACAATAATTGTCGGGGGATTTGCTCATGTGCCCCAAAGTTTAATGGCGTTTGCTCATTTGCCCCATGATGTCTCACTGACATGTAGGCCCTGGACCCGCATGTCAGTGAGACATCATGGGGCAAATGAGCAAACGCCATTAAACTTTAGGGCAGGGGAGCAATTTTTCCAATAATTTGTCTGCCCCAATGTTTTGCAAATCTATCTATCATGTATCATGTGCCAGCTCTAATAAATCCTTATGATCTGTAGCCTTAAGACTAAATTTTTTAGTAGGCAAAAACTACATTCCATTCTAGTTGGATAAATCATGGGAAATTTGATATATGCCTTTCTGAATAGGATTGATCGGAGAGCGGTGTTTCCATTAGAAATTAAAGTTGAAGGCTTTTGCACAAAGGAAGTGGATGGTAGGAGAGTGTACACCAAGGGCAGAACACTACAATGGCTCGTCGAGTCTAACCGTTTCTCAATGCAATCGCTTATGCAGTCTTTATGTAGCGAGGTGTCGTGGGGCAATTCACAGACTGCTACTATGTGGTACTATGACAAAACACAGGGGCAGATGTTAGGTTGTTGTCTAACTCGCAAGTTTCTTGTATGTTTGAAATGTACAGGGATGGTAGCAAGTTGAAACTTACTGTGGTTGTGTTTGATGATGGTGTAGCACTGAGCTGTGGTGCAGAGCCAGAGTTAGCATGAGAGTCAGTTGGTAGTAAGAGCACTAACAGCATTGAAGCCCTAGGACCAACTGCTCTATTTGATGATCCTGATGAGTATGTAGGCATCGATGATGAGCACATATATCATGATCCCGAAGAACAACCTATCAATGGTACAACCATACATGAGAATGATCCTGTTGTTATTCATGATGTGCCCAATGCTACTGAGATTGTGCCTTTGGAAGCAGAAATAAATGATGTTGATCCTAGTGAGTTAGTAAGTACATATGACCCTAAGAGCCCTATCGTACAAGAGAAGGCTTTGTTTCCTAATATGGTAACTTTTAGGAAATCAATTAGACAGTATGTTGTTAATGTTAGAGATATAGTAGGACTCGGTATTAGAATTAGAAAGGTTCTAAAGATAGAATCCGATATCTTTCATGATTGTAATCTTCTCATGTAACAACCGCCGCTATTCTCGGCTATTTAACAGAGATACGCGGCCTCCACAAGAGGTGACAACGCTTCTGCCAATTCACATGGTATCAGAGCCTTCCTCCTAACACATCTTCCAGCCGCCGCCATGAGCGCATCTTCTTCTGCAGCTCCGGCCGGAGTTTCACCGTTCGGTGTTCCGGTGACCGAGAAGCTTGGCAAGAATAATCACTTGCTATGGAAAGCTCAAGTTCTTCCGGCCATAAGGGGAGCCCAGATGTTTGGCTACCTCGACGGATCCGTTCCTGCGCCAACAAAAGAGATTGAAGCTAAAGATGGCGATAAACTCGTCAAGGTACAAAACCCGGCGTACGCGCAGTGGGTTGCTGCCGATCAACAGGTGCTCGGATATCTGATGGCATCTCTCTCGCGCGACATCTTGATACAAGTGGTGTCGGTGACAACAACAGCTCAACTCTGGAAAGCCATCGAAGAGATGTTCGCCTCCAGAACTCGTGCGCGAGCGATCAATACACGCATCGCTCTTTCAACCACAAAGAAAGGTAACATGAGTGTGAATGAATATATTACCAAGATGAAATCGTTGGGTGATGAAATTGCAGCTGCCGGCAAACCACTTGATGATGAAGAGATGGTGGCTTACATACTCGCCGGACTTGACGCTGACTTCGAGCCAGTGGTGTCGGCATTGGCTGCGAGAGTGGAACCTGTTACGGTGGCTGAACTCTACTCGCAACTGCTCGGTTTTGAAGTCAGATCTGATCTTCGGCAAGGCGCATATCAAACCTCGGTAAACGCTGCTGTGTTTGGGCGCAGCGGGAATCAACGTGGCCGAGGCCGTGGTCGAGGCAATCCATCTGTTTTCAGTCACGGTCGTGGCCGCAACGGAGGACGCAGCCAGTCTGGAAACCGTGGAGGAGAACGCCCGGTTTGTCAATTGTGTGGTAAGACAGGACACACGGTGAGTATTTGTTGGCATCGATATGATCCAGATTTTGTCCCACAAGAGAAGAGTGCGTCTGCTGCCACACATACTGCTACACAGTCCTATGGAGTTGATACAAATTGGTACGTTGACACGGGCGCAACAGATCACGTAACAGGTGAACTAGATAAGCTGAGTGTTCGGGAGAAATACAATGGTGGAGAACAGATCCATACAGCAAACGGGACAGGTATGCGTATTAGTTATACTGGTCACACTCAAATTCGTACCCCTGATCGTCCTCTCTATCTAAATAATATCTTATACACTCCTGATGCCAAGAAAAATTTGATATCTGTTTCTCGCCTTGCCGCTGACAATCATGCCTTCTTTGAAATTCATCCAAACTTCTTTTTGATTAAGGATCAGGTCACGAGGAGAGTTCTTCTTCAAGGCAAGCGTAAAGGTGGCCTATATCCATTACCTTCATCATCACCATCTCAAAAACAAGTCTTCAGTACCTTCAAACCTACTTTGTCCAGGTGGCATGATAGGTTAGGTCATCCATCCAATGCCATTGTTCGGCAAGTTGTCTCTAGAAATAAACTTGTGTTTTCCGAAGAGTCCAATAAAGAATTAGTTTGTAATGCCTGTCAACAGGCTAAAAGTCATCAGCTTCCCTACCCTAAGTCTTCAAGTGTTTCCACTGCTCCTTTGGAACTTGTTTTCTCTGATGTTTGGGGACCTGCTCCTGATTCAGTGGGCAGAAAGAGATATTATGTCAATTTCATTGATGATTTTAGCAAGTTTACTTGGATATATTTGATTAAACACAAGTCTGAGGTTATACAAAAATTTCAAGAGTTTCAAGCTCTTGTAGAAAGACTTCTAGATCGGAAAATTATTGCTATACAATCTGATTGGGGAGGAGAGTATGAGAAATTAAACTCCTATTTCTCAAAGTTAGGCATTACTCATCGTGTTTCCTGTCCTCATGCTCATCAACAAAATGGAGCCGCTGAACGAAAACATCGACATATTGTTGAGGTTGGTCTATCTCTCCTAGCTCATGCTTCCATGCCTCTCAAATTCTGGGATGAGGCATTTGTCACAGCCACTTATCTTATTAATCGCACACCTAGCAAACTTCTTCAATACTCAACACCTTTGGAGCGATTATTTGGCCAAAAACCAGATTACTCACTTCTTCGCGTGTTTGGGTGTGCATGTTGGCCCAATCTTCGTCCCTACAATCCCCGTAAACTGGAGTTTCGATCACAACAATGTGTTTTTCTTGGCTATAGTCCTTTACACAAAGGATTCAAATGCCTTCATGTATCCACAGGCCGTGTTTACATATCTCGCGATGTTATCTTTGATGAAAATATTTTTCCCTTCACCAACCTCCACTCCAATGCCGGTGCCCTTCTCCGATCTGAAATTCTCCTTTTTCCACATCTCCTTCCCATTACTGATCAAGGGGGCAAAATATCATGTGATCAGTCAACTAATGCGCATATTAATTCTTCTGATGACACTAATATTCCTGGTGTAGTTGTGACAGATTCTGAAAATTTTGGTGGACATTTCACGCAAGAACCACATACAATAATACATGAAACACCAGGTCAAGCTGATGGCGCAGGAACCGAGAACGACAATGACTTGATTGATCTGCCTGGAAATAATGGGGACCTGACGGACTGTCCTAACGTGTCGAATGCAGCTCCCTCGGCTTTATTTCCTCCGACGCTGGGATTGGAGTCCACAGTGCCTGCGTTCAATCCTCCGCATGAAGGTGGTCCCGCTGAGGCTGCGTGGCAGGGCGAGACAAGTCCTACTGCGTCCGGCTCTGCACTCGGCTTTAACTCGTCGTATGGAGGCGAGACAGGGCGCGGACTTGCGCGTACCGTGGCGACAGACACGCGCGCTGTGGCGACAGACGGAGCTGTGGGATCTTCTGCGGAGGCTGAGGTATCTGGTGCTATGAACCGGCCGCGTACGAGGGCGCAGAGTGGAATCAGCAAGCCAAAAATCTACACAGATGGACAAATCAGATACTCCTACTTTACGACCACAGGTGAACCTCAAACAATTGATGAAGCACTAGCAAATAAAGAATGGAAACAGGCTATGGATTGTGAATTTGATGCTTTAGTAAAAAATAAAACTTGGCATCTTGTACAAGCTGAACAAGAAAAAAATATAATTGATTGCAAATGGGTTTTCAAGATCAAAAGGAAAGCCGATGGGTCTCTTGACAGGTATAAAGCACGTTTAGTTGCAAAGGGATTCAAACAAAGGTATGGAATAGACTATGAGGACACCTTTAGTCCTGTAGTCAAAGCTGCAACCATACGAATTGTTTTGTCTATTGCAGTAAGCAGGGGATGGTGCCTACGGCAGTTAGATGTTCAGAACGCGTTTCTTCATGGTGTTCTTGAGGAGGAGGTCTATATGAGACAACCACCAGGATATGAGGATCAGCAAAAGCCACATCACATATGTAAGTTGGATAAAGCTCTTTATGGTCTAAAACAGGCCCCTAGAGCCTGGTTTGCTAGATTATGTCAGAAATTACAACAGTTTGGCTTCATTGCTTCTAAGGCGGATACCTCATTGTTCTTTTATAACAAGGGTTCAGTTACAATATTTTTGCTAGTATATGTTGATGATATTATTGTTGCTAGCTCATCACAAGATGCAATTACTGTTTTACTCAAAGATCTTGCGACTGATTTTGCGTTAAAAGATCTTGGTGACTTGCACTATTTCTTGGGCATTGAGGTATCCAAAATTAAGGATGGTATATTATTATCACAAGACAAGTACACTTCGGACTTGCTAAAAAAGGTCAATATGATGCATTGCAAGCCAGCTATCACACCATTGTGTACATCTGAGAAGCTTTCTCTACAAGAGGTGAAGCACTTGGACCTGATGATTCCACCAAATATAGAAGTGTGGTTGGAGGACTTCAATATTTAACTCTCACCAGGCCTGATATATCTTTTCCTGTGAACAAGGTGTGTCAGTTCCTTCATTCACCAACCACTGTTCATTGGACTGCTGTGAAACGAATTCTCAGATATCTCAAACATACTCTTGGTACTGGATTAAAAATTAAGAGAAATTCATCTACACTTGTTAGTGCATTCTCTGATGCTGATTGGGCAGGAAGTATTGATGACCGACGCTCTACCAGCGGGTTTGCAGTTTTCTTAGGTTGTAATTTAGTCTCCTGGAGTGCACGCAAACAAGCAACTGTATCAAGATCCAGTACCGAGGCAGAATACAAATCACTAGCAAATGCAACAGCAGAAGTAATTTGGATACAAACTTTGCTACAAGAATTAAAAGTTCCAAGCCCACCATCAGCACAACTTTGGTGTGATAATATAGGAGCTACCTACTTGTCTGCCAATCCGGTGTTTCATGCTCGAACAAAGCATATTGAAGTTGACTATCATTTCGTCCGTGAAAGAGTGGCACAGAAATTATTAAATGTGCAGTTCATCTCAACCAATGATCAAATTGCTGATGGTTTTACAAAAGCTTTATGTGCTAGAAAACTAGATATGTTTAGATACAATCTCAACTTATGTAAGTTATGATTGAGGGGGGATGTTAGAGATATAGTAGGACTCGGTATTAGAATTAGAAAGGTTCTAAAGATAGAATCCGATATCTTTCATGATTGTAATCATCTCATGTAACAACCGCCGCTATTCTCAGCTATTTAACAGAGATACGCGGCCTCCACAAGAGGTGACAACGCTTCTGCCAATTCACAGTTAAGACTGGCTTCGAGATCGGTAATTGTAAGAGTGACACTAAAAGATTCATAGCACAATGCAAAGCAGAAAATTGTAACTGGCGCATACATGCTTCTAGGCTTCAAGATGGACGTACTATAATGGTTTGAGGTGTCTATTTCATATTTTATGCATGTGTGTGGAATACGAAATTCTGTGAAGTTGGTAATAACTTGTCAATGTTTTATAATGTGTAGATAAAGAAGTTTCCCTTTGAACATGAGTGTTCAAGTACTAAGTTGTTAGACGGTAAGATGGCTACGCAAGACTGAGTTGCAGATCGACTTGGTGATTGGTTAAAGGATAACCCAATTGCTAGTGCAAAGGAAGCTCAAAGCAAGCTGCAAGGTGATTACAGCATCAAGCTAAATTATTCAAAGGCTTGGGCAGGAATGAGACTGGCTCTTGATCAAATCCATGGTAAATATGAGGAGAGCTTTCAAATGTTGTTCAACTGCAAAGCTGAGTTAGAGGAGAAGTCCCCGGGGAGTATAGTGGAGATTGACCTCAGGAAACATGGCAACAAGATGTGTTTCAATAGAGTTTTTGTTGCACTAAAACCATGTATAGATGGTTTTCTAGCTGATTGCAGACCTTACATTGGGGTAGATTCAACTCACATTCATGGAAGATACAAGGGCCAAGGGACTGGGGACCGAAGGGGAGAGGCCAAGGGTAGATTGATCCATATGAAGATACACAATGAAATACGGTGGCAGTATTTGGTGCAATTGGCCTGAAATCCCTCGTAATGGCATCTCTGTCAACAAGCTCAATTCACAATGGCATATTTTGAAAGCGGAACTAAGCAGTGGCATATTTCTAAATGAGGCACTAAGCGATGGCATATATCAAATTTTCCCTTTTTTTAAAATTAGACCTCAGAGTCTCTATACCATATCAGGAAAGAGATCTGCCAATAGCTAGATGAGAACAAACACCCTACCCTCGATCCTTAAACCTATAACTAACCACCAATCATATCAAAACCAACTTGTAGAAGTGTGCAATGCATCGAGACTAGGGGTTCACAATCCTGATTGTAGAGTTAGTTATTGTCATTTCCTAGCATGGAATGCTTAGACTGGGAACTATAATTTTTTAAAAAAAACGAGGGGAGGACGCTAAGGTATTTTTTTCTACTTAAAATATGTAGAAAGTCATTCTGAGAAAAAAAAGGAAACTAGTGGTACTTAATCAAGGAACTAAGCTATACAGAGCACACAAAAAACATGAGAATATAAAAAGGGAAATAAATAGTCCATTCATTTTGTTTTACAAGGAATATCATTTTCTACGCTTTGTTGCATAATACAATGTGTGGATGTAAGTTTATTGATGTTTTTCCTTGTTTATCCTCATCCATCACATCCTTTTTAGTACCCATCTCCCCTGTATATATCATACTGGCAAACTATCCTCTCTCCTATTTCCATGGTATTTAAGATGAGACAACATGGTTATTTTCTCTTCTCTTTGTCTTAATTTTATAACATTCTTAATCCTTGTGCCCATGATTTTTTTTTAAAAGGATCCTTGTACCCCGTCAAAACACGCCTTGTAATTTGCGACGGAGGGAGAAATTAAGAATGGCCCAAAACAAACCCAGTTTTTTTTAGATAAAGGATAGAAATATCCGGCTTCATCTATCAACCGATAGAATCAGGCCAATTATTACAAAAGGTAGCCCAAAGGCTGGCCCAAAAGCTGGAAAAGGTTCCAACTTTACAGCAAAACACATGGAGAAATAAAACGCAAGTAAAGTTTTGACTAAGAAAAGCCAATAAATCTTGTTGATAACCATCCATTGGAACCGAAGAATTGCAAAGCTGACGACTCAAGATGTTGCCCAGCTAAGACCAAGCGATCCCGTAGATCATCACGTCGCTGCAACTTTGCCCACTGTCGGAGCCAGTGAGTTCCCCTGAATAGTACCTGCAAAAAAGATTTTGGTCTACATTTGTCAAACCCAGTTTGCAGTTTACTTGTTTGATTGTGGCTCGTAGTGCTTTCAAAATAATTAGGTATAGAAAGCCTATTGGATATTTCGATTTCTATATAATTTTTTTTGCAAATCATCAAATAAAAAAGTAAGTTAGGTTAATTGGTGGCTACTTTTTGGTAGCATAACTATAATTCGTAAATATACTTCTTATCAATATCTGCCGTGTCATGTGACATATAAGGTGCTCCTAAGTAGAACCTTCTTGGAGGTTCTTAACAAACCGCAACATTTCCCTAAAGACTATTCTTTAATAATTTTGTTGAATTCCATATGTTACATAAAAAGGCTTATATCCAAGCCAATTCTAGCGAGGAGCTAGATGCTCTCATTTTGACGGAGGAGGCTTTCCCACATGTGTATGGAGTTCCATGCACCTTATGCACTAAACAATGTGCGTTCAGATATGCGCTTCCTCTCCCCCTCCAACTAGTCTATTTTGCAAACACACCCTCCCTCTCTTTTCCTTCTCTTCTCCCCTCTCTCCCTTTGTCTCCCTTCATCTATTCCCTTTCTGATATGGCCAAGAGTATGAATACTACATTGATTTGTACTTCATCCATGCAATCTGAAGTTACAAGGCCTAGTAGCTCTGAATTGCGTAAGGAGAAAGAAGCAATCGGTTATGGGAGAATGAAGAAATATCCTAGTTTGTGCGGATACTTATGTGATTCCTCCTTTTTGTAATGCAAACAAGCCAACAATGCATGGAATTAAAGATGTGGATGGTAAAGAAAGAAAGCTAGTTTGGGTAAAGAGGAAGACACAAGATCAATCAAGTTCTCGTGATTGCAGTTCTGTCCATACTGTTCATGAAGATTGCAATGCCAATTCTGAGGTTTCTAATGCACACAAAATACATATTTGGAAAGATAATGAAGTCTAATTTCCAACGAATCAAACGGCACATGATTTGGAGCTTCCTACACAAAGTTATGGTAACTTCATTGCTTGCTGCACGGGGTGTCCGGAGAGACGCGCGAGACTTGCCAAGTCCGAGCATTGCAATACAAGAAAAGGGTAAAATCTGACCCTACCATGGCTTTCCAAAGGATGAGAAGGACTCCTTTTCAGGTTCCAAACGGATTTAGAAGCCCCTTGAATAAGAAAAGGAAACCTATAAAGATTTGAATTCAATTCGGATTCGGTTCGGGTCAGACAGAAGTCCAACATTAAAACGCCCATAACTTTCACAAACGGAGTCCGATTTGGGCGTTCTTGGACTCGTTGGAAAGCTATTTTGAAACCCTATACAATGGATATGGTGCCAGCCATGGAATCCTCATGGTCACATCGCAAATTAAGAGAAAATCCAGAGGTAGCAGTTTAGGTATTTCCTTTTTAGTTCATATTGGAGTTTGTTTCGGCCTTAGGCCAAGTTGTGTGTGAGTTTTAGTCAAGGCCATGCATTGTGCACCAATATAAGGCTAGGGCCTTAGCCCCATTGTAACTTAGGCTATGATATGATAAGTTTTTATGCTTGTGAAATAAAGGAGAAAATCGCCATGATGGTTGTTGGCGGCCAGATTGCGTGCTTGCAAGGTTTTCTCATTTGGAGTTTGTTGAGTTGGTGCAAGGCAAGAATAGGAGATTCTTGAGATTGCCCATCGAATCTACAAGGTTCATCTCTTCTAATTCGTGTCTTCTTGCTGAATTCACGGTTTGGGGAGTTCGGTGGATTGCTTCTAGTGTGCACCTTGCATACTAGTGCAAATTGCCCTTATCAAGATTGTTGGCTGTGTCAAGACAAAGAGAAAGAACCTTGCTGAACGTACCGAGAAAGATCGAGCCATCCCTACGCATCAACTAATCCTTAGTTGGTTCGTATCACTTCCACCTCTAGTTGTCACCTGAGCCACGCATGGATGGCGGCAGCTTACCATGTCCACGACGACATGGTTTCCAATGAGGTTTGCGTGGTTTTCAACAGGAGCGGTGAGGTTTGGAGAGGTTTTTGGCGAGTTGTGGTGGGGTTTGGGGAGGTTTTTGGTGAGCAGCAAGGTTTGATGAGGTTTTTAGCACGGTTTTCAGGGAGCAGTAGTGGTGTAGCTTCTAGCGATGGCATTAATTTAGGGCGGTAGTATGGCTCAGTGGAAGAGGGTGCCATTGGCTTGGGAGCTGAGAAAGAGAGGAGCTCGTAGGGTGGCTTAGCGCGGCGTGGTGACAAACGGTGCGCGCGGGTGGCGGCCAGACCCGGGAGGAAGAGAGAGAGGAAGGGAGAGTGAGGGGGAGAGGGGAAGGAAGAAAAATGGGAGGCTGTTTCTACAAAATGGGAGAGCAGGCGGAGAGATGAGCATGAATTTTGGAGTTGGTGCATGTAACTCTTCATTTGTTCAAGGCTAGCTATAGGTAGCTTTGGTTGAGGTGTCTTGAGTTCTTCATAGTTTCTACCTACTTAAGTAAGCTTATGTAAACAATATATACCATTTGCTATTGGTTGTCATCCTAAACAAATAAATACATTAGTTGTTTCTGTTATGGGAGAAATTAAATTACATATGAACTGAATCTTCGGTCCCCTAGTTCACTTTGAAAATGTTTACTTTTATAAAAATAAGAGTTGGTGGTCATTGTCCATTCTCTCTATAGAAAAGTACCCCTTAAAATTAGAGATAATTACCTGCAATACCATCTAAAGGGAGTTGGTGAGTAGTATGTTTGTCCCTCACTCTCCCACCTCTAAAAAATCGAGCACCCACATGAGGACCCTTCTGCCTTGTGCAATTTTTTCAGCAGCTCCTGCCGTTTTGTTTTACCTCCAACGTACATCCAAAAAATCTGCTCAGGCATGCACACAGCACGCTTCTCCCATCCCCACATCCCACATACCCATCATGCTCCTGTCCACATGATTCCCCCAATAAAAATTGTATCAATCGCCACCCCCCACTGTACTAAACTGTCACCCCATCTCTTTATCCTGAAATTACGCTGCCACCACCCTACCTCCTTCCTGTCCACCACCTCTCCTCGCATCCATGCCAGCATGGCAAAGCCGCCATTGTTGCCCACCAGGGAGGCTGAGGTGGAGCAACGGGGCAGTGCTGAGTCGAATCAATCGAGACCCTCCCAATTTGCCTAGCCCGTTGCGCATCTCTCTCAGCGAGGCAACTCACAATGCCCACCCATCAAGGTGTCAACCTTGACGCTAGGTCCCCCAGTTGATCAATAGTGCCAGCATCATCATCTCCCACCAGTACTCCACCTCCCGCTCCTCCTCTCGCCTGTTTTTGGACGCACTATCTAGGTCTACCTTCAGCCCTTGGATATTGCCACCAACTCCACCTCCCACCGGTCACCGCCACCACCAGCTCCACCTCCCAGTTGTCTCTCTCTCCACAGCCATCACATCCCTCTCCCACCACTCCATTCGCAATGTCTTCCTCCTCCAACCCTAAGTTAACTTCTTCTCATATCTGGGTGAATGAAACCATGGATTTGCAATTGGTAGTATGGATATTCAATTTATGTCTTATGAACCATGAATATTCAATGCCGAGGTGCATGCACTCATGGAGCTCAAGGCAGTGCTAGACCCGGTGGGGCACACGTTGGCGACGTGGACGCGCAGTAGGGACCTATGCGGCTACCTATGCGGCTACGGGGAATAGTTCAAGGGCATGGCGTATGACGCACGTAGATGGGTAGCTACCATCTCGCTATAGGAGAGGGGGCTCATGAGGAGCATCTCGCGATGGTAGTGATACTCCAGGGCCTTGCCGGGTTGTACCTACACTACAACGAGCTGGGCAGGGTGATCTCCCACAAGCTCGGTGACCTCCTAGAACTCGCGGAGCTCTACTTTGGTGTGAATAACCTACTTGGGAGCATCCTCGTGGAGCTCGGCCACCACAGTAACCTCCAAGGTGAGTGAGTTCTTAGCTGGTCTTAAAGCTGACTTGAATTAGGGAAATTATTTTCGGTGTTGTGTTTTGGCTAATTTGTTCTTTGGTATTTGCCATTTGTATAATTTAAATGGATAAGGGTTTAGGTTTTTGGTGTGTGCATTTCTATTCCTCAATTGTTGTTTTGAGCTCAAGTTCTTATTCTTGATGTCTGCATTTGATCACATTTCAGTATAAGACCTATACCAAACACAACTGGGATTTTGCATAGTGGATTTCGGCTTGTTCTTACCTTTATGGTGGCTCACAGTCCCAACTTTCTGTTCTTCTTTGGCTTGGAGCTTTGAATTGACAGAAAGAAAGCTTATGAGAGGTTCTTATGTGCTCAAATGTTCTACCATGTTGTCACTATTCTTATCATATTCGTTCTAACTTGTGCGCTTATTTTGTCTAAGGAGTGTTAATGATTGCCTGCCTACACCTATGAAATATCAAAAGTTTGAATTTTTCTCAATACAATTTGGCCTATGTGGATATGCTTGTATGTCTATCTTGATGTGTGTATTCTACCTCTAAAATCCGATCCTTATTTTGTGCTTTTTGGTGGTTTCATCTTTCATTTTTGGTATTGACACAAAAGTGGTTTGGATTCTACTCATCAAGGAATTGGGTCTCTATGTTGGCATTGCTTCCTTAGTGGTGTTCTATACTTGAATTGTCCCTTCAGCTTTCCCCCTATTCTACTGCTCATAATGACTATTACTTTTCTGTTCACTTTAGGATTTAAATTAGGCTACCAAAACGTTGATTACATCAACCTACCAAAAGTTAATTTGCAATGATAGTTGTTCCCATCTAAATATCAAATGACTGAAAAGGTTGTGATGTTTTGTACAGTCCTGCAGCTTGGTGACAACCAGCTCTCAAGGAGCATCCCAACTCAGCTAGGTTAGCTTAGGAAGCTCATTGTTCTCTCATTTGGGCGATATTGGCTTCTCTTGGGGACTTGCCGGAGTTGATGCGGTTGGACTTGAGCTCCAACACCTCTTCGGCTTGATCCCTTCCAAGCTTGCCGGGATAACATAGCTTTCTACATTAGATCTCATGAATAATACACTTTCAGGAAGTGTTCCTTCTGGTAAATAGTCCTCAACCATAGTGTTCTTTTTACTATGTCACATTTTTTATGTCATCTAAATTGTCTCCATTGATTGTTGTAGGTCTGAAGAAAATGCGTGAGAGATTTTGGTATGATAGCAATTCAGAGCTCTTGGAGTTCAATTTGATTTGCTAAAAGCCTATCCTACCAACGACAATGACAGCAATCAACTTGCTTTCTCAAAATTCCAGGCATTTACATCCCTTCATGCTTATTGGCTTCCCTTTGTGCCATATATGTGGACTAGCTCTTAAGGTGCAGGTTGGAAAGAGGTCTAGGTTGGTAATCAGGCTATGCAATATGATAACACTGAAAGAAAATAGGATAATTGAATCTTGGCTCATCTCTTCTGTGGAATTTTCTAAACTGTCATTTAAGCATCTCCATTTTAGGTATTAGATGTGTATTGGAGGATGTGGCTAAATCAGTTTATCTTACCAAATGAAAACAATAGCAGACTTGTCTTTCTCTGAATTATCTATTGTTATGTTCTCCTTCCATTGCAGGCACTGATATGACATTGATAACACCACCTTATCTTTATATGAATTCCAATCTACAATGGCCATTGGATTATGTTGCATCAGATATGTGCATGGGATCCCATATTACTACTACTTAAAAATACTAGTTGGCGGTAGTGTGTTCTTCCCTTGTTCACCATCCCTCGCTCTGATCTCTTTGCACAGGCCTCCTTCTGTCTAGCAATTTCTTCCCCGTCTGTGACACCTGAACATTGACACAGTTAAGCACTTGCGATATTGTTTTACTTCAAATCCGTTAGAACGCCTGAGGTACCTACTTCAATGTGTGGATCAAAATTATGAACTTAAGTGTAGATGAACCGACTATCTTCATTGTTCAGTAGTTCTACTGAAATCTATGATAATTTTTTATTTTCTTTTTCATTTTTGGAAGTGCCCTGGTGGAGAGAAGATTGCAATAAATACATGTTGGGTCCACATCCTGTACTTATCCTCACCTAATCTCTGATCTCTCTATCATCCCCTTATTCTCTCACCAGCATCTCTCTCCCCAACTGTGCGACATTTTATTCCGACGACCGTGCGACATTTTATAGAAAAATATATTTTACCTGAAATGCTAGAGATGATCTTCTTTTTCAGAGTTTTACAAGAGAATGTATTTATCAGAGTTTTACAAGAGAATGTATTTATACTTGCATTTTAAAAAGGTTGTTATGGATCAGAATTAATGCAGCTGCCTATTGAGAGATTCCTTCACATGTTCCTGTACTGTTTTCTTCTTTTTAATTTTATTATATGATTTAAGTCATATTTGATAATATGTATTACCTTCTTTAGAACACTGCTGTAATGTACAATTATCTTACTAAGTAAAGGTAATGCATAACAAAACTAAACAAAAACACTGGCCTGTAGAAAGCGTCTAAGGCCCTATTCAAAAGAGCTTTTTTTGAGTGGCTTATGGCTGAAAAGCTCTGTGACTGGCTGAAAAAACACTGTAGCTGACAGAGACTTATTTAGCATAATTAAATTTAAAAAATTTAAAAATAGGAAAAAAACATGTTAGCCCACCACGTATAATACAAACAAATACGAAAAAAAGAACCGACAAAAAAGCTCAAAAAACCAAAAGTATAGAAAATGACGAAATTTATGAATAGTGCAAAATAAGCCACAAGCTCAAGCCGAAACGAGTGAGGCCTAAATTGGGTGTTTCTCCATTGCCATGCCAGACCTGTGCGTACCGTCTTGCATAAATTTATATCCTACTCAATGTGACGGTTGGGATCTGACAGCAACATCTCACCAAACTAAAGGTGCCTTTGGTTGAGCTTTTGGGAGCTACTTTTGCTTCCAAAAAGCCAAAAGCCAACCAAAGGGGTGGAAACCAGAAGCTGCTTTTTTAGAAGCAGCTACTTTTGGGTAGTACAGTTTTGAAAGCACCTTGGACCCTACTTTTGGCTTTCTGCTTTTTGAAATGATGAAAATAGAGAGCTGTTTCACAGTTGTTTCAAGGAAAATAGAGATAGGAGGTAAGTTTTATACTTGTTTGAACCAAACAGCTTACAGCTTTTCCACAGCCCACAACCTACAGCAGCTTTTCCACAGCCCACAGCTCACAGCAGCTTTTTCAGAAGCCACAGCTCAACCAAACACACCCTAAATTGGGATCAGGTGCAGTCTGTAACAAAATTGTGAGAAAGCATTATTAGAGATCATACCAATGGCAAGAGGGCGGCCACGTTGTTACATGCTAATGCATGACGTTTGTGTCTTGGCATGCAAACATGTTACGTAAGGGATTGATTTCCTGGCCTGTTACGCTTAGATATGTCAACTCATGACCTCGACATGTTAGAAATATCGTTGTACTATCTATAGTACAATCATGTTGCTAATCAAATATATACATTCGAGAAAAAGGTAACTGAAAATAAATTTCAACCAAAATTTCACGGACAGTGGGCCTTCATTATATGTATTATAATGCTCATTCTCTGTATGGCCATGATCAATTTCAACTATAGTACTGAAATTCATAATTTAAAAAGGACTGATGTTCAGGTTTGAATGCAAGTTTGTCTTCCAAAAATAAAAAATATTGTTAGCAGTAACCTTCTTTACTTGTCTCGAAAAACAAAATTGAATCTTTTCTATACCCATTGGTCTATTTTATTTCAATATTTCTATACAAACGTTATATTTTAATTATCTTTTTGTACATGCAACATCGATCTGTTACATCATTTACAAGGTTTTCTTTTTGAAAATTTCACGTATTCTAGTAATTAAATGTGTTGGTCATTTCACTAATTGTTATTGTACATGTACCAGGATTCATAAGGTTTTCTTTTCAAAAGTTCAGAAGCAATTGCTTTCTGTTGCAGTTAAGTCTTTGCTCGCTACTGGTGGGAGCTAGGGTATTAATTCTATCCCAACTACCTAGGTTTGATCTCAGGATTGACATGGTATGTTATATTTATTTAGAGTACACACATGTATGTTTAGTGGGCCGTGGAGCCTCCGCAAAAATTTCTAGCATGTGTGCTGGACTTGCATATATGTATGTGCGTGTATAGCGTGGGTGGGATGTGCGTGTAATGTGCACCCTCCATGTACTCTCTCCAAAAAATGGTAAAGACAAATGCATCATTACACTTACGTTACCGTGACTTAATTTGAATCATTATAGCGGAGACAAAAATGTGACTCTTTCATGTCGAAATCGATCCCTCCATTAATTTTCCTTGTGTCACAGCTGTAGTTACTTTAGTACGTACGTGCATGTGTACCACAACTATGGTGTCAAGCAAACTTAATATCCACAACGAATGGTCATTATTTCATGACCCTTATTTGTATCTAGCACAGCAACTTTAATTTCTAAAAGTGGGGGATATACACATGCATGTTAATATTGACAACGAGGACACATGCGACAGCGATGAACCGATAATAACATACTGCACTACCTACGGACAAGGCCCGTCATGCCATGATTGGGAAAGGAGCACAGACAGGTGCGGATTCAATATACCTTTAACAGTCTAGGCTCCAGCTTGGATTATGGAATATTTATCAGTGCTAAGTTAAGTAGGTCCAGGATGTAATCTTTTCTTCTAATCTAGATAGTAGTGGCCTCCAACCCTCTACAGCCCGGGACATGATGAAGCCATGGATCTGCTCCTGACAACAGGAGTGTAGTGGAGGTGCTTGCCAGGTAGCCTGGAAGCTTGTATGTCAACCCAAGGAGGAAGGTGGCCTGGGAGTGTTTGATGTCCAAACTGAGAACCAGTGCCTGCTAATGAAATTTCTCCACAAGCTGTTCACCGGCCAGGACACGCCATGGACGTGGTTGATTCAGAGGTGGAAACTGACCATTCACATCGCACTCCAACTCAACACCGTAACAGTCAGATAGCTGGAGTGTTTTTTCTGAAGCTTACACCCCGTATCGCTCTCTCACTGCAGTGAAGGTCGGCGACGGCGCAACCACTTCGTTCTGTCACGAGAACTGGACCAACCTTGGCCCTCTCTTCGCAGCACTCCCGGCAATCTATCCTCGCTGTACGCAGAAGAGACATCGACAGTGGCTGAGGCCCTCACTACCGGCTCCCTCCTGTTGCCGCTCCAACCTCGCCTGTCCCGCGTCGCAACGGACGAACTGCAGTCTTCAATCCCATATCTCACCACAAATGCTCTCAACTTTAGCAGATCAGGGAATTGTCGCCTTGGGGGAATCTGTAGAATTCAGAGTTGGACACTTATAAAAAGCAGTCCAAACCTCGGGATGCTAGGTTGCCCAGATACCCTAATATGGATACGGATGCACGATACACCATTTTTTTTCAAAAACATTGATATGATGATACGTATATATAAAAATAATAAAAATTAATGAATTCTTATTTGAAAATGAAAAACTGACAATACCTTAATATTGATGTAGCTAAGTGCTTTCTTCTCCAGTTCTCCCTCCATGCTGTTAGTCTTATACAAGTTGATCAAACAAACATAATGAACTAGCTGCTGAGAAATGAAAAAATAAATAAGTACATATATAGATACAAATAAATAATATAATCACATATAGATACATGATGCTTACATCATAACTTGTAAGTATAGTTGGAGCACTCTAATAGTCCATTACATTTCTCCAAAGTCCAAACAGAAGACGAGAAGAATAGAAAAACAAATAAAAAGTGCATAAATTAGTAGTAGTGCATATTTTGATAATAGCTCAACCACTTAGTACATCATTTGATAATCATAGATCACACAAGTCCAAAAGACCACAATTAGTACCAGTGTTAAATAGTCCGAAACCCCATTTCTCTTCATCGCACTCAAGCCCTCTATTGGTAGAGGAATTTTCCTAGGCCGGCTTCTCACACTCACTATCTCCTCTATGGCAATTTCATTGTGAAGTTGAACAAGAACATCTACTATAACTTTCGGACAAAACTTCACACCATAATTTCCAACCTTCAAGAGATGTGCTTTAGCTCTTAAGTAGCTCCCATGGATAATGATCACAACTTGCATTTAGACTGTGTATTCCCTCTTGCACCATTTTTGGTGTTTTCTAGCAATTGGACATACCTCCAAAGGGGCTTCTTTTCATTGTCATTTGGCGGTACCACATAGGCAACATTCAGGATGTTCCTTGCCATGGCAGCTCCACTGGATGGTGAAGGACACGCACTAGTACCAATGCTAGACAACGCACTCGAGCTTCCAAATCCACCACAACTAGATGCATCACATCTGATAAGTTTGAACAAGAAGTGAGCACTTCTACTAGGGAGAAGGGACAAGGGAGAGAAGAAGATTTGTAGATCAGCGAAAAGGGGAGAAGAGGACTCATCGAGTAACCATTGCTGTGGGGTGCACTACCCTGACGCATTGGCAGTGAGCGAATCGGAGAAGGGGTAGCGGCATGGGGGCTAGAGGTTAAGGGAGGACTGGGGGAGGGAAGGGGAGCGACAGCGGTGTGGTGACTGTGGCATGGTGGCTACAATAGGGGTAGGAGAGAGAAAGTGACGAGAGTGGTAGTGTGGGGGCCAATATTTTGATTGGGCTTCCTATTCTGAGTCGAACGAGAGGTCTTAAGGATGTAGAGATATCGGGGAAATATCAGAGAAGTAGGCAAGAAGTATCAAAAAAAATTTCTTTTTTGAAAATTGGAATTTCAGGGATATGGGCAGGATAAGTATCGGGGCGATTTCCCTTCTGATACGGTGTCTGATACTGATATGCTGATTTGGGAAGTATCGGCACAATGCAATTGGGATATAGCTTGCCCATGCAACAATTGAACTAGAATAATTTTGCACCAAAGAAGCTGAAGATATTCTACTGGATTCTCAAATATCACAAAACAAGAACTAAGTCATCCCTTTTCCATCTGGGATGGGTGGCAAATTAAACTTGGACTATCCTTTCTGTTTGGGTCTCAAGGAAAATTTGGAACACCTATTCCTTGATTGCCCGTCAGCCTAAGAATGTTAGCAGCGGGTGGTAGCTATTGAGATATGGGTAGGTTGCACTAGCGGAAATTAAATTTCTACCATGTAAAACTAGGAAGTCATGTGAGTAAGAGATCATAGATTATTACCACTAGATGCGTAGTGCAGCAGAAGAAGAGTTGAAATAGCTCGATTCAATGTAGCTCACGTCGATGTAGCGAAAGTTGTCGATTGTCCAATGTCTCTGGAAAGTGATTCTCGAAAGCCTATCATTCTTTAGAAGTAGTCGATCTCCATGAGCCGATTGTTTTCTTCTCAGATCATCCCAGTCAGTGTTGTAGTCACAGCAGTACCTCTACCAAAGTCCACACGTTCAGGGATGGAATACCATGCGCTGGTGTACTAGTACCAGCACACACAACAGGGCCTGTGAGATGTGGCAACTAGGGTTTCCGTGAGTGGTATATCTCCTCTCTTCCATAACCCTATGCACACCTTTATGTAGAGCCTCTAGCCAGATTATTATCCAACACGAATATAGATCATATCTAACTTGGAGAGCCTCTGACTGGGTCCTTATCCACTACGAATAGAGATTGTATTCAACTCAGAGTCTATCATCCGGACTCTTACAGTTTCAACCCGTTAAGTGTGTGACCCTGTAGGTTCATATATGCTTGGTTGTAACTCAGAAACATCTTTTCTATCACTGGTCAGTAGCAGTTCCTAACAGAACAGATCGAGCCCTAAATATACACAAAGACTAAATCAAATGGACCTGTTGTGGTTACTGACCAAACAGAGAGAGATGGTAGTGGAGAGATGGGAGTGTTCTGCCTCACCCTCATCCTGATATATATATTCACATGGAGTATGCTTTTACAGTTATGCCCTTACATCCGTACATCCCCATCAGGGGCACTTATGTCATTACACATGTTACTCTGGTTCTTATAACCTCCTAACAGGCCTGCTGGGCTTAGGTGGGGGCCACCCCTACAACAGGACCTTATGCAATATGATCTACAACTAGGTCGTAATCTCTCGCGATTAGTTCATAACTCTTTATGAACATTTCATATCTTGTTATGACCAATCTGTATCCCCATATGACCAATTTATAGACAAGTTTGTGAAATGTCCAACTAGCTCACAACTAGTCAATAGACCCATACGACTAATTTGTATCTGGTCGGAATAAATGACTACTACAGAAGAGGCTATACTGGACGGCTACATCACAGACGGTTAGACAAAACCGTCTGTGATTGACACTAACACAGACGGTTTTAATTTGGACACCGTCTGTGTTAGTGGTCGAGTATCCCAGACGGTCCTTAAGGTTGAACCGTCTGTGATACTTTAGTATCACAAACGGTTTTTTATTAAAAACCGTCTGTGATAATATGGAATTATCACAGACGGTTTTTAATTAAAAACCGTCAGTGTTGTCTAGACTATCACAGACGTTTCTTCTTAAGAAACCGTCTGTGAATGTTCACAGACGGTTTTTGACAAGAACCGTCTGTGATGTCCTTTGTCTGTCATATTCTGATCTGTTCATGATCAGAGGTGAATATATAAGTACACATTGCTTCTAATAACTTTACTACAGAACTACTGAGACAAGAAATCGCAAATTAAAAGCAAATTTATTAGTTTCAATTAGAGGCAAATTTACTACAAAAGTCGCACAGGTAAAGAGTTTCCCAGATTGTAATCTTTTGGGCTTCGTATGCTTTTTCTTCGACTTTGGGACTTGGAGGATCAGCCACTGACTGCTCGAACGCCGTTAAGATTGTCCTTGTCCTCAGCACTTCCTCCTCCAGCCTGGGCAAATAATCAGTAGCATAGCCCATAATCTCGTAGAGGATAGCATTATAAGATTCCTCAGAATCTGCCGTTTCTTCTTGATCGGCAAGGCTATCCATCAGTCTCTCCAATGCGCGTAGAGCTTCTTCCGCTTTGCGCACATTGTGGAGAAGAACCAGGGTAAGGGGTGTTTCCCTTTCTTGAGCGGCAGCGAGACGCCTCCGTCGACGGCGGATGATCAGGTCGAGCTGACGGATGCAAGAAAGTCGGGGAAGGAGAGCAGGGCGTGTGCGGAGAAGCTGCTCCAGATGCAAATTGCTGGCCGCCTGTGTAAGGTTCCGGCCGAACAATTCTTGATGAACAGATGAGAGGAAGGAGATGATCACAAGAATAGTAGAAGGCGCCATATTGTACGTACATAGAAGAGACCTGGATTAGGCGCGCATATTTAACCTTTAGCACAGACGGTTCGTATACCCAAACATTAATGATATAGATGCTTCGTATAACGATCGAGAGACGTTAATTAGACGATCGAAACACGAAGCGTTCTGGCAATCGAAACACGAAGCGTTCTGGCAATCGAAACACGCGCGAAGCGTTCTGGCAATAGAAACACGCGCGAAGCGTTATGACAGACGGTTTTACTGGCAACCGTCTGTGATAACCGTCTGTGAACTTTCACAGACGGTTCTTAATACGAACCGTCTATACCAATCGAGATAACACAGACGGGTCCTGTTAAGAACCGTCTGTGAAAGTTCACAGACGGTTATTAACACAAACCGTCTGTGAAAAGCCAGATAACACAGACGGTTCCTGTTAAGAACCGTCTGTAATAATCCCATGTCACTGATAATTGGTGTGTAATAATCACATGTCACCAATAATTGGCGTATACACAGGATTTCGATCTCACCCGTCTATTCTCTCCACATCGAATGGCTGGCACCAGTTCCTCCCACGGCCAGGCCCTTATTAATAACTCCCCATCAACCTTTCCACCGGTACTAGTCATGCGTGAGTTCATCCACTAGCTAGCTTCCTGTATGTATCTCCCCTCCGCTGTGAGCTAGCACCTCCATCGCGGCACGAACGGTTCATACTAAACAACACACTCTTGCCGTAAGTGTCGTAAGTGTGTCTTGTTTAGTGTGACCGTCGTGCCACGAAGGGTTTGTTAGCTTGTTATCCTGTAATAGATCGATCTGAATGTGTTGTTGAGTTTTTGTGCTTGCCTCTGTATTTGCATGTTCCTCGACCAGCTCAACCAAGAATCTGGGAATGTCTTTTCTTTGCACTATTGTAATAAAATTGCCTTGAATTTTGTCGGGAAAGATGAACTGTTTCGTCAGGGCATGACTGCCAACTCGAAGCATATATAGCATAGCATTCAAGGCACATCCGAGGCCTGCAGCTGTGTCTTGAGGAATGCCAAGAGCTGGTCTTCAGATGTGGCAGCCACACTGGTCTTCAGATGTGGCAGCCACATCTGAAGACCAGCTCTTGGCATTCCTCAAGACACAGCAGCAGGCCTCGGATGTGCCTCGAATGCTATGCTATATATGCTTCGAGTTGGCAGTCATGCGCCTGACGAAACAATTCATCCCCGTGTAACTATCACAGACGGTTTGTAATGTAAACCGTCTGTGAAGGACTATCACAGACGGTTCTATACACGAACCGTCTGTGATACGCATAAATCACAGACGGTTGATATTTCGAACCGTCTGTGATATTATGTACATCACAAACGGTTCGTGTTACGAACCGTCTGTGATAATGAGACTATCACAGATGGTTATTTATGCGAACCGTCTATGATAGGCAGAAATCACAGACGGTTAATATTAATAACCCTCGGTGATAATTCGCAGACGGGTATTAATACGAACCGTCTGTGATATGTAATTTTCACAGACCGTTTGTAGTTGGAACCGTCTGTGATATTCTGCGTAGTATTAATTACTTGGCGTACTTGCTTGAAGGATGTCGACACCGATCTGTCTTCATTGCGCTGCATCGGTGGAGCAAGGCGGCCGGCTTTAGGGAGTTGGGGGTGAAAAAATATCACCGTCTTCTTATTGATCTGATCAGAGGTTAGCATACTCAATTACTTAACATTCTTAGTGATCTGATCAGAGATTAGTATTCAATTACTTAACATTCTTAGTGATCTGATCAGAGGTTAGTAGTAGAGGTAAAAATCATTTTTGACACCTATTTTTCACTTGTGTAGCGTAGATGGACCGAAGCTGGATGTATATTGAGAACCGTGTGAGTGAAGAGTACATTACTAGCGTGTCTGCCTTTAGAAGGGCGGCCGAGCTGGATATGTTGAAGAAGGGGATGAAATATATGTATTGCGGATATATTGATTGTGATAATCTCAAGATGTTTAGCAACTCAGCGCAGATTGAAGCTCACTTGATTCGAAGGGGTTTCAGAAAAGGGTACAAATGTTGGACCAGTCACGGTGAAGAGAAGAGTACACAAGAAGGTAGTTATGACATAGTCGAGGGAGGCAACGATATGCCAGTTGTGGACTGTTCTTTCGATCATGAGGAAAGGTCGCAGGATGACAATCTGGATCATGAGGATAGGTCGCAGGATGACAATCTGGATCATGAGGATAGGTCGCAGGATGATAATCTGGATCAGATGTTACGTGATGCAGAAGGGAACTATAGTGAGAGAGAGTTTGGTAAATTCGAGGGCTTGATGGAGGACTCGGAGAAACCTTTGTTCCCGGGCTGCAAGCCGCAATACACGAGGTTGTCATCAGTTCTAGAACTGCTAAAATTGAAGGCAAGCAATGGTTGGTCCGACAAGAGTTTCACGGCATTATTAGGTCTCCTAGTGGACATGCTTCCAACGGGAAATGTGTTGCCGAGAACCACCTACCAAGCCAAGAAGATTCTTTGTCCATTAGGAATGGAAGTAGAAAGAATACATGCATGTCGGAATGATTGTATCCTGTACCGTAAAGAGTATGCTAGCTTACATGTTTGTCCGGTGTGCAAAGCATCCCGATACAAACGTAAAAATGACTCTGATGATGGGAAGGGCATCGAGGTGAAGCAAGGACCTCCTGCTAAGGTGATGTGGTATCTTCCTGTAATCCCCCGTTTGAAGCGTTTATTTGCAAACCGCAAGGATGCAAGATTGATGCGTTGGCACTGCGAGCAGCGTAAGAAAGACGGAATGATAAGACATGTTGCTGATTCTGCCCAATGGAGGAACATCGATATGATGTTTGTAGATTTCGGTGTGGAACCGAGAAATATAAGGTTTGGGTTGAGTACAGATGGAATGAATCCTTTTGGTAACATGAGCAGTCGACATAGCACCTGGCCCGTGACTCTGTGCATGTACAACCTTCCTCCTTGGCTGTGTATGAAGCGGAAATATATTTTGATGTCACTACTTATCCAAGGGCCGAAGCAACCTGGCAACGATATTGATGTGTTCCTAGCCCCATTGGTGGAAGATCTTGCAACACTGTGGAATGAAGGGGTACATGTATGGGATGCGGACAAACGAGAGAACTTCACTCTACGGGCCATGTTGTTCTGCACCATTAATGATTTTTCTGCCCTTGGTAACCTGTCAGGGTTTAGTATAAAAGGAGCCAAAGCGTGTCCGCACTGCTTAGATTATACGGAGAGTGTGTGGTTGAACAACTCCCGAAAAACTGTGTACATGCGTCACCTTAGGTTCCTTCCAAAGTATCACCCATACCGCAAGATGAAGAAACAATTTGACGGACCTTTTAGCGGGAAAGAGGTGTATGATATGGTCAAGGATATAAATGTTGTGTTTGAAAAGGGACGTAAATTGAGGAAGAACATGTGGAAAAAGAGGTCAATATTTTGGGACTTGCCTTATTGGGAGCACTTAGAAGTTCGCAATTGCATCGATGTCATGCACGTAGAGAAGAATGTATGTGACAGTTTGATTGGTCTCTTACTGAACATTCCTGACAAAACAAAGAATGGTGTTAACGCAAGGCGTGACTTGGTCGCTATGAACATCAGGACCGAGTTAGCACCGATAGAGACCGATAAAGGTCGGACGTACCTTCCCCCAGCATGTTACACTCTGTCTAAGTCCGAGAGAACTGAATTGTGCCAGTCCTTAAATGGTGTGAAAGTTCCATCCGGTCACTCGACAAGCATGAAGAAACTTGTTTCCATGGAACATTTGAAATTAATTGGCATGAAGTCTCACAACTGTCATGTGCTAATGACTCAAATGCTACCTGTTGCAATTAGAAGTATTTTGCCGAACAAGGTTCGAGTGACAATCATAAGGCTATGTTATTTCTTCAACGCAATTGCTCAGAAGGTCATTGATCCGGATGGACTAGATGCTCTGCAAACCGAGGTGGTGACAACTCTATGTCATCTAGAGATGTATTTCCCTCCATCATTTTTTGATATCATGGTCTATCTCATTGTCCACCTTGTGAAAGAGATAAAAATATGTGGCCCCGTATTTCTACGTCATATGTACCCTTTCGAGAGGTACATGGGAATTCTGAAGTCCTATGTACGCAATCGATCTCGACCGGAGGGTAGCATCATCGAAGGTTATACAACAGAAGAGGTCATTGAATTCTGCATCGGCTACATGGCTCAGGTAGAGCCGATAGGTGTACCTCTATCTCGTCACGAGGGGAGGTTAGAGGGTATAGGGACTATCGGGAGGAAAGCAATAACTCCGGATCAAAATATGTGTGCTCAAGCCCATTTCATGGTTTTACAACACATGACTGAAGTGACCCCATATATTGAAGAGCACAAGGACATGCTACGTCAGGAGAATGCAGGCCAGTCAGAAGTTTGGATCACGAAACAACACAACCGTCAGTTCAACGAATGGTTGAAGGCGCAATTGACTAGGAGGTCGTCAAATGAAACACTACAATGGTTGGCAAAAGGGCCAAAATTTACAATTGTGACATGGCAAAGATACGACATTAATGGCTACACATTTTATACAACAGATCAAGATAGAAAGAGCACAGTGCAGAACTCAGGTGTCCGCATAGATGCCTATGATTTGCACGGCCGTACCGCTGGCCCAAGCTCGTACTACGGGCTTGTAGAGGAGATTTGGGAGCTTGACTACGTAATTTTCAAAATTCCTCTATTTCGGTGCCGTTGGGTCCAACTCCCACGGGGTGTAAAGGTTGACAAGTACGGCGTCACTACCGTGAACCTCGAATGTGTAGGATACAAAGACGAACCATTCGTACTCGCGAGGCAAGTTGTTCAAGTATTTTATGTAACCGACCTGGCAAATAAGAAGCGCCATGTAGTTCTTCAGGGAAAAAGAAGGATTGTCGGGGTTGAGAATGTTGTGGATGAGGAAGAGTACAATCAATTTGATGATTTGCCTCCATTCGGAGACGGCATCAGGCTCGATGAAGAACAAGGCGATGAAGCAAGCTATATGCGTATCGATCATCGTGAAGGGCTTTATTTAAAATGATATAGCCAAAGTGTAATAAATGATATAGGTTATGCTTGTGTTTTTCATAAATGTATGTATGTTCCATTGTAATTGTAAAATGACTAAGGAACCCATGCATTGTAATTGTAAAATGACTAAGGAACCCATGCATTGTAATTGTAAAATGACTAAGGAACTATGAAATAGTTATATTTATGGTTATGCTTGCGTTTTTCATAAATGTATTTATGTTCCATATTGTAATTGTAAAATGACATAGGAACCTAGCTAGCTGCGGGTATTTATAGTGAACTATCACAGGCGGTTTATCAAAAGAAACCGTCTGTGATAACACATCACAGACGGTTCTATCGATATAACCGTCTGTGATAATATGGGTAGCAGGGGTGGGAGGGAGCAAAACCTAGCTAGCAGGGGCGCTGCAGAGTGGAGACAAGAGACTGCGGCAGAGCGGACTCCGCAGACCTAGCTGCGGGTATTTTAAAATGAGCTATCACAGACGGTTCTATCAATATAACCGTCTGTGATATGCATTATCACAGACGGTTCTATCGATATAACCGCCTGTGATAATATGCATATCACAGACGGTTATATTGATAGAACCGTCTGTGATAGATCATCTTTAATTACCCGCAGCTAGGTCTGCGGAGTCCGCTCTGCCGCAGTCTCTTGTCTCCACTCTGCAGCGCCCCTGCTAGCTAGGTTTTGCTCCCTCCCACCGCCGGTCCCTCCCGAAGCCGCCGATCCCTCCCGACGCCGCTCCCTCCCGAAGCCGGCGGTCCCCCCCCCCCCCTGACGCCGGTCCCTCCCTCCCGACGCCGCCGCTCCCGACGCCGCTCCCTCCCGAAGCCGGCGGTCCCCCCCGACGCCGGTCCCTCCCGACGCCGCTACCTCCCGACGCCGCCTCCTCCCGACGCCGGTCCCTCCCTGTGCTTCACATGTTAGCTTTATGATATATATATATGCTTCACATGTTATATGCTTCACATGTATTTTATGTTATATGCTTAACATGTTATATGTTTCACATGTATTTTATGTTATATGCTTCACATGTATTTTATGTTATATGTTTAACATGTTATATGCTTCACATGTATTTTATGATATATGCTTCACATGTATTTTATGTAGCATATAATATATGCTGCACTTGTTAACTGCAAGGTCTATTTGGAAGGCCCATAGCTCACTGCAATTAGCTAATCGTTAGAACTTTGTCAAAGGGCATAAAGCAAGTGACACACTCCAGTGTATCTTGTTCAATGAACTTGATGCACTGGTTTGTATCACTTGATTCATAGAACTTTGACAAGCTGGGTCCATAGCTCACTTCAGTTAGTTTTTTCTTAGAAGAGAGATGGCGTCCATACAGTCTTCGTCGTCGTCATCTGGGTCTCACGCTCCCAAGACTGCGAAATCTAAACGTGGCCGAGGAGTATCGAAATGGCCAGAGGCCCGAATGACCATCACGGTGGTCTCTCCGGATGGGGTCCCTCTGGAACCGTCGAAAGCAGCGTCATCATTTCGGACTACCTGCGGGATAATTGGAAGGCAACGGGTCCCCATCACCATAGCAAGCTGGAAAGATTTGACAAAGGATCACAAAAATCAGCTATGGGAGGAACTTACAAATTCGTTCGAGTTCCCAGCAGAAGCACAGGGACTCGTGCAACAGCAAGCGCTCCTCGCGATGGGAAAAGCATGGAAGAATTTTAAGAGCACTCTTGTGACGAAGTACGTGGCCGAGGATGTCACGCCCTTCACGAAGTATCCTTTCGTGTCGCCGAAAACATGGGAGGCCTTTGTGCAGATGAAGACGACGCCCGAATTTGTACAACAAAGTGCGGCGCACAAGGATCTCCAGTCACAAAACACGCACCCTCATAGACTCGGCACTGCTGGGTACGCGGGTAAAATCCCGCAATGGAGGATGCAGGATGAGGTCGCAATCCGATCGGAGGCCTCTCCGCCATTTGCCGGGATCGCAAACGAGCGCGCTCGAAACTGGTTAAGAGCGAGGTCATCAACCACATCTTCGGGTGTCTCTTTCAAAAACCCCGCAGATGAGGAAGTGTCCCAACGCATGGTAAAATATGTAAAACAACATAGTTGTTAACACCTCTTGAACTTCATGGGTTCAAAAATAACATGATTAATTGCCTCTTGCAGCAATCATTGACTACCGAATCTTCTCGTGGCTCATTTGAAGAATATAGGGAGATAGATTTACTATCACAGGCCTTGGGAAACAAGGAGCACCCAGGTCGCACACGAGGCATGGGGGTTTATGTACCTTGGAGGCACGGATTTCCAGATTACTCTGAAACATATAGGAGTAGGAAGAGATCCAAGGCGTACCGCAGCGAACAAATAAAACAGGAGCTTCGTGCTCAACTTGAGGAACAACTATCTGCCTCACTTCAAGAGCAGACTGCCTCACTTCGAGGAGAGATAGATTCGTTGCGGGAAGAACTGAGACAAGTCCGCAACCAATCGCAACCCACTCCTAGTACTGCGGTACCCAGTCCCCCTCAACGTCGCAGTAGCTGCGCATCCACACCAATTTCTGAACATGGCGACGACCACTTACGTATTGATGACATTCAGGTAATGTATCTCTTTAGAATGGTACATAGATCTCTCTGGTGGACGCCTTAACTCATCTCTTGTATCGTTATGTAGGAGCCCATGCCTTGCAGCCTCAAAGTCAGGCTTGTTGGCTCTATTCCCGTTGACGCTGGGCGCGGCATGGTGTATCCATTGCTGCCAGGGACGCTGGTGCACGGTGTACAAGTAGACACCGGTTTCATAAAGGTCCAGGTGGACATGATTAATGATATTTTTAAGTCCGTCCCTCTTGAGAAGCCCCCAAACGAAGAGATTAAGACATTAGGGGATGCCGTCCACACATTCGTTCAGTGGCCCAAGAGGGACATCGTCCTCGACATGTCCGTGCCACAATCTTCACATCCAGTGGCCCAAGAGGGACGTCGCCCTGGACCTGGCACATCGGCTCCGGTGGCTCCACCTCCACCTCCAAATCCAGTAAAGTTTGTTGCATCGGCTCCCGCCGAGACGCCACCGAGAACATCTCACAAGCGAGGCTCCAAGGCCTCCAAGGCTCATGCGAAGAAAATTAAGCCGCGTCCCGTGCCATGGACGTTTACTCTAGGAGTGTCGTTGGTGCCCGACTCACAATTACGCCATCTTGGTATGATTTGCAATAGATTGCATGCCTGGTACATGGAGAAGTCCAACTTGAAGCCAAACCGGCAGAGTGCATTCACTCTGAAATATAACAAGACACATTTCCTCCACGACACGGGCTACATCGTCGTGACATTCGAAGATTTATTCTTACTATTCAATCTCGACGAACTCGACGCCTCACTTCTACAATGCTGGACACTGTAAGTGTACTGTACAATGAAGTTCTACATTCACGTTATACAGATAAATGTCATTACTCTTTCTTTATGTATAGATACATGATCCAAGAAGTCCGGCGAACGCGACGACCAGTGGGTTTCCTCGACCCTCACTTGGTCTCCGAGCAATCTATCAACGCAGATGCATACTTCGTGCAAGGTTACATAACGAGGGGATTGATTGCTCACAGCGACAAGGAGTACGTCATGGTACCCTTCAACCAAGGGTAAGTGCTTCACTAGTTGCCACACATATGTTTCATTTGTACTTTACATGCAGCGTGAACTTAGGATTAATCACTATGGTGACACACATGACTAGGCATCACTGGATTTTGATTGTGATTGTACCAAAGTGGAGCAAGGTAATATACCTTGATTCCCTCCTTAGGAGCAACCACGACTTCAGTCCTGTGCAAGAAGTACTTAACAGGTAAACTCATTTCCTCCATACATAACTCTATTGTAATATTTCTTTTGTTTGCCACGGCCGAGGCTAAGTTTTTTGAATCACGTAGGGCTTTTGCCGAATATGTTGCCCAAGGAGGATCACACGATATAAAATCCAGTGACACGCTACGACACCAGACGCGATTTCTGGTACCCTCTACAACACAACAATCCTATATCATACTTTGTTATAATGCCTCTAGAATTGACAATACCGATGTATGTAATTCTATTTTTGCAGTGCCACCAGCAGCTACAAGGCAACGTATGTGGATTCTACGTTTGCCGCCATATGCAGGAAATCATGAGTACTAAGATCAATGATCCAGAGGTTTGTCAGGTCCTTCCAATAATTATTATTTTCTGATTATATATATGTATTTATATTACACACATATGCTAATGAATGACTTAACATTGCTCGTAGCGACAGCGGGTGAAGTTCGACCAAAGTGCATATGATCTTGACAATCTCGTTGAAATTCGTGCAATCATCTCCCAATTCTTGGTAGCAGAGGTCATAAGTAAGAGTGGAGAGTTCTACGCCGGCAATGGTGATAATTAGATGTTGAAACATTGGATTCAACTGTACAAATCAAACAATTCCTTCAACTAAATGCATTTGTCAGATTTTGTGTAACGATTTTCATTCTATATATGTATGTGATCTGCTGGCCGTTTGTTACATTCATCTGTGTATCGAATTTTGTTGTAATTTACTATGAGTTGCAATTAACTTATATCTGTCATTTATCTGTAATCTGCTTGCTTGCTTGCTTTCAGAGGGCATGGCTACCATATCCTGAGGCTAGCCAAGAAACAGCAAATAAAATGGATGATGCACTTGGTATCACAGACGGTTCGTTATTAAAAACCGTCTGTGATACAATATCACAGACGGTTTCAAAGAGTGCCGTCTGTGGTGTGAATGATATCACAGACGACCCTTACTACTAACCGTCTGTGATATTTGTATATCACAGACGGTCTTGATTACTAACCGTCTGTGATAGACGAGTATCACAGACGGTTGGCTATAAACAACCGTCTGTGATCTCGTATCACAGACGGTCTTAATTACTAACCGTCTGTGATAGACGAGTATCACAGACGGTTGGTTATAAACAACCGTCTGTGATAGTCTCGTATCACAGACGGTCTTGATTACTAACCGTCTGTGATAGACGAGTATCACAGACGGTTGGTTATAAACAACCGTCTGTGATAGTCTCGTATCACAGACGATCTTGATTACTAACCGTCTATGATAGAGAGTATCACAGACGGTCTTGATTACTAACCGTCTGTGATAGAGAGTATCACAGACGGTTGTTTATAAAAATCCGTCTGTGATACTCGTCTATCACAGACGGTTAGAAATCAAGACCGTCTGTAATGTAGTTATCACAGACGGCTCGGGAACCGTCTGTGATAACCACCAACTATCACTGACACCTAAACACTGACGGTTCAGAAACCGTCTGTGATGACGGTTCCGAACCGTCTGTGATAGGGCTGTCTGTAGCAGTCGACCTATTTACGTATTCTCCTTTTGCCTCATGATACCCGATCGAGCTCCAGGTAAGAAATTATTATCCATGGACTGTTTAATCTTTTCCAAATCTAGTGATGGATAATTTCATGTGGTCAACTTTTTGACAACTTATGACATGGTTATGTACTTTCTTTATCCGACCACATCGGGGGCTCCAGAGATATCTCTCCTGTTATGTAGGAGGGGCAAATCCCATATCTGACCAGTTATATTCCTCTGCATATTTTATAGCATATTCGAAAGCTACTTTTATAACTACCAAGTTACAGAGTAGTGTTTGGCAACCTTAAGTGCACTATTACACATGTAGCAAACTATGTGATGTCAAGTACAAGGATTGTACATCATTATTGCTTGAGACAACCAATGGTACATAAAATATAACAATCTCAATAGTGTCTCAAGGTGAGTCAATCCAATACCGTGTTCTCTAACATGTGTCCATATTATTGATTTAATATCCCCATATCCATGCCTGGTGAACACATGGTCATCAATCAATATATGTGTTGGTCTGTAAATCACTAGTGTTCCGACTAAGGATCTTTTAGCATGATATCATACAACAAATAAAAGGGCCTATTTGATATAGCTGTGGCCTATAACTTTTAGCTGCAATTTTTGAATTTTAGCTGTTTGCGACAGAGATTACAAAGTAAGATATTCGCTTACGATTTTGGATGGTACAGATATTGGGCTTTTAACATATACTACAATTAACTTGTAGACCCCATCTTGAAAAAAATACTCCGTTTGAAAGTTAGGTATTATAGCAAAAGTCAAAAGCCGGTTTCAAAAGCCATATCAAACAGGACCAAGAGCTTCACCAACAAGTCACATAGTTGCTAACCTTTATAAATGATAATTCATTCAAGAAAGATAATAATATAGTATTGAAAACATTATAAACATAAAAATAATATAATTACCTCCATAATTGCCTCTAGAGTATATCACTAAATGTAGCCTCCACCCCGGACATCAAGACATGGAGAGGCCAGGGTGGACAGTCTCCCCAACTTCTCTGAACAGTGGAAAAACACTATTCTTTTTCTGACACTTTGGATAATCTGGAAATCAAATGACATTCCAACATAAACCACCAGTAGGGGTGGGAAATGGTAATAGATAATCCATTTTATCTGATATTCGTATCCGAGAAAACACGAATGTGGTACGCAAAATCCGTATTTGAAAATGTTCATATTCGTATTCAAGAATATTCATAATCATATTCTAGAATATTCATATTCGCATTTGTATTCAAGAATATTCGTATCCGTATCCATATTCGAGATTATTTGATTCGTATTCGATCCGTTTCTAGAACCCAAAGAAAACCTGGATGAATTTTTTGATTCAAAATTTGAATTTAGGCGGTTTAAAATTGGTAACTGGTCAAAAACCGGTGAAAAATCGGAAAAACCGCTAGGAATCCATTTTATCCGATATTCATATCCGAGAAAATGCAAATGTGGTAAGCAAAATCCGTATTAAAAAATATTCATATTCGTATTCGAGAATATTCGTATCCGTATTTGAGAATATTCGAATTCATATTCATTTTAAAAATATGAATTTATATTTATATTTAAGACTATTCGATCGTATCCGATCTATTTCCATCTCTAACCGCCAGTGCTGTCATCCACATGTTCGCCGACCGCACTATCAGCATGTTGACATATGAACTGGCTAGTTTGTTTGTACGTACCTTTATTTTTCTCTAGCAATGGTTTGTTGTTCCTTGGCACGTGGTTTGCTACGATCTAATTCATTAATTTCTATCCTACAAAATAAGGGTATATATTTGTACTGCAGTTTGCTTTTTGGAACATTTAACTTCTCAATGGAACATTTAACTTCTCAAAAACAAACGTCCTGTTTTTTTTAAGCTTCTAAAAGCTATTTTTCAGCTTTTGTACAATAACTATCTTTTAAACGTAGTATTTTTTAAGATAGGGTCTACTAGTTAATTGTAGTACATACTTTACCGACTTCATTTATATCGGTAAGAACCGCATGTGAGTTTCTGCTATAATATCTCGTACAAATAGCCTAAAAATCACAAGCCGCAGTTAAAAATTACAAGCCGCAGCTAAAAAGAACAGGAAAGGCTCAGAATTGAGACTGCATTCGTTATTTAAGTCTAGCATCTTTTCTCGCGTTGTATGGTACTACATCATTCATCAGCACAACGGACAGTCGATCAATCACAAACTTTGGTGCTGATCAATGGGTTATTCTTTTCATCGGTCTGTACAATCGGAGGAGGCCACGTTAGCCAGCTAACGATCGGTAGCTAGCCGTGACCATATGGCACCAAAACTGTAATTAGTTTCGCCAAACTTTGCTACATCACATTGTAGACCTTTTCAGATGGATAGGATACAATATGATAAGCAAGTTGACCTATTTGCGACTGCTAATCCGTAGGTAGGATGGTGTACGACAGGACCAGTAATATAAAATTTATGAAGTGACAGTGCCCCGCATTACAAAAAATTATGAATTGACAGTCTTCGATCTCTAAGCCCGTACAGGACAAAGAGATCCCTTCAGCTTTGAGAAATTTGCATTCGTAGTACTAGTATAAATTATAGTTTCTTCTAATGATTGTCGATCTCACTTGCATGTGCTTACGAAACCCACTTATCAATGTTACAGCCAGCGGTAACCTTTGGCAGCAAAACTTCTCCAGTGTTATTGGTGAGATTTTTTTCTTTACTCCCATCGTTTTTTTAGTGACATTTCTGATTTTAGACGTTCTACGAGATATAGCTTTGGCCGTTACTTTTTATAACTTTTATCTTATAATATACTAATAAAATATAATATTATGAAAGTATTTTTAATGGCAAAACTAATAATATAGTCTTCATACAACTAATCCAAATAGTTTTAAATATATTAGTGGTTAAATTTTAGAAAGTTTAATGGTACGAATTTTAGGACTTCATCTAAAAAAGAAAGAACCATCTCACTACAGCTAATTGGGAAATAGCATTTAGAACATGGCGTTATGCTTCACTTCTATGTGTACGTCTGTATTGAACATCCACGCCTGTGAAATCTTGTTTTATGTAGAAGAAATAGACACCTAAATTCGAGCAGAGGAGAACTCAAAACTTGAATCATAGAGGCGAACCTACCTTGCGTATATTTGAACGTTTTTTCTATAGAAAGAATGAACAACGACCACAACTTTTATTTTTATAATAGTAAATGTTTCAAAGTGAACTAAGGGACCGAAGTTTCAGCTCATATGTAATTTAATTACTCCCATAACGGAAACAACTAATGTATTTATTTGTTTAGGATGACAACCAACAGCAAATGGTATATATTGTTTACATAAGTTTACTTAAGTAAGTAGAAACTATGAAGAACTCAAGACACATCAAGCCAAGCTACCTATAGCTAGCCTTGAACAAATGAAGAGTTACATGCGCCAACTCCAAGATTCATGCGCATCTCTTCCCCTTCTCTCTCATTTTGTAGAAACACCCTCCCTATTCTCTTCCTTCCTCTCTCCCCCTCACTCTCCCTTCCTCTCTCTCTCTTCCTCCCAAATCTAGCAGCCACCCGAGCGCGCCGTTCGTCGCCGCGCTAAGCCACCCTACGAGCTCCTCTCTTTCTCAGCTCCCAAGCTGACGGCACCCTCTTCCACCAAGCCACGCTGCCGCCCTGAAGGCATGCCACCGCTAGAAGCTGCACCACTGATGCTCACTAGAAACCGTGTTGAAAACCTCATCAAACCTTGCCGTTCACCACAAACCTCCCCAAACCCCACTAAACCACGTTTTAAGCTTTTGGCTGCGACTTTTGGTTTTGGTTGAAATTACACTAAGCGGTTGTTATTTTTTTAAAAAAAGGAAAACTAGAAAAAAAATGTTATATTATCACAACAATGCAAAGAAATAGGAGGAAAAACTAAAAACTAAAAATTAAAATTAGAAATTAACATATTTTAAGTAGTTTTTAGTTTAAATAAACCAAAAATTAAAAAAATTAGAGACTGAATCCGTTTGAAACAGGTAAGAGATATGTTGCTATTCTTTTGCATGCGTCTTCCTGTCGGGGGGAGAGCACATATTTTTATACACAAGCAACGGCGACAAAGAGGCGGATATCCCTCGCACTGTTCGACGATGTCTGTCCACACACGCACTAATTTACTAGCAACGAACAGGGGAATCTTGTTCTCTCTGATCTCTCTTGCATTGCGCTGCATATATGCCAACTTTGCGTCTGCTCAAAAAAAATGTCCTGACCGACAAGACACGTTTCTCGTGGCACGTACAGAGAGCGGACTCGTTTCGTCCCCCATGTGCCATCTCGACGCCAATCATGCGTGCATGCACAACTCGAGATGCTTCACAAGTCGTACGCCTTCACATGCACTTTGGCTGTCCTAGGCACTGCAACAGGAAATCTATGCCCAGAGTTCAAGGAAGAGAGAGTGAGAGAGGTACGTAAGATCAGAGACATCACATCAAAGGACACAAGGAAGAAATGGTCACAAGAAACAATTAATCCAGCATTACAGTCCAAGGGAGTACTGAACCAAGTGGTCGTCCCTGCGCCCTGCGCCAAACACACTAGTTCATAAGTCATAACACTATACCTCTGGTGAAAAAGAGAGAAGTACAACAGTAGGAGGAGGAGAGAGAGAGAGTCTCGATCCCATGTCACAGTTACATACACACGTGCTGTGATGTAACGCTGGCACGTGTATGCAACCGTGACACTGGATACTACACAGACGCAACACGGTAGAATCAAATTAAAAACCAGTAAAACACACCATCGATCACTTTTTTTCCTCTCTTAATTTACATCATCGTCACCTTCCCTTGCTGTGAACCGATCAAACCTTCCATGGCTTCCTGATCATGCAAGCCTGCAGCACTCGTAGTCATGAGTAGCTGCTTGATCTCCTCGTAGTTGTAATCAAGCTGTGCCTGCTCCTGTTGCTGAAATAATTTGTGGTCTTGCTCAATGATGCCATTGTAACCGTAGCTATAGCCATCAAAGCTCAGCTTCTTCCCATGGTGGCCAAACTGGCTGTGTGTCCCATCTGAAGAGCTGCAGCTCTGCTGGTCACTTCCAAACACAATCATGCTGCTGCTCTCCTCCACCTGAAGCTCATGTGCTGCACCTTGTGCATGTACAAGTGCAGAAGCATTTGTCATGGGAAGGGAGCCATAGCTCAACATGTAGTCTTGGGTTGTTGGTAGGGTTAGTGTAGGGATGAGGGGTTCCTGGAGTGAACCGGCGCCGGTGAAGAAGCCATTGTAGCTGGGATGATGGGGTAGGGAGGGCGAGTGCGGGAGAAGGACCGGCCGATGGTGCTGCCGCGGCGGGCCCGGCAGAGGGGCGCCGGCAGTGGAGCCCAGGAGCTTCTTCTTCAGCTTAGTGTTCCAGTAGTTCTTGATGTCGTTGTCGGTCCGGCCAGGGAGTTGAGACGCGATGATCGACCACCTAACAGCATGATACAGCTAATTAGCCACATGCATTGTTTCGTTTATTTTTCTTGTTTGTTAGGTTTCTCATGTTGGAGATAGTTCGATATGAGAACTGGGCAGCTATCTGCATCTCTCTAAAAATCTACAGCAAATATATTAGACTAGAGCTTATCTCTCTACTTATTCAGTAGTATGTTCCTAACAAGATCCTTGCCAATTCGATGTTAAATTCTGAACAAGGTACTAGTATAACTATCTTTCTTGAGAGATTCTTCTAGCAGGCAGAAATGGTCATCCATGTGTGCTGAGTTGTTTTGACAAACCAGAAGGGAAAAAGGAAAGGGTGTTAGTCCAGATAACGCTATGCGTGTTTACCTGCTTCCCATACTGGCATACATGCGGCAGATGACCCTGTCTTCATGCTCGGTGAACTCACCATGCTTAATGTTAGGCCTCAAGTAGTTTAGCCATCTAAGCCTACAACTTTTACCACATCTCTTCAACCCTGTAATCACAATATAGTCAAAAGCAATTAAAAAACCTAGAGCTAACAAAAAATTCATTGTTTGAACAAAAGGGAAGAAAAACATTAAGTACCATGCAATTAACTACATATTAGATGCAACATACAATTAAAAGCTTGAAAAGGCTGTAAGAAAGAGGATTCAGTGAGAAGCCTACGATCTAGGCATGGCATTACAATTAAGAGCCCTATAGTCGCATGAAACCTAACTGAATGGAGTAATCTGTCCAATTGAAAAACTCTGTGTGTGTGTGTGTGAGAGAGAGAGAGAGAGAGAGGCTTAACTAGAGATACCATTGCTGGTTCAAAAATAAATCAACTAAACCGAAAAGGAAGAACTTATCACCAAAGAAGATAGAGCATTTAGACTTATGACTCATCATTAACGAAATCACCCCAGAGAGAGAGAGAGAGAGAGAGAGAGAGAGAGAGAGAGACTAATTGCAGGCTTTAATTAGAGACTATTGGTTCTAGACGTATGAATTAATTTAAGATTCTGATTAAGCGATTGCAAAGCGAAGAAGGAAGAAAACAAATAATTGCAAAAAAGAGAGAAGAAATTAGCTGCAAAGAAGGTAGAGAGTTTAGACTTAAAACTCATGCATATAAGTATAAATCCCCAAATAACATAGATCTATGGAAGTTCATACCTGCTTTTTGAGGGAGAGCAATCCAATTGCCACCGGTGCCATGCTTCTCTATGAACTCCCTGAGCTTGGCATCCTCCTCAGGAGACCATGGCCCCTTCTTCACGTTGTTCTTGTCACAACATGGAGCCCTTCCCATGAGGTCACAACAAAAGGCTGTTCAGAAACGAAGCTAGAAGCAACACCTAGATACCAAATCCCACTGCTCCTAACCCTTTTTGTTAAATTCTAGCTGCTGGGCAGGCAGCTTGCTCTGTGCTAGCTAGATGACAGAGAAACAATGCCTTTCAGGAGATATATTGGGGAACAGAAAGCAAGGAGAGCACAAGGCAACAAGAGCACAGAAAAATATATAAGACTGATGAGAGAGAGAGGGGGATAGATGTAAGAAGTCAAAGTGTAGCCTTGTGTTTGTTTGGTATCAGTCACCTCCAGCTTGCTGGTTGGCCCCTTCAAATCTCAGCACCAGAGAGAAAAAAAGGTTCATAACTTTCAGAGGCTAGCATTACCCCGCACCTCTCTGTTTCCATAAACAAAGTACACTTGCCCATGGAATCGTGCGTGTTTGTTTGCAGGTAGCTAGCCTAGCAAGCATAAAGTAAATCAGTAAGTACCGCGGAAAAAAATGTAGTGTTCCTCATGAAAAATTTCATATTTGCTTCAGAGGAGACTAGTAGGTAAATATATATATGATTGATTGCATAACTATCATAATTTCATCACTGTTTGGTTCTAATTATTAGCTTTATCATTTGCTCTTTTACAGGAAATCTTGAAGACAAGATCATGTATTTTATGCTGTTGTACCATGTAGTCTAGAATTACCAAGTGTTTAATTAAAAATCAATGTCTTAAGATGGATGAGATTTCACATTTTTTTGTGAGTGATTTTGCTCTTACTTTTCTAGTATGTAATTTTTAGCTGGCTAATTTCTATACTTAATACTAGAACTACAAAAAATCAAGAAATTAAGCGCAAAACAAAGCGAGAGACTAGCTAGAAAGAACTGTTTCCATATTTTCTAGTGAGATAGACACAACCAGCTAGAGTAAATCACAACAATTTTTTCTTGTTTTGGAGCAATGGAAATTACTAAATTAATATAACGATTTAAGGAATTCCCCTATTAATCAAATATAAAAATCATTAGTTAATTAACTCGAATTAAAACACCAAAATGTGTGGATCCGTACAGTTGCGGAACTTCAGTGAGTTGTCTTATGCCTATTAATTAAGTCGCCCTTAAATATCCCAAGTACTGCCAGTTCTCACCAAGTTTTAGCAAATATATCTATGCCAAACTGATTAAAAAACACATTAATTTTCCATAAAAAAACTAAACACATTATTTTGTAGAAAACTGAAAAAAAAAGGGACTTCATAGAAACTCATTATTTTGGTGCTTATGACAGTTTTCGCTTGAAACCGGCCGGTTCCATTGAATCTTCAAGGTGATTTCATTTCATGGTTGAAAAGATCCATGCTGGAACTCTATCCGGCCAGGGAATCAGCAGGATCTGGACGGTATTACTGGACAGGTAGGTAGCAAGCTTTGAAGTACCTGTCCGTCGGGTATGTTTTTCCTCCATGCACGGCTGAGTAAACCCAGCAATTAAACGGTAGACAAAAGGTTACGTACGCATGTATGAGAAGTCTCAACGACATGTAGTTAGCTGAAGGTTCAGTGCTGAAAGAGATAGCTAGCTAGACAGGTTCGTGTATGGTTCGTGTATTTGTCGCGTGTAATCTGCAATTCTGTATTAACATCTTGTTTCAGAAGATCTGCATTTACACAGACTTACGTTGTACTACAAAAAGCTACAACGTGCAGGCCCTGTCTGAGGACAGGCAGTCAAGCTCAGGCAGCAGGGGCTACTAGCTAGCTAGGGCAGGCGCCCTCCGATGGAGACCCAATATCACTGGACCCTGCATGTGCGAATGCGTGCACGGGTGAGGTGTGTAAAAACTGGACCTTTTCTTTCCAGGATGTACACTACAGTACATGTACTCCATTTTGTCAGGTCAGCCTTGTCTTGTCCACAGAACAAAGCAAGGCGGCTACTAGTAGCTCGGACGGTAGATTAGCAGGGTTGAGTGGGCCCGGAGAACATTTTTTTTATTTAATCTCTTTTGTTTACTAACCCTTGCTTCACTTTATTTCAAAACTTAACACTCTTTTACCACATCATCACCCATAGCGTGGTAGGATAACACTGGTACTACGGTAGTGATATATATCCTAAATGTAATCATAAAGATAATTATATCATTTCTATATTTAAGAAATTTTAAATAATATGTTATTTTATTATTTGAATGAACTATCATTTATATTGATTGGCAAGTATGTGACTTGTTCGTAAAACTCTATTTATATTTTATGATATTATTCTAAACATCCCTGATCTTATATAATTATGATTTATGGATTATTGATTAATGATCACGTTTTACGAATTATGGATATGAGATGCCAAATCAATATTATGAACATATGTTAGAGAACATATTGTTTGATTGATCCACTTTGAGCACTACATAAATTGTTATATTCTTAAGTATTATCAGCTGGTCTCATACATAGTATATGTGAGATCCTTAGACCTGAGGTCATCATAGTTTCCTACATATGTAATAGTCACTTAGGAGTTGCCAAATGCTACTCTCTAAATCGGTATTCATAAAGATAGTTTTCAGGTTTACAATGAAACATGCGGAAGAATATGAGCGATCAGATAGAATTTGTCCCTCCTTTCTAACGAGAGAGATACCTTTGGGCCCCTCGATGTGGTTGAATTAGGGAAGTGCTGACCACGTCGATTTTTTGTTAGGAGTCAACTACCACTAAATAATTCACTACAAGATCGAGTGAATGATCGAGCTATAATACGATGGCATGCATCTCGGCTTGAGTTCGATATGGTATCATGTGGCAACGGGATAAACACACGAGCACTGTATAGGTTCGTTCGATATGATCTTTATGTGTGTTCAGGGGTTGCTATAACCTGCTAGGAACCGTTAACGACTTGTGGACTAGAAAGGGGTTTCTGGATCGCGGCCGAGTACACATGAACCTATAGGGTCATATAAATAATGGGCTAGAATAATTGGTTCAGATATGATCTGTTTGTATGGGCTTCACACCTTAATGGGTCTCCAGTGTAGGGTTCCACAAAAGCTGCTCTTTATAAGGAAAGGTATGGTGCTTTTGGTAGTAGATCGCACCACCCATTGAAACCCCATCCACTTCCTTCTAAAGGCCCTACCGTGCGCGCTGGTGCTAGCACACTGGCGCACGATGTTCCACCCTAAGATGTGTGGATTCTGTAGAGACATTGTTGTGGTCGCTGCTGCACTAATCGAGGACAATTTGTAATGTACATGAGGAACATGAGGGGCTTCTAGAGGAGATGATTGCATGGCCAAGGACGTTGTACGATCAACTACTTCCACTATATCAATGCGTGCGACGTTGGACCAGGCTACTCCAACTTTTGTTTCGCTGCACTATGCATGTAGTGATAACGATCTATGATCTCTTATTCTCATGGCTTCCTGATTTATGTGATAGAAATTTTTATTGTGTGCTTGTGTAGCCCACCTGTATTCCTATAGTGTTATCAGAGCCATCTTGTGCAGTATTTGATCTGATTGGTACCATATAGTTCATATGTTATAGTAGTAGATTAGATCTATTGCTGTTTTGGTATAGTAACCTAGATCGGTTCACTTGGATTGATTGGCTTAGGCAATAGTTGATGAGATCAACCAGCTTTGCTGGTAGTAGATGGGTTCATAGGAGGTATGAATTGATATTACCGCATGATTAGTTGCACTTATTGATGGTTGTATTGCACAATACCCCTACCAGACGGGATTCCGCCATCAAGGTAAACTATGATGTGCAATAGTATGGAACCAGCAGATTGGGTTTTGTTAGTTGCTATCCTTTCTAGAAACATCATGCGCTAATCAATGGAAAAAAGCGCTGATCAGAATGGTTCGGAATTGTGTTAATGTGATGCATGTATGATTTTTCCTGGCCTGAACATCATGCTGAATTATAGCCATGGGCTACATATTATTGTATAATAGCTTGCATGCCGACATGTGATGCTTGATATTCTTATATGTAATTCATTACTAGTTGTTAGGAGGAATAACTTAGTAGATGAATATGTTGACGTCAAGCATGATGGTCCGGTGGAAGACATGAAGCGTGGTGATGGAGATTACCATGTTAAGTGTCATAACATCTCACAGTTTGACACTATTATCTTTGAATGTTTATCTTTGTTCCTATTGTGTTGTTGTTCATGTTCTTGTCATTAGATACTCTTGACATGCTAGAATAATATCCCTCAAGAAAATTTAAGTAAAACTTGTTGCCTTTCCAATTGGTGCACATATGATAGTTTTGATTATTAATTGGTAGGTCTGCCGAAGTAGGATGCCATTAACTATCTTAATAACAAGGGTTGATTGTAGGACATTCACATACATAATATTGGTTTAACAAGGCTATCAAAGCATTTTGGGCCTTGGGACATAGTGTTGGTAGCTAAGTCATATTGATGCTACTCAATAAACAAGAGTCATATGAGATATAATTAGCAAGGGGATGCTTACCTACGTCACTAGGTTTCTAGCAGTGATGCCAAAACTCATTAGGACTTAGTGAAATATGGATCTTGAACCCACTATATGGAGTTAGAGAGAAACTTAGTTTAAAACAAATAGTGGGAGTAATTTTCATTAAATTGTTTAATGGAAGATTTTGCATAACCATGGTGCTGAATTTTTTGCACACGCACATAGATAGATACATACATACATACTACGTACGTACGTACATATGTACATACATACATATCGTACATACATACATACGTACATACATACATATCGTACATACATACGTACGTACGTACATACATACATACATAATTTCTATTGTAGATCATGGCACCTAGTACTTCCTCCGCACCTAGTTTAAATTTGTGATCTATTGTTGAGAAAGAAAAAAATGAATGGAACAAACTTCATTGATTGGTACCGCAATATCATAATTGTTTTGAAACAAGAAAAAAGGCATATGTTCTAGAGGTCCTTATCCTGATGAACCAGCTAAAGATACTACTCATGCTGTAAAGAATGCTTATGGGAAGCATTGCAATGGTGCAATTGATGCACACTATCTTATGCTTGCCACCTTGAACTCTGAGCTTCAGAAGCAATATAAGAGCACCCATGCCTATAATATGATTGTAGGTCTTAAAGGTATGTTTCAAGACCAAGCAAAGGTAGAGAGGTATAATACCTCCAAGGCATTATTTGCTTGTAGGATTTTTAAAAGGTAGCTTGATCAGTCCTTATGTGATCAAAATGATTGGCCACATTGAGAACATGGAAAAGCTTGGTTTTTCACTTAGACAAGATTGGCTACTAATGTGATTCTCCAGTGGCTCACTATGAGTTTTGAGCCAGTTATCTTGAATTTTTATAGAATGGTATAGAGAAATCATTACGGAACTGCATGGCATGTTTAAGGGTGCCAAGGGGAGCATTAAAAACAGATCTAAGCATATGATGATGGTTCAAAATACAACTACCTTCAAGAAGAAGGGTAAAGCTTGGAGCAAAGAATAGTGCAAAGGCAAAACTCAAGATAAGATCACGAGTCTTAAGGCCAAGTTCAATAAGCTCAAACTAGGCCCTAAGCTTAATACTAAATGCTACTATTGTCATGAGCATGGGCATTGGAAGAGAAATTGCAAGAAGTACTTAGTAGAGCTGAAAAAGAACAAGGGAAGTAAGACTTCTAGTTCAAGTATAAATGTTATAGAAATTAATCTTGTTATCCTACTGCAGAAAAGATCATCACAGATGGTTCAAAAATATCATTACAGATGGTTTCGTGAGTCGTCTGAGTTTATGGGTTAGTAATGACATAAGGTTATCACTGACAGTTTTCGAACCATCTATGATTCGTACTATCATGGACGATTATTAACTCATAACTATTTGTGATAGTTGACTATCATAGATGATTTATAGTAGAAACTGCTATGATAGCTAATAAATCATAAATGGTTTCAACTACAAACCATCTATGATAGTTTAATATCATAGATAGTTTGTAGTTGAAACCGTCTGTGATTCATGAGATATCATAGAAGGTTATGAGTTAACAACCATCTGTGATATTTTTTTGTATTTCTAAATCTATTTCTGTTTGTTGGCTAGCCTCAAAAAATGCTAGCCATACATGCCCTCCGAAACAAGCAGAAATACAACAAGTACATATACATCCAATTCACATTCATTTAAAAATAAGAACATCCATTTCACAAATCAATTAACTCAAATGAAATAAATTAAGCATCCATGAACAAATACACATATGTACAATTGAGCTTAATTAATCTAATTCCAATCAAATATATTCTACATTGTGGAACTCCCCATCTTTGTTTATGACCAGAGACATCAAGAGGTACACATACTGTCTTCAAATTTGTTGGAGATTGACCTGTTCCAACGCAGTTATAGATATGATTGCAACCTATCGGTAGGAAAATCAATGTTGTGCATACATATAAATTGATAAGTATTAAATAATTATTGCAAGATTGATAAACTTGAGGATCATTGGTCTTTGCAGAACCGAGGTATAGTTCCATATTGTGGCAAACATAGAATCCACAGGTGTTGCCCGGTGGCTGCTGGTGACACTGCAAAAATAGAATTTATTAGTTCGAGAATCATTACTACGAAGTGCTATATAGGATTAATGTGTACTAACGAATATCAAGAAATCTAGATCATGTCGTAGGATGTTGATCCCTCTCTTGGATTTCTGTACAGAAGCAATGTAATTCGCGAATGACCTACATGATTATAAAAAGTTAGCCTTAGTCATTAGGAAGGAAGCAAAGGCTACAATAGAGTTATGTATGGAGAAATTGTGTTTACCTGTTGATTGATTGTTGAACAACTGTGAAGTCGGTTTTGGTCCTCTTTAGGGAATCAAGGTATATTACCCTTTTTCTATTTTGGTATAATTATAATTAGAATCCAATGGAACTTACATAGGTATGTCGTCATAGTCATTAAACCTAAGTTCGTATTGCTTATAAAGTATAAATCAACAAGTATATTCGCTAGTGCAGCACTTACCCCTAGTTGTAGGGCATAAGTATGAACTCCTTGTTGTAGTAAGCCACCAATGTCGTCATCATGTAATGCTCGATGAAGGATGCATCCTCCTTGATGATATGCATGGAAACCAAGTGTGGGTCGATGAAACCTACCCGTGATTTCGTTAATCTGGTTTCAGTCACCATTTATACACACACACACAAAAGCAATGAGTTATATATGACATTTCGGTATTACATGAATATAGACCATGATTGTACACACTTACAGCATCTACCATTGAATAAGTGAGGTGTCAAGGGTGTCGAGGTTGAAGAGAAAGAACAAGTCCTCGAAGGTTATTTGAAGACACAGTCATGAATATCATGATGAAGATGATGCGGCCTGAACTTGACGTTGACACTTGAGCACTGTTATTCCTTTGGATTGTTGGCCTATTCCATGTACCATGCATGCAATCTCTGATAAGTCAGTCCTAGGGTTTGGAGGTGCTCTATCAGGATGACCAACAGCTCACCTAGCATGATTTTTGGGCCAACGGTAAGTAGGGGATATCATCATCGGTCTTCTTCGATTTACCCTTGCTGCCTCAGTTGGTAGATGTCGACTTAATTGAAGTTGACTGGGCATGAGATGTAGATGTATTTGATCCACCGTGCCCTTGCCGTGTCAGTGCAGGTAGATCCGGTGGACTTGGCACCAGTGTAGGTAACTCGAGTGGACTTGGCACTGATGCAGATGGCTCTTGTGGACTTGGCACCAGTGCAGAAGTCTCCAATAGATGCCCTCTTGGACCACTAGATGAATGTTCTATGGCTTGCCCTAGAGTCACGACCTCATTGTTTTGGGGCATCTGCAGCGGGATGACCTCAAAATTAATATGAACACCATCCACATTGACTTTTGTGAAACCTAGCACTAGAGTTACACCGTATACTAAGGCTCCAGCACCGGATGGATATGCCTGGCTCCAAGCAATGTACAGGGCAACGGAGGCATATATCACTTAGAGCTTGCATTTCGTAGCCACCTATATATAATGATACAAAATTAGTTACTCCAACATGTCTATCAATGGATCAAGCATTCCAGAGATAATAATTATTACCAGGATGTCATCGACAAGAAATCTGTGGTCGCTTTCCAAGGTAGGGTTGGATGTGCAGCTACTCCAATGGTTGGGGGACTAGCTATCACAGGAGCGGTAACGGCTTCCAACTGAATTTCCCTATACCTTTGCGTCTCATCTCTAACAGCATCAACGATCTCATCTCTAAGGGATGCCTTAATCTCCTCTCACTCTCAGCTTTGGCTCTCTTCCTACTTCGGTACACTTCAGAGTCTTCTGAGAAACTATGTTTTCAAGGAACATAAAGACTAAGACCCCGGGTGCTCCTTATTTTCCAGGGCTGAGGAGAGTATATCTCTCTCACTAACTGCCTGGAATGATTCTTGGGAAGATCCAACACTCAACGCTTCCTGTAAGAGCATGATATGTCATTTCACTTCCTATGAAATTATGGAGTAATTAGAAATTGGGTAGTTTGATATCTTACCAAGTAGCGGGACACTTTCTTGTCTGCAGAGTTTTGAAAGGAGATGGCCGCAGATGACACGGTAGATGTCCTCACTCTTATTCAGTTTGGGCGTGCTCATCAGGGATTCTAGCAAATGGTGGGGAGGACTCCTATAGGATTGCCTGCTCATTCTCCTTCCTCTATTGCAGGATTTTACTCACATACCCAGTGGTGCCTAGTCTGTAGGGGTGTGTTTTTTGCCTAGAGGGCCCTGTGCACTGCATTTCACTCCTAAAATTATATGCTATCTTCATCGCCACAAACTCTTGCCATGGCGGTTCTAGAAATGGATACTTGTAGAAGGGCGTCAGATCCTTCTCCACATATTGCTTGATAAGCATTCTCTTGATGTTCTTCCACGCTTTGCACACCACTAGCAACACATGTCATCGTACGGAGGCCTAGTGTTCTTCCACTACTACAAAACATGGATACTGTAATACATTGCTGTATCATATTCGTCAATGTGTTACAAAGAAATTCCATAGTAACATAAAACAATATGTTACAGACAATGGTTGTAACACAAAGCACTTGTTTTATAAAAATGTGTTACTGAGAACAATTATAGTAACACAAAATTAATGTTACAAGTAAAATGTTACAAATATTGTACTATGTTGTAACACATAAATGGAACATGTAAAATGTGTGCCAAATAAATACCCTATAGTAACACAAAACAATGTTACAACTAAAGTGTTACAAAGAAACATATATATGTGACCTTCCAATTCATGGCCGCACGGAGTCACGGAGGGTCGGAGGGCAACCGGCGACGAGACGACAGACAAGCCGACGAGGGAGTACTTGTCTATCTCTACTACATACTTCTTTTATTTCAAATAGCATACTTCATACTTTGAGGTTATTGGCAGCAACATGTCTGCTGTCACAAACCCTTCAAAAAAGGATGTTTTCATTTGTTAAAAAAATGAAAACTCTATGGACATACTACTTTAAAATTGCATGCTTCAGACTTCCACGAAATATCCATGTTTGCTGTAACACACCCTTCAAGAAAAGGATATACTAATTTTTGTAAAAATGTGAAAACTATGGACGTAATCCTTTAATTTAAGATTGTGTACCTCAGACTTGCATTGTATCTGAAAAACATGAGAGTTATGTTTGAGAAATTGTGAAATTAGTACCCTCTTTCATACTCCAAATGGCCAGATATACTTGAGATGCACCGCATAAGTGTATATACTACCTGTAGGAGCATACATTCTTCATCTTATATACTTCCTAGGACCCACATACTCCTTTTCGTGAGTACTTCAATTGAACGGTTCTATACGGTCATCTTCGCGCGCTCACGATCCTCACAATATGCGACTCCTTCTTTTATAATAGTAAAGATATATATATATATATATATATATATATATATATATATATATTATTTTTATTATATTTGTAAAAAACATACCAATTTTCCCTCCCTAATAACTTCCCCACGATACGCACATCCCGCCCAAAACCATCGCGGCCCTAAATCTTACGCCCGCCGCCGCCTCGTCCCCCACCTCCCCCGGCCTCCCCGCCTCCCCGTCTCCCTCCGCCTCGTCCCCCACCTCCCCCCGGCCTCCCCCACTCCGCCCGGCGCCCGCTCCCACGGGACCCCCTCCCACGCCGCCCCGCCGCCTCGTCCCCCACCTCCCCCGACCTCCCCGCCTCCGCCGCCTCCCCGTCTCCATCTGCATCCCTCCGCCTCCCCGGCCCCTTCGCCGCCCACCGCCCCCTCCGCCTTCCCCCACCTCCCCCACCTCCACCGCAGTCCCCGTCTCCCTCCGCCTCCCCGGCCCCTTCGCCGCCCACCGCCCCCTCCACCTCAGTCGCCTCCCCCGCCGCCGCCCCCCTCCGTCTCCCTCCGCCTCCGCCGCCTCCCCCGCCGCGTCGGTTCGGAGAAGACCTAGGTTGACAAGACGATGGCGATGACTCCATCGACGACGCCGATCACTGGTTCGGCCGCCGCCAACGCTACCGACGGGGATTTCGCCATCATGAGGGCCGACCGATGGGTTCCACCTTGAACTTCTGGCGCTGAAGAAGACGGCACGGATGATGCTTCCCTCCCCAGGTATGAAGCCTCATCATCTCCATCAAAAATTTGTGTCTAGTTTATTTCATATCAAATTTTCTTGATGCAAAAACACTGAATACTTCGGTTGACTATTTTGTTGCCATGTCAAACAACATTTTGGGCAGTAACTCTGCACCCATTAATCATCAACATCAGCTATTCTAAAGGTTGTGTAATCTGGAAATAGTGAATGTGTACATACTGATAGGGAAATTGATTTTTCGCAGTAGTAAATATGAATACGATAATTTGTTCCATCTTGCCTGCTGCTGTTATTTTAATAGTGACATGTTCATTGGTTTCGATCGGTTAGTTTTTTGCAACTAGTCGGCGGCGAAACTCTCCAACAGCCCAAATTGGATACAAGTTGCGGTAATTGCCGTAATTGAAGTAGAAGGAGCAGTTGAAGCATCCAACGCGTTCCTGTCATCAAAGGTGAAGGCTCAGATTACTTACCAATAACCATCGCAGGATACTGAGACATATATATGAAGTAGGGTCGTAAGGTCAATTGCAGGCAAGGCTGTCCGGATTAGTTTTCTAGGTAGGGTCGTTTTCGTGTTGGTAGTCTTGGATTGTAGGATCATGCCCGTATCATACCTCGAAAATCTTTAGATTAAATATCATAGATCTATATCATTGTCCAAACAGCCCTGAGAACCCAATCCAGAAACCTTATCTAGTGTATGTTGATGCTGGATATTTCCTCTTAGAAGTGCATCATGTTTTGAAGCTTCCACACAGAAATGTTGGTGGCTCTGAGGGTCACGAAAACCTGCAGCCATCACTTCCCTTGAGCTGTCTGGAGCAGAGATGGACGTGACAACTGTGATGGAAGATCCTTTCGATTATTCGATGCTAGATTCACTTCCCTTGTGGAACGCTTTGCTGGAGTTATTGCAACAGTCTCCAGATTGTACTGTAGTTGAACTGGGCAAAAGAGAACAGAATGCTTTGGAAGGATCAGGGCAGACGTTAAAATCATCCTCTTGAGCTATATTCAGGTCGATAAACATGCGTCCAGATGCAGTACTCTTTGCTTTGACAGGTGAATGACTGTATGGAGTATCACAAGATCTAGTTGAACCTGAAAGAAGATTTAAAGAGTCAAGCAAATACCCCAAGAGAAGCTCACGCTTTCCAACGGAGTTCCAGAGAGCAATGAATAACATGTAGTGCAAGCGAAGTGGCTGCAAGATAAGCAACTCACTTAAGTTACGAAATGCAGTCATAACGACTTAGTTAAGAACTACAGTCATATAGTGATGACACAAAAGTTCTTTGAGTTTATAACTCACACATGCATGAATAATTCAGAATGTTAGGATACATTTAGTTTTTTCTAGATGACAGGAACTCCTTTATTCATTTTGAGCAGGATTACAGTCCAAGAACAAGGCCTCATGCAAGAAGCTGGGTAACAGCATTGCTTTGCCATTAAAAAAAAACTTTATACACAATACGGGGATTGCTTACACATTAATAATTTATTAAATAGTTTTCCACGAGAAAAAAGATTTAGCTAAACAACTACTAAGAAGATACAATAATACCCGTGCCTACATACTTAAGATCGTATATTAGTAATGCTTAATGTTATTTCAGTTCAAATAAATATGACCGCAACCAATAATACCCGTGCCTACACTCAGTTCATCAGCAGCAATCATTTCAGCTTTTGCTTTGTCTATCTTTTCTTGGCAGGAGCATATTTTTTGCTGATAATCTGCTATGTCATATGCAAAAGGATCATGAAATTAAGATGGCCATAATGTTCTATCTCTGAAGTTTATTGCTGCACAGTAGGTTTTAGATGCTATCAAACAGTTTATTGTTAATGTTATCCTTATTAGTTCTGCAATATGAAGTGTCGATTTCATTTTCATAAAGATATAGGCCGCACTTACTCTTAGCAACATGTGCCGCTATCTTGATATATACAACAAATGCTTGTTGGTTGCTAAGTGATTATGTCAAATTAATGCATGTTGGGTCCACAGTGCTACTCATGACTGCCAAATATCCAAATAAGGAAATTGTGGCATATGCAACTATTATTAGCACTAATCCAAAAGCAAATGTTGGTGGAGTTGAGACAGGAAAACAATTCTACAAAGTGTGTATCAATCATTCCGTTGAAAAAGATGAGCCATTAGTGAGGCCTATGCCTACCTACAACAACATTGGTGACGCCCATGCCAAAGGAGTACCAATTGCTTGGCCTTCGATATTTGTATGTTTGAACTAGCTTTCTAAACTTTACTTTACTGTGGTGTACATGGATAGAATAACACTTAATGTTACAACTTGCTACCTATTTGCAGGTTCAAATGATCAATGGCTGAATTCCTATATATCGATGCGTACAAGAATGGATGAAGAAGTGATGGATTTAAAGAATATTAGATATTGCATTTTTGTTTCTAGTAGTATGGACTTGTACTCTTCACTACTATGTCTGTTTACTCTCTAGAGTCATATCATTGTGTACATATACTATCACTTCATCTGAGCAAGTACTATGTTTGAAACCTTTCTATTATCTGTGGATCTTTATATGATTATTGAAACTTATAGATTATGTGATTCTGCAATGTGTCATGTTTACTATGAAAAATCAATAATAACACTATATGCCACATACAAAGGTAAAATAAATATTTTTTCCCAAATTTCAAAGTGTTACAATAGGTACAACATGTGTTACAAACCATATGTTCCTTTGTTCCAAACTATATGCTCTACAAAAATAAGGAAGTGTTACTAGAGCTAAAAAAAGTGTTACAGTAGAGAATCACTGTAACACTAGACAAATGTCCCAGTATATAAGTAAATGTGTTACAGTTTAGTAACACTTTTTTGGATGTAAAAGAACACATATATGGTGTTCCAATAGACCAGTATATAGTAACATGGGCATTTGGAACACATAAAAAATGTGTTACGAGGAGAGCTAGTAACATTTTCTTTAACCTATAGTAACACATATTGGTGTTGCTATATCCCTGTTGTGTAGTAGTATTCTAGGATCTTAAATGATTTAAAAACTTTCATCACCAGTTCATTTTTTTGAACTTCGATCATGTTCTTCCATGAATCGTACGTGATCTCAATCCATTCCCATACAACTGTTATGACCATTCTCTAGAATACGGACACTGCTCCGCAAGGATTGAGAGGGGTCCTAGACGCATCGGCATCCATGATGGTAAATCGGCCCTCGGGCCTTTTCGATAGTCCTCTTCCATGATGCTTAAATTTTCAAAGGATGGTGCATCACACATATCCAGCAACGATGACAAAAAATGAGTAGACGACATTTACGAAAGATAATAGAAGTGACGAAGCCTAATTTAATGCTAAATCAAGACAATGTAGTGCCAATTCTTGAGCATTTTGAAAAAATAATTAATTAATATGTAAGCAGAATTGAGCTGACTGTATTGTTTGGTGAATTTGAAATATGTTTCAAAAATTAATGTGCCAACTAAGCCAGAATTGTTAGGAAAAATAGGTCATCTATGTGGCATAACAAGTTCTAAATTGAAGCTCAAATACAGATGATGAACTAAACACTAGTAGCGTCCATGCCATTCTCCCAAGCGCTACTTCAACAATAATTTCTAGTAGGATAGGGAGATGTTTGACTCAATGTGCGCCAATAGTATGCTGCATATTTACACATGAATATATAGGACATCCATCTGCCAGGCCATGCCATTGAAACATGAATTGAATAGATAAAGAACGATACCAGGCACAAATGCGAGGAGAAGGCATCCTTGCGCCTAGGAAGGAGGGCAACGACCTTGGGGAGGAGGGGTGCCAGGCTTGGGGGAGGAGGTGGTGTCGGGCTTAGGGGAGGAGGCAGCATGCTCAGGGGAGGATGAGGGCGCCAGGCACGGGGGAGAAGGCCCGCCGGAGTCGGGAGAGGCAACGACAGGCTTGGGGCAGGTGGCAATGTTAAAGTGGGGGCTGGGAGTAGTGTTACTACAGTGGGGGTAAACCCTAGAGCCCAATATATAAAAAGGAATAATCATAGACTATGATATTTAACATTATAGACTATTCATAATGACAACCGTCTGTAATAAGGAAATATCACACACGGTTTTACTTTCGAACCGCCTATGAAAATTAAACATCATAGACAGGTTTACTTTAAAACTGTCTGTGATGTTACATACGGGCAAACTCACATATATATGACACAGTCTAATATACATATATAAAAGCAAAATCATATACATATGACACATTCTCATATACATAAATACAAATTCATATATACATGCACACATTCTCACATATATAAATGCAAATTCACATATATATCACACATTCTTATATATATATATATATATATATATATATATATATATATATATATATATATATATATATATATATATATATATATATATATATATATATATATATATATATATATATGACTCATTCTTATATACATAAATGCAAATTCACATATATATCACACATTCTCAAATACATATATAAATGCAAATGCAGAACATATGACACATAAACATTTCATTTATCATCCCACTTGCTTATTTCCTTTAAAAATTAGACATTCATGATGATCAATGCGTATGTAGCTAGTTTCATCATGTTGTTCTTCCTCAACTCTTATGTCGTTTTTGAAAGGAGGCAACTCATCAAATTGATTGTATTCTTGCTCATTCACAACATTCTCAACTCCAACAATCCTCTTTGTTTTATGAAGAACTACGTGGTGCTTCTTATTTTCCTGATCGGTTATATAGAAAACTTGAACAACTTGATTACCGAGTATAAATGGTTCATCTTTGTATACAACATGTTTGAGGTCCATGGTAGTGACACCTAAATTGTTAACCTTCATCTATGGGAGATGGACCCAACAACAACGAAACAAGGGGATTTTAAAAAGCACGTAGTCGAGATCCCAAATCTCCTCTATAAACCCATAGTAGGAGTTTCTCAACCCATCGGTTCTAAATGCATCTATGTGGACACCGCTATTCTGGTTAGTGCTCTTTACATCATGAGCCTACATATAGAATGTGTACCCATTTATATCATATCCTTGTCATGTCACAACTGTAAATGTTGACCATTTTGCCAACCATGTCGGCATATCACTTGATAAGCTCCTAGCGAGTCGCTCCTTTAATAATTAATTGAACCGATTGTTCTATTGTCTCGTGATCCAAACATCTGGCTGCTCTAGATTCTATTGCCAAAGCACGTCCTTATGCTGGTTGATATATGGGAACACTTCAATCATGTATTGCAAGACTGTGAAATAGGCTTGATCATATGCATCTATATTTGGAGTGATTGCTTTTCTACCGATGGTCCCAATACCCTTGAGTTTCCCCTCATAGTGAGATTGAGGCATACCTATCGGTTCGACCTAAGCCATATAATCGATATAGAACTCAATGACCTCTTTGGTTGTATAACATTTGACGATGCTGCTCTCTGGTCGAGATTGATTCCATACATAGTACTTGAAAATTCCCATGAACCTCTTGAACGGGTACATGCTACATAGGAACATGGGCCCATATACTTTTATCTCCCACATAATTTGAACAATGAGATAGAGCATGATATGAAAAAAAATAACAGAGAAAAATATATCTCAAGTTGACATAGAGGCGTCACCACATCGTCTTGCAGAGCATCTAGTCCTTCGGGATCGATGACCTTCTGAGCAATTGTGTTAAAGAAATAACACAGCCTTATGATTGTCTCTCAGACCCTTGATAAGCAAATACTTCTAATTGTAATAAGGAGTATGTATGTCAGCATCACATGACAATTATGAGACTTCATGCTAATTAATTTCAAATCTTTCATCGAAACAAGTTTCTTCATGTTGGTGGAGTAACTAGATGGAACTTTCACACCATGCAAGCACTGGTACAGTTTAGTTCTCTCGGCCTTTGACAAAGTGTAACAAGTAGGGGGAAGGTAAGTTCATTCTTTATTGGTTTTTATTGGTGCTAACTCAGGCTGATGTCCATATCAACTAAGTCAAGCCATGCGTTGACATCATCCTTAGTTTTGTCACAAATGCTCAGTAAGAGACCAATCAAGCTGTCACATATATTCTTCTCTACGTGTATGACGTTGATGCAGTAGTGAACTTTTAGGTGCTCCTAATAAGGTAAATTCCAACGTATTGATCTCTTCTTTCAAATGTTCATCTCATAGGTCCTTGGTTTACTTCCTTTTCCGAGCACAACATCTAAATGCTTAACTATATCATAGACCTCATTTCTACTTAAATGTCTTGGAGATGAACTGTCCTCCTCCTCTTTGTCGAATTATTTCTTCATCTTGCGGTATGGGTGAGCCCTTCGAAGGAACCTACGGTGACACATGTACATGGTTTTGCATGACTGCTTCAGCCACACACTCTCAGTATTATCTAAGTAGTAAGTACACGCTTTGATCCTTTTTGTACTCTGGCCTGATAGGTTACCAAGGGTAGGATAATTATTTATGGTCTAGAATAACGAGGAGCATAAAGTGAAGTTCTCTCATTTGTACGCATCCCATATATGTACCCCTTTGATCCACATTATTTTTAAATTTTCTACCAATAGTGCTAGGTAGACATCAATATCATTCGTAGGTTGCTTCAATCCTTGATTAAGTATCGACAGCAAAATATACTTTCGCTACATAAACAACCAAGGAGGAAGGTTGTAGATGCAGAGAGTCACGGGCCAAGTGCTATGTCAGTTGCTCATTTTATCGAAAGGATTCATTCTATCTATACTCAATCCAAACATTATATTCCTTGGTTCTACAATGAAGTCTACAAACCTCGTATTGATGTTTCTCCACTAGGCGAAATCAGTAAGGACTATTAGCATTCCATCCTTCTTACGCTTCTCCAAGTGCCAATGCAGCTATTTTGCCTCCTTTGGGTTCGCAAAAACCTGCCTCAAACGGGGAATTACAATAAGATACCATGCCATCTTAGTAGATGGTCCTTTCTTCACCTCTATTCCCTCGCCATCATCTAATTAATTCTTACACTTGTATTGCGATGCATTGTACACCGGATATACATGCATGTATTCTTTCTACTTCCATTACCAATGGACAAAGAACCTTCTTGGCTTTGTAAGTGGTTTTGGGCAACTCGTTTTCCTCCGAAAGCATGTCCGTTAAAAGACCTGACAGCATAATGAAACTCTTATCAGACCAACCGTTGCTTGCCTTCAATTTTAGCAGTTCAAGCACGGCTGACAACCTCATTGTACTTTGACTTGTAGCACGTGAACAAAGGTTTCTCCGAGTCCTCCATCAAGCCTCGGAATTTGACATACTCTCCCACATTACTGTTCCCTTCTGCATCATGAAGCATTTGATCTAGATTGTCATCATGCATCCTATCTGAATTGGAACTACAATCAATATCATCCAGCGGCATATCATTGACTTCATTGGCAATGTCATTATTACTACCTTTTCGTGTAATCTGCTTTTCACCATGACTACTCCAACATGCATACTCCTTTTTGAAACCCCTTCAAATCCAGTGCGCTTCAATCTGCACTCGATTCTTAAATATTTTTAGATTCTCGCAGTCAACGCATGGACAGGACATATATTCCACCCCATTGCTCAACATATCCTCCTCGGCGGCTCTTGTAAAAGCAGACACACCATTAATATACTCTTCACTCACACGGTTCCCAGCGTACATCCAGCTTCGATCCTACGTTATGCATATAATAATTTAGTATTAAATATTAAATTAATTAATTAGTATTATATATATATATGATCTAAACTAACTATATGTAGCAACAATAATTAATTAAATTGAATTAAGTAGAAATAGAGTATGAATTGGCTAAACCCTAAACCATGCTAAATGTAAATAATCTTCTCTATACATCAAGCTAGATCCAAACCATTTTCAATTCTCTTTTCACCAAAAGCTAGATCTAAAATATAATATAATCAGGAACAAATTACTAACCATAAATAGTCAAGAACTTATTGGATCTACAATCACTCTTGCCAAATCCACGGTCTCCTCTCACCAAATGGCCTCAAAGCCCCACCTCCTCAAAGTGGTAATTAATATAGTGAAATTATCATAGATTCTTAAATTCAAACAGATCTGTGAGGGTCAACGGGTCTGCAATTAATATGGTGAAATTATCATAGATGGTTTTTAATACAAATTGTCTGGAAGTATCACAGATGGTTCAAAGTGAACCATGAATTGACTGTGATATTACCTCTTCACAGATGGTTTTTAGCGCTGGTAGCAACACAGACGGTCTATAAACCAAAACCGTTTGTGATGTGGCGTCTAGTATTAGCCCTTTTGTAGTAGTGCTATTTCTCTTACATGTTCTTGGGTATTTAATGCTGGATTCGTTACTCATATTTGCAATTTGATGTAGGGGCTGATAAGGAGTAGAAGTTTGGCAAGAGGTAAGATTATCTTTGCGTGGGAAATAGAGTAAGAGTTATTATGTTGGCCGTTACACTTTACCATTATCTTTACCTTTAGGATTAGTTTTGGAATTGAATAATTGTATCCTGTTATTGCCTTAAGAAAAAACACTATTTCTACTTCATGTTTACGAGCAGAAGATTGTGAGTTCAGAATAAAGAACAATGGTTGTTCAATTTATTTCAATGATATGCTTTATATTCATGATCCATTGGTGAATGGATTATAAGTTTTGAATCTTGAAGATGTGCTTGTCTATAACATTAATGCTAAGAGGTTTCAACCTAATGATTTGAATCATACTTTTATTTGGCATTGTCATTTAGGTCATATAAATGCGAAGTGCATGATGAAGCTCCATAAAAATGGTCTTCTAAATTTATTTGATTTTTGAACCATTTGATACATGTGAATCTTGTATACTTAGCAAAATGATAAAATCTCATTATACGGGTTTAGGTGGGAGGGCAAATGACTTATTGGCCCTTGCACATACGGATGAATGTAGACCAATGATCAACTCAATAGTTAAAGGTGGTTTTTAGTATCATAACTTTTACTAATGACTTTAGTAGATATGGTTACATTTATTTAATGAAGCATAAGTCTAAATCTTTTGAAAAGTTGAAGGAATTTCATAATGAGGTACATAATCAACTTGGCAAGACAATTAAATTTCTATTATCAGATCATGGAGGTGAATACTTGAGCTATGAGTTTCGTGATCATCTAAAGCAATGTGGAATCAATCCACAACTAACTCCTCCGGGAACGTCTTAATGGAATGGGGTGTCAATGATGGAACCGGACTATGTTCGATATGGTTCGGTCCATGATGGACCAATTTGATCTTCCATTGTCCTTCTAGGGACACGCTCTAGAAACAACTTCTTTCACATTAAATAGGATTCCATCAAAAGTGGTAAAGAAGACACCATATAAGATATGGATTGGGAAGCACGCTGGATTGTCTTTTCTCCAAATATGGGGTTGTGTGGCATATGTAAAACATTTGACATCTGATAAGCTCACACCTAAGTCAAATAGATGCTTCTTTGTCGGTTATCATAAAGAAACTAAAGGATATTATTTTTATAAGTGGGATGAAAACAAAGTATTTGTTGCCCAAAATGTTGTGTTTTTGGAGAAAGAGTTTCTTTCAAAAGGAGTTAATGGGAGCACATGTAACTCAAAGAAATTCAGAAAACATCTAAAAATGTTTCAACTTCTACTAAACCTCTACAGGATGAAGAAATTATTGTAGAACCTGTAGAAGAGGAGCTGACCCCATGTAGGTTTGAAAGCCCACGTTGATATGCCTAGAAAGCATAGGCATGATATTTTATTGTTAGATAATGATGTGCCTAAAACTTATGAGGAAGCGATGATGGGCCCAAACTCTAAGAAATGGCTTAGAGCCATAAGAATCAAGATAGAATCCATGTATGATAATCAAGTTTGGAACTTGGTTGATCCACCTAATGGTGTTAAAACCAATATGTGCAAGTGAGTCTTTAAGAAAAAAGATAGATATGGATGTAAATGCTCACATTCATAAAGCACGATTCATGGCAAATGGTTTCAAACAAATTCAAGGTGTTGACTATGACGAGACCTTTTCATCCGTCGGTATGCTCAAGTCTATCTGAATTATTCTAGCTATTTCTGCATATTTTGATTTTAAGATATGGTAGATAGATGTCAAAACGATTGTCCTGAATGGAAACCTGAGTAAGGATGCATACATGATGTAACTTAAAGGTTTTATCGATCCACATAATGCTAGGAAGATATGCAAGCTTCAGAAATCCATTTATGGATTGAAGCAACCATCTCGAAGTTAGAATATTTGTTTTTGATGAAGTAGTCAAAGGATTTGGTTTCATCAAAATGAAGAAGAATCTTGTGTTTACAAAAGGTTTGGTGGGAGCGAACTTGTTTTTTTAATCTCATATGTTGATGACATATTATTGATCGGTAATAATATTCACATGCTTCAATCTACTAAGTCTTCATTAAGAAATAGTTTCTCTATAAATTACTTAGGAGGTGCAACATATATTTTGGGAATAAGGATCTATAGGGATAGACCTAAAAGGCTAATTGGATTGAGCCAAGGTACGTACATTGACAAGATGTTGAAGCGGTTCAATATGCAAGATTCCAAGAAGGGCTTCTTTCCTATGTCATATGGCATTAGTCTTAGTAAGTGTCATGTCTTTCGACACCTGGTGAGCGAAACTGAATGAGTAAGATTCTATATACTTCTACTATTGGATCTATCATGTATGCTATGTTTTGTACATGCCTAGATGTGTCGTATGCTCCAAGTTTGTGAGCAGATATCAGTCAAATCTAGGTGAAGGTCACTGGATAGCAGTTAAGAATATCCTGAAGTACTTGAGAAGGACTAAGGATGTGTTCTATATTTATGGAGATGTGGAAGAGCTTGTTGTAAATGGTTTGACCGATGCTAGCTTCCAAAGTGACAAAGATGTTTTTTAATCATAGTCTAGATTTCTATTTTATCTTAATGGATTAGCAGTAAGCTGAAACGTTCCAAGCAAGGACGGTTGCTGATTCTATAATGGATTAGTATATTGTAGCTTCCGAAGCTGCAGAGGAAGCAGTTTGGATAAGAAAGTTTATTCCTGAGCTAGGTGTGGTTGCTAATGCTTCCAATCCTATGAGTCTCTACTGTGATAATAGTGGAACCATTGCACAAACTAATTAATAAGCCTAGATCGCATTATAAGTCCAAGCACATATTTCGGCGCTATCACCTTATTCGTGAGATTGTTGAAAGAGGTAATGTGAAGATATACAAAGTGCACACAGATTAGAATATTGTTCATCCATTAACAAAGCCTCTCCCGTAACCCAAGCATGAGGCGAACCCAAGAGATATGGGTATTAGATATTTGCATGATTGACTCTAGTGTAAGTGGGAGATTGTTAATGAAATACCCTAGAGGAAACCATAGAGATGATTATATCGCTTCTATGTTTATGATCTTTTGAATAATACATTATTTTTTCCCTTGAATGAACTATCATTTTATTAATTAGTAAGTATGTGACTTATTCATGAAGCACTCTATTTATGTTTATGATATTATTCTATATATCTCTGATTTGATATCATTATGTGGGACACTTATGATTCATGGATCAACAAATATATTGATTGATGATCACGTTTCCCGGATTATGGATATGAGATAGCAAATCAATAATATGGACACATATTAGAGAACATAGTGTTGGATTGACCCACCTAGCATCGCAGGAATTATATATTTTTAAGTGTCGTCGTTTGGTCTTATACATAGTGTATGTAGAATCCTAAGACCTGAGGTTGTCATAGTTTCCTCCATATGTAATAGTTTACTTAGAGGTTGCCAAATGTTACTTCGTAAATGGGTTGTCACAAAGCAGGCTTTTGGGTTTACTATAAAACATGTGGTGAAATATGTGCGATCAAGATAGAATTTTCTCCTCATTTTAAATGAGAGAGATCTCTTGGCCCCTCGATGCGGTTGGATTAGGGAAGTGCATGACCATGCCGATTTTAGTTGAGAAGTCAATTACAACTAAGTAATCCACTATAAGATCGAGTGAAGAATCGAGCTATCATAGGATAACATGAATCTCACCTTGAGCTCGATTTGGTATCGTGAGACAAAGGGATAAGCACATGAAAACTATACAGGTTCATCTAATATGATCTTTATGTGTGTTCGGGCGTCGCTATGTCCTGCTAGGGACTGCTACCAACTTGTGGATTGGAAAGGGATTTCTAGATCACGGCTGAGTACACATGAGCCTACATCTTGCATGCTTAATGGGCTGGAAAAAATCTGTTCGCATATGATCCATTTGTATGGGCTTTGCACCTTAATTGGCCCCTAGTGTATGGTTCCACTAAAGGGGCTCTTTATAAGGAGAGGCATGGGGCTTTTGGTAGCAGATTGCACCACCCACCAAAACCCTAGGCTTCTCCTCCAAAGACCCTGCCGTGCACGCTAGTGTTAGCACCGGTGCATTGCGTTCCACCTTTGGACGTGTGGATACCATAGATGTGTTGTTGTGCTAATCGAGGATGATCCGCAATATACATGAAGAATGTGTGGCAGCCAAGGATATGGATGATTGACTACTTCCATTATATCAACGCACACGATGTTGGACTAGGTTGCTCCAACTCTTCTTTCGCGGCATTGCACGTCTAGTGGTAACGATCTACGATCTCTTACTCGTATTTCTACAACGCCACAGGGTAAATATAGCTAAATGGCACTTCTTGCCACGGGTTGGGATATGGTAACTCATATCCTATTCCTTTAGGACTTGGAGAGATGTGCTACATAAATTCTTAGATGAATCCTAATAGTATAAGGATTCATATATACTTTTTTTGGAGTAGGATTTCCTATTATCTTTGGAGCAGAACTAGCTAGGGGGACTATATAAGCACATAAAGGGTGGCCATAGTGAACCTAGCCCAAACAAAGAAGCAAGTCAAGCAAAAGGAGCTCATCAAAAGTAGAGGTGCACAAGAGGATTATATGTTAAGATATTTTTTAGTACTATCTTCTTATATAAAATAAGTATCCGAGAGTCTTAAAAGATCTGAGAGGGTTGTAAGAGAGCAACGATCCCTTATACTTCTTAGAGGTTGTGTTTAAAGAATTTGTAGTCAGCTTGCTGAATCATTTTCTCACACTGTAGTTGCTTCGACATCATTATCTTAGTTCTCTCTTTAAGATTCATCTACTTTTTTCTTGAGATCATGCATGCTCGTACCGTATCTCACAAAACTCTTATCCGATGTAGTGACCGCTACGCATAAAAAATAGTATCAGAGTGTAACACCACGGCACCAGTGATGGAGTGGCCGAACAAGACTCCCACGTCACCGGTGGAGTGTATGGCAGGATTTGGCCACACCAAGGAATAGGGACACCACTGATAACCCGGGTGTCTTTGCTAATTTAGTTTACTAGCCGGTCCAGGGTTATCTCTGCCTTGGTTTCTAGTTTGTTCTCTGTTGGGTACTCCTCGGCGGTTCACAGGTGGTACTTCTTGCGGGGTCAATGTCCACTTGTCCGAGTCTTTGCTCGTTCTTTAGCTAATGCGGCTGGGAGGCACTTCCATGGACAATTGTTGTTGCCGTGTCCTTCCTTATTACAGTGAAAGCACCAATCGTATGCTTGCTGTGGACAATCTCTCTGAAAATGATTTCCTCCATAATTATCACATTGTACGGCGGCTTGACAAGGAGGTGTGATGTGGCCAAGAGTGTGAATGCTACATTGATTTGTGCTTCATCTATGCAATCTTAAAGTTACAAGTCTTAGTAATGTTGAATTGCGCAAGGAGAAAGAAGCAATCGGTTATGGGAGAGAGAAGAATATCCTAGTTCGTGCGGATGCTTATGTGATTCCACCTTTGCGCGCCTTCTTGCTGAATTCACGGTTTGTGCGCCTTGCATACTAGTGCAAATTGCCCTTATCAATATCGTACCGGGAAAAATCGGGCCATCCCTACGCATCAACTAACCCTTAGTTGGTCCGCATCATCGTGGTATCTGAGCGTGGTTGATCACGGTACGAGGTTGCTGAATTTTTCTTAATGGCTGGTTCTATGAAGACTAAAGATGGCGATGTGCGACATAATCATGCCGAGTCAATTGGGGAGGTGCCCCAATATGCGGCGTCTTTGCTGCCCGAGGTAAGAATTGGACTTGAAGCGACACGTGACTACTTCTTGAGTTGTCACCGGAAGCTTGAAGGCAAGGTTGATGATTTGGGGGCGCGAATTGATGCTTTGACAGAGGCGATACGCAACCAGCCACCACAATTTCAGCATGCTGAATGGGGACCTCATTATCCCGAACGACGTGCAACATACGAAGACGACAAAGACGAGGAGGTTTTTGATGGTGCAGCGGGCTTTGCTCCACAACCGCGCCATGCTCAGGACTACCGTGGTGCTGACTGTGGTAGGGACATGCATGGCAGAGGTGCTGCCCGTGATGGAGGTATGCGTGATGGTGTTGGGTTTGCTCAGCGTGTTGCCGTGGTGATGGAATTGGGCGGATAAAAATTTCTATCCCATCATTTAATGGTAAAGCTGAACCGGAGGAGTATTTGGAGTGAGAGATGCGTGTCGAACAAATTTTTGACAGCCATCACTATACTGAGGATAAGAAGATTCGTTTGGCGACAATTGAGTTCACCGGATATACTTTTGTTTGGTGGAATCAATTGTGTCGTGTAGGAGCTCGTCCGGATACTTGGGTACAATTGAAGAATATTTTGAGGCGGCGTTTTGTCCTAGCACACTACACTAGGACCTTGTACAACCGGCTACAACAACTACGCCAAGGTAATTCTAGTGTTGATGAATATTATAAAGAGATGGAGATGTTGATAATCCATACAGGAACAGAGGAGCATGATGAGGCTACTATGGCACGTTTCTTTAATGGGTTGAATGAGGATGTGCAAGATAGGGTGGAGATGGTCCATTACTACAACATCCAAGACTTGGTGCATCAAGCTGAACGTGCTGAACAACAATTGAAGCGCAAACAAGCCAAGGGTGGACATGCCAACACTCAAACAAACCTATGGAGGCGTCCATCACAGCAAGGCGATGATGTTGGTTCACACTCCAAGGTGGCGACATCAAGCCGTTCAAATGGGGCTCTTTCAAAGGAGGTAAGCAACAGGGTAAAGAAGCAACCAAATCTGATTCTAGCATGTTCTCCACCGCTAGAACAAGTCAAATTGAGTGCTTCAAGTGTAAGGGCAGGGGTCACATGATGAGGGATTGCCCAAATACAAGGAAGGTGTTACTCACACATGAGGGATATGCCACGGAGGGCGAAAGCGAGGAATCTAAACATAACGATGAGAAATTCAATGATTCTCCACAAGAAGTTGTGTATTGTGATCCTGATGTTGGTCCAACTTTGATGACTCATAAGGTGGATGGTGACAATAAGCTGATTGTTGAGAAGGGACAGCGACGTGGTGTTTTTCAAACCCAATGCATGATCAAAGGCAAACGGTGTAAGCTTATAATCGATGGTGGAAGCTATAACAATGTGATCAGTAAGGACGTGGTTGATGCACTCTCATTAACCACATGGCGTCATCCGAAGCCATACTATATGCAGTGGCTTCACAATGTTGGTAAGCTGAAAGTTACTCATAAAGTTCGTGTGCCGTTTTCAATTGATGAATATGAAGACAAGGTGGAGTGTGATGTCGTGACTATGCACATGTGTCACATCATGTTGGGGCATCCGTGGCAGTTTGATCGCAATGTTACACACCAAGGGAGAGCCAATCGCTTCACTTTTATGCATAAATGTGTATTTCAATCTTTGCTGCCCAAGAGAGATGAGGAGATTATTTCTGACATAGCCATCAAGGATAAGGAGCTTGTGAAGATTACCACGAAACCGAGGACGGTTTCGCTTGAAGGGGGAGGGGATGATGTGGCCAAGAGTGTGAATGCTATATTGATTTGTGCTTCATTTATGCAACCTAAAGTTACAAGGCTTAGTAATGCTGAATTGCGCAAGGAGAAAGAAGCAATCGGTATGGGAGAGAGAAGAATATCCTAGTTCATGCGGATACTTATGTGATTCCTCCTTTGCACGGTGCATGGAATTAGAGGTGTGGATGGAGAAGAAAGAAAGTTAGTTTGGCTAAAGAGGAAGACACACGATCAATCAAGTTCTCATGATTGCAGTTCTATCCATAATGTTCATGAAGTTCTCAATGCCAATTATGAGGTTTATAATGCACAAAAAATACATATTTGGAAAGCTAATGAAGTCTACTTTCCAACGAATAAAACGGCGCTTGATTTGGAGTTTCCTACACAAAGTTATGGCAACTTTATTGGATGCTGCATGGGCTGTCCAGAGAGACGCGCGAGACTTGCCAAACATAAAGAGTTCGAGTATTGCAATGCAAGTAAGGGTAAAATCCGACCACACCATGAATTTCTAAAGGTTGAGAAGGACTCCTTTTCAGGTTCCAAATGGATTTGGAAGCCCCTTGAACAAGAAAACAAAACATATAAAGATTTGAAACCGATTCGGACTCGGATTGGGACAGCTGGCAAGATCGATACTAAAACGACCATAACTTTCACAAACGGAGTCCGATTTGGGCGTTTTTAGACTCGTTGGAAAGCTATTTCAAAGCCCCACACAATGGAAAAGGTGCCAGCCATGAAATCCTCATAGTTAGATCGCAAATTAATAGAGAATACGGTGGTAGTAGTTTACATATTTCTTTTTTAGTTCGTATTGGAGTTTGTTTCGGCCTTAGGCCAGGTTGTGCATGAGTTTTAGTCAAGGCCGTGCATTGTGCACCAATATAAGGCCAGGGCCTTAGCTCCATTGTAACTTAGGCTATGATATGATAAGTTTTTAGACTTGTGAAATAAAGGAGAAAATCGCCATGATGGTTGGTGGCGGCCAGATTGCGTGATTGCAAGGTTTTCTCGTTTGGAGTTTGCGGAGTTGGTGCAAGGCAAGAATAGGAGATTTTTGAGATTGCCGAGGCCTATTTGGTAGGGTACGTGTCGGATTCTTTGATAATCAATCCAATTTGTGCTTCGCCTCTATTTGTAATCTCATTCACTATCCCTTTCTTCTATTCTTTTAGTAACACCTTGTTTACTAGCAAGTAGTTGCGAAAGCGTGACGCCAAAGATAAAACTAGAATGAAAATGATTGGAATTCACCACTTCACTCTATATATGTATATACATATCTGGGCATCAGGCCTCCCTGCCTTTGGATTGCTTTTAGATACGTGCAAGTGCAATGATATATACAATGATGTGCTAAATAGTAATTGTTCCATTATTTTTAGCATCCATACTTTGACATAATCGACGACAATGTATGATGATAAAGTAGTGATCAAAATACTTACAAAAAAAACCAGATAATAACATTGATTAGTGGTAGCAAATTGAAGGAATTAAAGGCGAAACCACAGACAAAAGTTGATTGGTATTGATAAAATAAATCATTCAATCTCAATGGACTATTAAAAGGGAACAAAATTACTTAAAATTTTAAGTAAAAAGTAGTAGAATGATCAAATACAAGTTAATGCATTATCTTTTAGTATTTACGTTCTTTGAAGTTCATAAAGCGATGAACTATAACATCATTAGTAATTTTCATCAATTCTTATTTTCCCACATAGCAAATAAGTATATCATTCATGAAATTATCACCAATTAATTGAAAAGTCAATTAGATATTTATATGTTCAATAGCTTGAAAACACTATAATAGAAAATATGTCCAGTGGCTTACTTACTTAATGTTGTAGTCAAATACTACAATTTTACCCCCGATTTACAATGAACCAGGCTGGTAGTGGCGGATCTAGGCCTTGGGCTTGGTGGGCCATAGCCCAAGGCCTAGGATCAAAGGCCCATTAAAACTCTATTGACAAGGCCCAGCCGGCGTATGGAAATATGGTTGTTCACGTATACATGTCAACAGGCGTGTTGCTGGATAGCTGGAGGCTTGGGCTGGGGCTGGCTCCACTCCTATAGGCTGGTTCCAAAAATCAAATTTAAAATCCTAAGTCTTAACCCTCAACAAAAATCAATCAACAATCATCATATTGATACCCTAACTCATAAAATGGAATAATTGAGAGAAATTTAGAGTAAAGTATATATCGATCGGATGGACCTAAGCTTCCTTCGGTCTGTGAGGGCGTGAGGCAATAGGGACCAGACGATGCCACAATGAGATGGTAGGCGAGGGTGGTCGGTGGCACCGATTTCTTCTATTCCTCGGTGACTAGTCGCTGCCTAGCTGGGCGCAGCTGTGTGGCGGACATGGTGCACATCTCTTGACCGACCATGCGAGGCGAATAAGCATCGAGGGTTGCTGCAAGGTGACATATTTGGGATTATCAATGGACGCCATGGCCTGTTACGGTCCTCCCTCTTATGTTGGCTTAACCTGCTGTAGTTGCATCATAGATTGACGGAAGCAGAGACTTCTCATGGACTGCTGCTAGCTACTGAAAATTTGGATTGCTAGTGCTCCTTTCATTGGGTTTCAAGGAAAGAACTAGGTGCATTGAGTTTAACTTGGGGGTTCACACATGTGATGAAAGTGCGAATCCCTGCTAAATTTTTTTGGACCCGGTATCCTGTGACACTGGGACCCACTATGTGGTTCTACCCGTGCGTGGCACCATGCCGCACTAGCTATCACATGAACTGAAGCAAAAGATTGGACAGTTCGTAGGGGGTGTTTCGAACAAATCAAGGACCCGTATGTATTTCCGGAGAAAACAAATCAAGGACTCGTATGTATTTCTGGAGAAAAGAAAGGATTTTTCTAAAATAAATAAAGGACTCGTACGTAATCCGAAAAAAGCGCGAGGCTTAATCACACTAAAGGAGGGCTTCCTGAAAAATCAAGAACCCATATGTAATTTCAGAAAAAGCAGAGGGGTTTTGGCAAAGGCGGGAAAAAGGATGGCTTTTCTTGGAAAAGTAGGACCCATACGTAATTATAAAAGTGGAGGCCTTTTTCATAAAAATAGTGACGTGGCTGTGGGGGCTACTGGGTATCCCCAGCTATAATAGAGGGAGTATTGCACGTCTTTATATTCCAAACCTAGAAGATGAAGGGCATGTATGTACCAAGTGGCTTATAAGCCGGAGCATATAGCTTATTTTATATTGTATTTGTTATTGGCTTATTCTACGCAATTAAATATAATAAAATGAAAAATATTATATTAGCATGGAAAATGCAAAGGAATAAGGGGAAAAGCAAAAAAAAGCAAAAAAGCCCAAAAAGGCTAAAAAGCTAGAAAAAGATGAAAAATCATAAGTGCGAAGCTAGAAACTGAAGATGTTTAGAGCGCGGCCCAAGTTGTAATGGTTCTTTCAGACCTTTTAAGAATCTTTTCATCTTTTCTTCCTCGGTGCTCACATCCTTGGGTGCATAATTGGCTAAGTGATTAAGCTCATTCAAATAGTCCATAACTGAGCGTCCTCTCTGCTTTAGGGTGTGGAATTCACGTTTGATACTACCCCTAAGGGGATATGCACCTCACGAAAACCTTCCTTAAATTCCTTCTAGGCAATCTCATCCTTATTTGGGTGCATTGCTTGAAAATTAATCCACCATGATGCTGCTGGTCCGGTAAGTTGATGCGAAGTAAATAGAACTTTTTTTTCCTGTCATTGCATTGGACGGTCGCCAATTTTCTCTGCTGCTAAGTGTTCTTTTGCACTTAAGAATACCGGTAGACGTGTCTTCTCAAAATCTGAATGCTTTGTTCCATTTTTAGTTCCTCCATTTGGCATGGCTTCCAACGCCGTTAACTCTGTTTGCTAGTTGCTCCATAGTTTGGGTAGTATCATGTTGACTTGTGCTAGACTAGGTTCCCGCTGAGGCTGAGCTTCATGTTCAACACTTCTTGTTCCTGCCATATCTCTTTTGAGGCTAATTCTGTAACAGTTTTGAAGAAAAACTTCAAAAAGGCAACAACACCCAGAGAGTGCAAAAATGAGAAAAGAATGAACTAGGAGAGAAGCAAGATAGAATGAAAACTAGGGGAGAGAATTCAAATAAAATCTAACAATGCCATACGGTAGACATAATCTTAAAGGCCCATGATATGCCCTAATTAAGCAAACAAAAACATCGTTTTTAGTTATATTTATACGATATCTACATATGGGAGGAACTAACAACTATTCAAAAGGGTTAGGTCGACTCTATCCTAAATACCCTTTTTCTTCATGTCACAAATTACATCTGATGTTTTTTTTCCCTTCCAACGTGGATGTATTATTTCTAGCGTCTACCTAACACTAAAACTTTTGAATATTTGGAAAGATTAAGATAAAAACGTTTTCAAAACAAAACTTATGAGACAAGGGAGATAGCATTAGGAAAGTTTAGATAGCAAAGAAAAGGTAAGGGTAGCAATATCTTTATAGTTTTTGCAAAATTTTGTATAGTTTGAAAATGATTTTTAAATTCCTACTAAACCACCCTAGGGTCTCATCTACCGTCAAGCTGTGCTGCACCACTCCTGTGGGGACACCCCTGTTAATCAAGGTGTCATCGAAATCATGTAACTATCCAGGATTTCAGTTGCACACAGAATGATAAATTGCACAAACTCATGATTAAACATATAATAGGATTTTTATATTTATTACCAAAATATGGTCTAGAGACCAAGTTCTACACATAGCTAGAGGAAGTGATGTGACCATATCACACATGCATATGACCATAGCTTCCAATATTGAATAAGAGGTGAATTCATTTCTTTGGTTTCAATTTGTTTTAAATGAGAATCTGATGGTACCTAATGATAAAAATATCTATTTGTGTAGCTATACAAGGTGGATTGTATTACCACTACGCACTCATGGTTGCGGTCCACCTAAAGAGAAGCCGATCAACACATCAAGACCAATTCAATGTCTCCCCCAACTCTTCCAAAAGGTCTACACGTCACTTCCAACCGATGAGGGGATTTTGGCCTGATCTTCCGATGAGAACGATAACTTCGATTTGATTGATATGATATTGGTGATGAGGCTACTTGACTGAGACGACCAAGTCCATCCTATAATCACTACACCACACCCTTGTCATTATCAACTATGCCAAGAACGCGGTTGACCTAAACACGAGATTCAATTCCTACAAGCAATTGAAGAACAAGTAAAAACAAGATAAAGGGCAATCTGAATGTTGCGAATATCAATTAGAAACATGAAAGAGTTGAGGCCTGCAATCGCAGTTGTTGGTCTAGTTGACACAAGAACACATATTTCACGGTGGAAAACTAATCTAAACAAGCCTCCACTACATGGCCAATTGAGCCTCTATTTATAGGGGCACATAGGCCCTTGCCATATGGAAACTTTTCAACACATGGAAACTAATCAAATCATATCAAATTCTATCTCTATTTCTAAAACTAAAAGATTCTTTTCCTAATTCCAATGCGCACAGAAGGAATTTTGGGATGGGCCCAGATCCGTTGGAAAGAGGGCAAGATAAGCTTTCCATACTATACTCACACATTCCAAACAAACTCTTAATGTGTATTTTATGTGTGTTTGAAATCGGTTCTGTCCGCTGAATCAGCGCCGGATTGTTTTAGTGATTGCGGTGCGCACAAAAGGCATTTCGAGGTGGGGTTGGATCATTGGAAAGTGGATAAGTTATGCTTTCTATCCTATACTTGCACACCTCAAACGAAGTTCATATGCAAATTCTATGCATGTTTGAAATTGGTGCTGTCTCCGAAGGACGAATTGGATTCCAAAACGAGTCCAATTTGAACTCTTACTTTGACATAGACAAAAGTGACGTGTGGACCTTGAGAAAGAGTTGGGGGAGATGTTGACTTGGTCTTGATGTGTTGATCGGCTTCCCTTTACGTGGACCCCAACCACAAGCACATAGTGTTAATGCAATCCGCCTTGTATAGCTATACAAATAGATATTTTTATCATTCAGTAGCATCATATTCTCATTTAAAACAAATTAAAGCTGAAGAAATGAATTCACCTCTTGTTCAATATTGGAAGCTGTGGTCGTATACATGTGTGGTATGGTCACATCATCCTCCCCTTCTTGACACAAAACCATCCTCAGATTTAACAGATATGTAGCCTCATGTACTATATGATCTTGATCATAAATCCCGGTACATGACAAAGGACGCAACATACTCTTGTTATGTAATATCATAAGTTATTTATCAAATAAGGTAAAATCTCTTTGAAACAAATGTATCTGATTGGAAGTATTCTGACTGTATGGTGTTAGAACTATGTATGCATATATCTCGTTCAGCTCCCCTTCTTTAGAAACTAACGTATTGGATTGTGACCTGATATTGATGATCTCAATGAGAGGCATTTTCTTTCCTAACACAAATGGAGCAATGGTTGTGGTGTTTAGGAGCACAGCCCATAATTCTCCCCTTCTTGAAAGCTTTCCTATAGCTCACAAATAACACTAGATGAACTAGAAATATTAAGGTTAGTACCATTAGTTTTCTCTACATGACAGTGTTTCTTTTCCAAAGTTGAACCTTCTAGTTCTGAAGTTATGCAAATTATATGAACTATGTAATTTCTCTTTTCATCATACTCACCTATTAGGTAAAATTTATAATGAAATAATGAAATTGCATTGGGAATCTCAAATAACTTCTCTAAATAACTCAGTTCACAAGGATGATCAATCTCAATATAACCTAAAGTGTTTGAAGAAGAAATCTCTTTTGGCTTGTCTCTAACATGGATCAATTGCACATTGACAGAATCAAAATCATTTATTTTCTCACATGGATTTAGAATTAAAATAAGATAATCAGGTTCAATTTCTAGTTATGTCAAAGACTTATGCAAGGAATTAGGACACAACTCATTATCAACACTTAAATCAATGTAGTCTGAACTTTCTACTTGAAACATGTGCATATCAAAATTGTTTTCCACTAATTTTTGCTTTAAAGTAGCATGAACAATGAACAATTGTAGTTCTTCACAAGCATGCTCATCTTGAGTGATGATAGCACACTACTACAAAAAGGGTCATCACAGGCGGTTCGAAACTATCATCACATACGGTTTTCTGAACTGCCTGTATTTATGTGTTAGTAATAATTGAAGGTTATCACAGATGACTTGTGAGCTATCTGTGATAAAGATAACATAGACGGTTTGTAACTAGAACCATCTGTGAAGAAAACTATTACAGACGGCTCGAAACAAAAATCGTCTATGATACACATTATAGACGGTTCTAGTTACCAACCGTCTGTGATTGGCGAGTATCATAAATGGTTGGTATATAGAACTATCTATGATAGTCCTTCATAGATAGTTTATAGCACAAACTGTTTGTGATAGTTCATCCTATACCTATGCCTTTTGAAAACAAGCAAATACAGTGGCAAACACAACAGCATATTCTATTTCCATAGTTAGAATCCACCATTACAGCATAACAAGATAATGAACCCAACTCTTTAACATGACAAGAATACATAAGAAGCAGATATCCTAGCAGACAATACAAGCTGGATGCATTAGATGGCAATCGCATATCACCGGTAATGGAGAGGCGACGGCAACGCCGCCTTTGTGGCACGACAGTGAGACTACACAAGATACTCTTATGACACTTACGATAAGAGTGTGTTGTGCAGTTGACTGTGGTGTCATAACGAAGGCATTAGCTCACGGCGGTAGTCGGCGTCGTTGAGGAGCAAGCTAGATGCATCGGATGGCAGCCAGATATCACTAGCAATGGAGAGACGGCAGTAGCGCCACCTTTGAGGCACGATGGTGAGACTGCGAAAGACACTCTTACTACACTTACGACAAGAGTGTGTTCTGTAGTTGACCGTGGTGTCACAACAGAGGCGCTAGCTCACAGCGATAGTCGGCATTGTCAAGGAACAAGCTGGATGCATCAGATGGCGGTCGGATTTCACCGGCAATGGAGAGGCGGCAATAGCGCCACCATTGTGACACGACGGTGAGACAGGATAGGGCACTCTTACGACACTTTCGACAAGAGTGTGTTATGCAGTCAACCGTGGTGTCACAACGGAGACGCTAGCTCACGGTAGAAGTCGGCGTCCTCGAAGGGAGGAAGCTATATAGTGGATTAACTCACGCGTGACTGCAGGTGGAAAGATAGATAGGGAGTAATTAATAAGGGCCGAGCGGTGGGAAGGTAGATGGGGAGTAATTAATAAGGGCCGAGCAGTGGAAGGAACCAGTGCTTGCCATCCGATGTGGAGAGAATGGATGGATGAGATCGAAATCCTAGGGGATACGTCACGGATCGGTGACATGTCATTATCAGAGATGGTTTGTTACATGAACCATCTATGATAATGCACATATCATAGACGGTTTGTTATACGAACCGTCTGTGATGGTTTCATAGATGGTTCTAATCAAAAAATGTCTGTGATAATGCGTATATCATAGATGGCTTTTAAACCCAACCTCATATGATAGTTTCAGAGACGATTTTAGCTATGAACCATCTGTAATAATCAAAACACAAACAGCTCCACATGAACCATTTGTGGTGAGGCATCTAGTATAGCTTGTTTTGTAGCAGTGACACCATTATCTTTGCCTTTTTTGGCTTTCTCGGATGATGTAGGAGCATCCATCTCATCATCTTTCTTATCAAGCAATGCAGTCAGTGGCTCAATCAGCTCATTCTACTCTTCAGCATGGTTTTGAACTTTCTGTATGTTGTTAGTCATAGAAGAAGGCAAAAACACATATTTGTTCTCAAGTTTCCTATCGTCAAGCATTCTAAAATTATCTTCGATCTTATTTTCAACCTTATAAGCAAGTATATGACCTATTCTTTTCAGCTTCTAAAAGCTGCTTTTCAGTTTTTCTATAGTAACTAGCTTTTAAACGAAGTATCTTTTCAAGATAAGGACTATTAGTTAATTGTAGTACATACTTTACTGACTTCATTTATATCGCTAAAAACAACACGTGAGTTTCTGTTACTATGTAATCTCTCGCACAAATAGCCCAAAAGCCACAAGCCGCAGCCAAAAAGAACATGCCCATAAACAAATGTAGAAGAGAATTATATTCTTTTTGGACAAGAAAGTCCTAAATTTATTGATTAAGTCCACTTAATAATCTATTCTCTGTAGCTTCAACATGCTCATCTAAACCACAATGCAACGAATGAGTTTTCAATTCATGATAGTATTCCTTTATAGTTCTACTACCTTATTTTAAACACTGCAAATCTAGTTAGCAAATAATCAACATGATATTTAGGAATGAAGTCATCTCTCAAAAGTTCCTTCAATGCTTTCCGATATCAATTAGGAACATGAAAGAGTTGAGGCCTGCAATCTTAGTTGTTAGTCTAGTTGACACAAGAACACACGACATTTTTTGCCCAAGATAAGCTCATTTTCCGGAGCCCTGGCATGGAACTCCCCTACCATTGGAATTGCTTTCACGGTGGAAAACTAATCTAAACAAGCCTCCATTACATGGCTAATTAAGCCTCTATTTATAGGGGCACGCAGGCCCATGCCAAATGGAAACTTTTCAACGCATGGAAACTAATCAAATCATATCTAATTCTATCTCTATTTCTAAAACCAAAAGATTTTTTTGTTGATTCCGATGTGCACAGAAGGAATTTTCGGATGGGGCCAGATCCGTTGGAAAGAGGGCAAGACAAGCTTTCCATACTATACTCACACATTCCAAATGAACTCTTGATGCATATCCTATGCGCATTTGAAATTGGTACTCTCAGGCTGAATCTACACCAGATTGTTTTAGTGATTGCGGTGCGCACAAAAGGCATTTCGAGGTGGGGCCAAATCCATTGAAAAGTGGACGAGTTATGTTTTCTATCCTATACTCGCACACCTCTAACGGAGTGCCTATGCAAATTATGTGCATGTTTGAAATTGGTGCTATCTCGAAAGGCCAAATTAGGTTCCAAAACATGTCCAATTTGGACTCTTGCTTTGACTTAGACAAAAATGCCGTGGGGCCCTTGAGGAGGAGTTGGGGAGACATTGACTTGGTCTTGATGTTTTGATCGGCTTCCCTTTAGGTAGACCATAATCACGAGCACGTAGTGTTAATGCAATCCGCCTTGTATAGCTACACAAATAAATATTATTATTATTAGGTAGCATCATATTCTCATTTAAAATAAATTAAAGCTGAAGAAACGAATTCACCTCTTGTTCAATATTGAAAGCTACGGTCATATGTGTGTGTGGTATGTCACATTAGGAAGGACAATTTGGACGAAGGGACATTGTGGGGCTCGAATTTTAAGTGATTTATTGTTGACGCTATATTTCATACTCTCCCAAGCATCATTTTTTCTTCTTTTGCATCGTTAATGCTACGTATTGTGTATTCTGCTACTAATCATCCATATTTGAGATATACATATTGTGAGACCATGTGGAGGTCTTTCCATGGTTATGATGAGCATTTGAGTATGTTGTGCTTTGTTGTCAAAGTTTGAGTTTGATTTTATGTCATTTGCTCTCTGGTATTGCTGTCTGGGAGACAGCGGTCTGGCCGATCTGTAAAGGCAGTCTGACCACTATGTAGACGTAGTCTGACTAGCCTGTAGAGGTGGTCAAACCAGCTAGCGGTTCGATCAGCCTTGGGAGGCGTTCCGACCAGAGTTGTGGTAGTATCGGCTTATAGTTGGCGGTAGCTGTAACAGCCCAGGTTTTTGTGAAAATAAAAATAAATAAATAAATAATATTAAAAAGAAACCTGAATTAAAAATAGCGTTTTGGTTGCCTAAAGGTTTTTTTGATTTGCCCTGATTTTTCTATTTTAAAAAAAATGACAGATTTGAAATTTAGATTAAAAAACATAAAATATATTAAGTAAAATGATATTTTGATTTTCTATAAAAAATTCTATTTCAAATTAATCATTTGGAAGCATATGGTGTTTATCTGGATTTCCCGTGTTTTTCTGGTTTTTTTTTTAAAAAATCAATTTCAAAGCTAAAATGTATTTTTGTACAAAATTAAAAGACCAACTTTAAGTTGGAAATATTTTCCCTAAGTCCAAATCATCTCCAGAAATTTCTGTGAATTTTTATGGAATTTTTAGACTTTATTTTTTTCGGGAAAACAATTATTATTTTGTTATTATTTTCTCTCTCCTCCTATCTTCTTCTTCCAACGGTTCGCACGTACGCGAGCCGCCATTGCTGCTTCTTCAATCCTTCATAACTTTTGATTTTCTCAACCTTTTCTTGCGCAACAAAATGCATTTGAATCCTCTCATCAAGAGCTTTCCATTCCTAGCCTTAGCCCCCAATTTCATGCGTCCATTTCGCGGGAATATGCTATGCCACCGAAGTACATTCCCTCGCGGATCTCCCCTCCGGTCCACCTCCGCGCCTATAAAAGGGAGCACCGGGTGCCCCTTCTCATCCTCACCAAGTCTCTGAAATCTCAAGGCCTCTCTCTCTTTCTCCTCGCTGCAATCGGCATTTTTCTCTCGCCAACAAAACGGCGTTCTTCGGCCGTTTGCGCCGCCTACAGTAGAGTCCAGCCACATTGGATCACACCATTGGCTTCGCCTTCACGCGTTCTACATCGTGCTTCCATCGCCATCACCTGAAGATCCCCCGAGTCCTCGTCGACCTTGTCAGGCTCAGACACTAAAACTGTACCTTCGCGCATACACCCCTTTTTGGTAAGCGCTTCGATTTTTGTTCGCGTCATATTGTGTCCTAGCCTCTAAGAAAATTTTCTACCATTTTGTATAATTTTTCGTGGTGCCAATTGTCAGGAATTGAGCTTTCCGCGAAAATGGCCGTTTGTGACTCCCGACGTCGATTCGTCGCCTCCGGTAAGCCTTAGCCCATGCCGTAATTTTTCTTAGACTTGCCTCACTGCGTTCTACGCCGTGCTTCCTTCCGTTTCCCCGAAAAGTCTCCGCAAATTTTCGCCTCCGACACCTCGCCATGGCCGCCAATGGCATCTCGTGTCCCCATCTACCCGGTGGTGTTTTCCCCGATCCGTTCGCGTCATATCGTGCCAAACCATCCCAGGTAGCTACCTTTCAAATGGTTTTAGATTCGCTTCATCGAGCACCAATATATCAAGTTTTTCTTGTTTCTCCATTATCGTCGTTCAAACGTCGATTGGATCGTCTCCGATTAATTTTCAGCTTAGCCAATAATTTTCCTAGCTTCACCATACCCTGTTCTACCCCATGCTCACCCTGTATCTCCACATTCCATACCCGGTACTATCTCTCTCCAACCTGCAGCCGTCGCTACCACGCAGTAATTGCTATTTTTGTCTCACCGCCGGTGATTGCCGCCGTTCCTCGCCGCCATACCTGTGTCACCACCTTCGCCTCATTGCCAGGATTCCATTTTGCCCATTCGCTAGCCACCCCGCAGCCAACCGGCACCGTACTATTCAAAAGATAAATCTCAGATTTGGTTATCATTTCATGTGATGTCCAAAACTTCCAGATATTCGTTCTCCCACATACGAACTCCGAACCCGTTGATTCTTTCTCCTAAATTCATCTAAAATCATAATCTATCCGTTAGTATATATTTTATAATTTTTGGATTTACTTGAATTTTATTTGAATTTATTCGCTTTGGTTCTTCGCGTGTAGACTGCGACGTTTCGGAAGAATTCGACGACGATTCACACTAGGCTGCAGAGCAAGGCAAGTCACACTCCTTGATCATGTTGATTCCAGTTTTCAAAATAAAACTATATTGTTTTAAATTAATCTGCATGCATATTTTTATTCAACATATTTCAATTCAGTTTTAAATATAGTTAATGCCTACTTGTTAATTCCTCCATTGATATTGAACTCCTTGGTACCTTGTCACCCTAGAAATCAAACTCTAGTTAGTACACTAGTATTGGCTAGAGAATTTTACAACAAATGCTTAGACCTGCTTAGTCCTAATATTTGTTTTGGGATACCTTTTCACATAAAATGATAAGATTTTCAAATGTACTCTTGACTTTGGTGAGTCAGAGAGGTTTATGAAATATTTTGAAAACAAAATATAAAAACTGGTTTAGACTTAGGCTAATGGTTAGGTGGTGGGTGCAGGCATGCACTGTTGTTCGGAGACACAGTGTTGATTGTCGTGTACAGGGGGTATGTGGTTGAGCTTAAGTCAATTAAGGACCGGTCTGTGAGCTACTGTTGCAAAGCCCTAACGACTACCGCAAGGCTGGTATGGGACAGCCCTGGCTGAATAATTTGCGGGTCCCAACCTGAGCCATTTCGTAGGTTGAAAGTGAGCGTGGCGTAGGCCATGAGAAGTCTCACTCGGCTCAAGAGGGGGTCCCGGTCTGGTGGATTCCTTACTGGGGTGAAACCTTAGTGTTGGCTTGGCCAGGTGAAGGCTTTGCATTGTAAAGGCCTTGTCGTGATCTCCCCGCCGCACACCTAAGGAAGTGTGTAACTCGCGTGGCAAAACGGGATGATCATGTCTTGTGGGTAAAGCTGTACAACCTCTGCAGAGTGTATAATCTATCCTGGATAGCCGTGCCCACGGTCATGGGCATGCTGAGTAAAAGTTTTTCAGGGATTAGACTTTGTTTTTCAAAAATGTTTTTGAAAACCTTGTGGATGGATGAATTCATGAGAGATGAAAACCTTGCAGATGGATGGAATCCGTGAGAGATTAAAACCTGGTGGATGGATGGAATCCATCGGAGTTGCGCAGTGGAAGCGTGTGGATGGATGGAATCCATACATGAACTTTTGGAAAAGATGGTCCGGGTGGGATGCCCGTGGATAGGTTGGTGTTTGGTCGGAGCCTGCACTGACGGTATTATTTTCAAGTACAAGTACTGTTTTACTTACTGTATTAAATTCAGCAATTTCAATCTATTTACTGTATTTCATTAAATGTTGTTTTATGCAACTAACCCTATAAGCCTTCCATTGAAGCCTTTATCATTATGATGCATTTTCTCCGTGTGACTTGCGGAGTACAAGTTTGTACTCACCTTGCTATCTCCACACAGAGAAAGACGACTTCAACTACGGTGAAGACCTGGACGAGTAGGCCGCATCTTACTATCGTTTGCCTCTGGGCAGGCTCAGTGGGTTTCTTCCGCTTCGGTGTTTTTCTTCCGCTGCTTATTATTTAATTTGGCTTATGTGCCGTTGATGTAAACTCTGGCAATCATGCCCATGTTTAGTTAATAAATGTCATTATGCTTGGTATTTATCTTTGTTGTACACTGTGTGCACTAGCTGATCCTGGACTAGTGCGATTTACACAGAGGATCCAGGAGTTGTTGCTCCGGGTTCCGACAGTAGCTATTTTTTTAGAGATGTGCTCATTGTGTTGAACAGAGTTTTTGAGAGCAGTGCGACTAGCCAAAGGTTGGAGGTCCAACTGAAGTGGAATCGAGTGGCCTGACAGGTGTGGATTCTGCGGTCAGACCGGTCCCCTGTTATTGGGAGGAGTAAGTCAGATGTTGGCGGTCTAACTGGCCGATGGTTGGTGGTTAGACTGTTCTCTTGCTTTGGAGTGAGTCTGAGTTGATTTCAATAGTGTGAGTCATGGTGTGAGTCCATGCATATGGGAGTGCGAGTCATGGTGTGAGTCCATGAATGTGTTGTTTTACTAGTAAGACTGAAGTGCATATCGTTTGTGCTCAGAACGGTTGCTTAGTCTTTGATGTACAGGGCACTTAGTGATTGTTGCGATCAATGGTAAGACCGAGGCTAGGGAAGGTATCCTGAGGCCTTGGCGTGTCACGTAAATCCGGTGGAGCATTATCTCAAGCGGAGAAGCACGGGAGGAATACAAGAATCGTGAGGAGGTAAATGTCTGCATGTGGTGTACTACCAATTGGATTTGTGTGTTTCAAGTGGTGACGATCCTCGGAGCGGACATACAATTTTGACGATAAGTAATTGTGCATCACGGACTTTGTTGTGGTGTGGTGTGCCATAGGACTTGAGGCATTTCAAGTAGTGATAGTCCTCTGGAGGAGGTGTGCGATCTTGGCGATAAGTCATTGGGCATCACATCTTCATGTGGTGGTTGGTTCAAGGAGAAGCACCGTGGAGTCTAGTGGGTGGCAATTGAGGAAATTATCCAACACCAGTTAGAGTTGTGTTTTGCAAAACTGCAGCAATTGTCTAAGTAGTTTAGGCCATGTTTTGGACAATAGAGCGTCATATCGGGCTATTAGAGCCATGTGAAAGTCATGCTTTCAAAAGCATGCAAGCGTGTATAAGTGTAAAACCCATGTGTGTAAGTTATTAGTTTCTCCATTTGTAAGTAGTTGTATTCACTAAGTGTATGCTTGTTAGGGTTTGGTGAGAGGTGAGGAGGCTCCATTATACAAGCACTTGCGTGTATTGAGAGAGGTAGCACTCTAGATTAGAGGAAAGAGTTGGAGAGACAGAATAGGGTTTCCTTTTATTGGAGTCTTGCATGTGTGTGTGCTGTAGGGTTAGAGCTCTATCCTCCATGAGAGAGTGGATGTAAAGCATTTCTCTTCAAGTGAAATGAACATATAAACTTCATGAAACTAAGTTATGCTATGGATTCCTCCTTGTTTGGTTTACGTTCTAGACATTTGGTCACACATTGGTGTCGCGGAATCAAATCATTCATCACATCTCCTCCATCCATGCATATGGTTTAGTTCTCCACCCGCCACTGAATTGTTGTCATCTCGCACACCGTAGTTTTGGCGTCTCGGAGACGTACGTTTGGTGCATCAAAACATTTGGCTTTTCATATCATCTCTAGTTTACTCTGCCGGAGTGAATTAATGAAAATGGGAAATCCCAAACTCATCTAGGTTCATTGTTTTATACTGACCGGAGATTTTGGACTATGTATAAGTACTAATTCATAAATAAATTAAATGGCATCAAGTTATTAGAAGTAAGAAGTTTTATCCAATTGATGTGTTCTTTTCGAAGAACAAACAACACATATATTTGCCGGCTTTTCACACTTGACTGGACAGAAGGGCTGTAGATCATGTGCCCTATTTTTTAGTACCTACTGCAGCAATTATTTAAGGAATATAATACAAGTAACAATAATTGTGTTACGTATGCACATATGTCGCGTACGTACGTTGACCCCGTGAGTATTATTCTCTGGCTTTCCATTTCGAATCTTTCCTCGGGAAGTCACATGCCCATTTGTTTATCCCCGAGGCAGCCGCTGTCCATGTCACAATATTTCTTTGGTCGATTTGATCTGAGATACGATCACTGTGTGTCATGCAAGAGCTGTACTGACAAGAGGCAAAGGTCCAACTGCGCCTGTCCAAGAGCACACCTAACGTGGCCATGGATCATGTATAATTGTACATGAAATGTTAATGTGTGTACGGATCAACATGTGGCTCCAATGATTGATAATATATTACGGTACAGCAGCCCTTACAGTGTACTGACTACCTTTTATTTTCAAGTGATGTTTTAGGATATGCGGTGGTCAAAATTTTTCAAATTTAACCTCTAGTAATCACACACTAGTAATCACACAATGTTGCAGTAGAAAAATCACATTTTCGATGATTGGGCTCAGGAAAAAAAATACCATCAGGTGTGTTCATTAAAAAACATGTAGAGGTATTTTTCTAGAGACACTTTCCAATTTGTCTCTCAGATGAGGAGTTATAGAGGTGTTTTTTAGATCGAAACACTTTAAAAGTCATCTCAAAATTTTGTACTGTAGAGATGGTTTTGAGATGTTTAAGAAACACATGCATCATTTTATCTTATAGAGATGTTTTTTAGACTCTCTCTCTCTAATTTGCCTTTTTTTGTTGTGTAAAGATATTTATTTGAGGCGCTTTTAACTCTTCAGACGCATATTTTAGTGGTTATATGTGTTAAAAGGACTACATATAAATACTGCATGACACAACTGAACACGTGATATTATCAGGTTGATGTGGCTAGTGTATCAAGTCTAAAAGAAGAGAAGAATTCCCATCAGGTCTTAAGAGTTCAACCACCAACCTTTGTAGGAGTCCATACGTTTTTTAGTTTTTATTTTCTACGGTGCACTATGCTAGGAGCATAATTTAATGCCACAATATAATGCCTCTATTCCCTGATAAACATAGTAAAGTGTCTCTATAAAATAACACAAAGAATATAGAGACGTTTTAATAATATGTTTGTTCATTCATATGGTGCATAAGAAGACGTTATGTGATGTTTTTTTTTTAAAAAAATGTCTTTGCAACAATGTAGAGACAGAAAAAACATCTTATAGGGTTTGTGTTGTAGTGGTTGTTAAAAATATTATCATAATGTTAGAGTTTTCCTCATTTATAGTAGCATGCTACTATCCAATCAGTACTCAAAAAACTTCTTGATCAAAAAAATAATCGAAATTTTAACTTGAAAGCTGTACAAAATTGACGCCAATTTCAGATTTTCAACTATTTTGATCACCTGTGAATAATACCATCAGATTGTTAAAATTATTTTTACAGTATTATATTTTTCCTAAATTAATTACGGTAATATATTTATAGCTTGAAGATCATGCCAAAGTTCTCATAGGAGAGTTTTTCATCTTTAAAAGATGTAATAATGCACTTTATTCATGGTTTGACGAGTCAGCAGTTTTGCAACGCGTGATACTACCTATCATACCTCCGTTAGTTCATAAACATATCACTAATAGCGCTACAACTAGACAGTGTAACAACCAAGTGGCTAGTTTAAAATAGGAAGATTGGCATGCAAGGAAAAAAAATACTGAAAAAACTTAGCCTTTCCAATTGTTTTTATTATTTACCAGTCCAGCTGCCGGGGAAGAGAATCATCCACTGTAAGTCAATGACAAGCACGTCAATTATGGGGGTTCGTTACAGTTGTGCTGGCTGATAGCAACCACTTCTATACATCGCCGCCGTAGAAAATGCTGAAAGATCAACATAGAAAACAGCTTCCATATATATAACATAATGCACGATGGCTGTCAAGACTTCACAGTCAGAATCGCTCCCGGCCGTATGGTCCATATTTTACGATCGTCAATCGTCAGAAAAGGGTGAGTCGTGCATTTTTTAGATAATGGAAACGAGGTTCCAGCCGGGTGAGTCGTGCATATATAAAAGCTTAGGTGGAGGGCAGCTTTGCCGCCAGTTAACGTCCCTCGAGGAAGACGGAAGACGGGAGGAGGAGGTTCAAACCGAGATCAGCTAACAAATTCAGACCTTTGCGCTGTCTAGTTGTTTAGAAACACAGAGCAAAAGTCCAACCTAGTTGTTCGGTGGCATTGGAGCATTCAAAAAGTTCTTTCTAAAGTCATATCTAAAACCCTTCACATCTAGCGATCACCTTACGGATACCATCTCTAAGACTTGTTCTAGACAGCTTTTGGCTTTTTAAGGTGGTTTTTATAAACTGTTTGTAGAAGTTACTGCAATAGCCCTTTTGAACGGAGTGGCTTTTTAACGCAAATGTCTCTTGGTTCAGGAGTTGCTTGGCCTTCCAAGCTCCCTCCCTCTCCCCCCCCCCTCTCTCTCTCTCTCTCTCTCTCTCTCTCTCTCTCTCCATGTCGGATTTGACCCTAAAGAGACGAACTGTGTGGACAATTGGAGGTTACAGTAGGTGGTCTAATGTAGTTGCTTATCTCTTTAATTGTTGGCAACGTTAAGACACTAGTTTTACTTCGAAAAATTCTACATGACTTGTGACTCTAATAGGGCAATATAGGGGATGCACAACCAGAAAAAGGGAAAAGCGTGTTGGGTTGTTTTGCGCCCGTAAACAGTACTAAGATAGGTTTTCAAAGAATCATACTGAGAGTATCAACGGTTCACATGTGTTAAAAAATTGATAATCGTATCGAGTTGAGATCTGAGTTTGCGAAAGTTTGCAAGTTTTATTTCTTACTGCAGTTCTCAGGCAGACGTAGCAGGGGGTTGGTGGGAGTACCAGCCTTGTTCTACTAGTACCAGCATGGGGGCCGAGGTACTACCGCAAGTACAGTATAACTGGGTTATAGTTGGCCATAGCTATTTTCCAAAGAAGATCGTTTTGGGTGTATTTGGGTCCGGTTGTACCAAATGAGATCCACGGTACTTCAAGAGAGAGCAGTATGACTGGCCTTTGAACTATGGTACTAATAGGGTGGTAGCTAGTACCAGTATGGTATGAGCGGTTATACCGATCAACTCCCCTGTTATCGGAGTTTAACCAGGGTTGACTAGAGCGGTATGACCGGACTTTGAACATGTAGTAGTACCGAGTTAGTTGAACAGTCAAATCGGCTTTGTCTAAAATTATTTGAGGGGTTTCGATAATTGTAGGGAATGGTTATGGGTTGAATTGTGGAATCTAAGTTGTTGCATTCATGGTGCATGAAGCATGTTTACACTAACATGGATCAAGTTGTAAAGAACTTGTGCTTGAAAATAGTTTCTTGGTCTTTGATATGTAGGGTGCTTGGAGGCATCCATGGTTGACGGCGTAGACCGAGACTAAGCTCGAATGAGTTGAGGTGCGGTTAAGGAAGCCGAGCGGGATGGTTGGCTCAAGCGGGGCATAGTAGAAGATAAGGGATGTTGAAGGGAAGGTTTGGGGAACGGTTCATCGCATGGCGCAGTTGGTGTAAGTGAGGTGTTGTCAGGGAATCTTCACGGAGAGACTTACCGATTCATGAGTCATTGGTGAACATACACACGGCAAGCATGGGGATTGCTTACAAAGGAGAAGATGACCATAGACTAGACTAGGGGAAGAGGTGATGTCCATGGTCAAGATGAAGGTGTTTTAGCAGGGAAGCCAAAAAACTAGAAGCAGCAAAGGGACTAAAACCGCGGCGCTTGGAGGGCATTTAGAGAGAAGTTTAGGTCAAGGATACACTAAGAAGGTCAAGTGGATGGAAGCTTGCTCCTTAGTAGATTTGGGCTTATGCTCTTTGAGAAGCGTGCATAAGTCATGCGTTGAGTGTAAAACCTAGTGTGTGGGGTTAACGGGTTTTCTCGATTATGCTAATGGATAGTATTCATTAAGGTCAGATGTGACCTGGTTGCATTAAGGTTAGATGTGACCTGGTTGCCCCATCTATTTGAGTAGGAGGGGGTTGGAGGCATGTAGCTAACAAAACCAATCAACTCATCCATTCTTTAGGGTTTGAGTAAGATATGCTTCCAAGGGAGAGGAGACTTTTGAAGAGTGCTCTTGGGTGTTAGAGCTTTATCCGCCATAGTGGAGTTCTTGTAAATCAAACCTTTATAAGTTGCAATAGATCAACTTTGTTCATCATACATAGTGTGTTACTGATCTTGTTGGTTGCTATTGATTTGGTTGGATTTTTTTGCACTCTCCCCTACTCTCTTGATCTTGCTCATTTCAAGGACAAGTGATGGTGATACCTCATGAGGATCATATGCCATCCATCCAGAGACTAACTGTAGCAAGATCTCGGTGTTTGCCTAGCTTGGCTTGATTTGGAGCACTTCTTATGAAACATTGTTTCTAGAATTTTAGTCTTAAATCTTTGGATGGTCTAACTTGTTGTGATATGTGGAAACCTATCTAGAGTCATCTTGGCTATCCTTAACACACAAGCAAGTTCTAACTTAAGTTTGTGAGTTTTGCTCGGTTTTGGTGCAACCTTGCCTACCTCAAGGAAAGATTGAAACATTGACCAAGATCCATAAGATCCTTAGATGGATTAGGTTCATGATATCCTTAGTAAGGTGTGTGCAAAGTTTGACATCATTTGAATTTGTATTTTTAGGAATGCACTCTCTTTGGTTTAGGCTTGAGTTGGTTTTCTGTTCTATGAATGGGAGTGCGGTCATACCGCCCTTGTCCGTGTACTACCGGTCGCTGGTCGTACCGGCCTTCCACCTATGGTCATACCGCCCTGTAGCGGTAATACTGGTCATGTTAGATCGATGAGGCTGACTAAAGGGGGTGAATATACGGTCTAAAATTTCTTCTCTAATTAATTACCAATTTCTATTTGGCTAAACCAAGCAAATAATGCGGAAGCTTAACTCAAAAGGATTTAGCACAAATAACGCCTAAAACAACCGGATTCACCTAAGTGCACCAACAAGATATGCCTATGTCAAGGTTTGTAATCCTAGGATGACAAGCAATCAATTTAATTCTATGAATGTAGATTGTACACAAGAAAACAAACCGCAGTTGACACGGTTGCTTTTTACCGTGGTGTTCGGAGACTTGCCGGTCTCCCCTAATCCACGTTAAGGATAGATCATCAATTTTCATCACCATCTCTTCCACAACAAAACGGTGTAGTTGAAAGGAAAAATAGAACTTTGGTTGAGATGGCTAGAACAATGCTGGATGAATATAAAATTCGAAGGAAATTTTGGGCTGAGGCTATATATACTGCATGCTATATTTCAAACCGTGTGTTCTTGAGATCTAAACTTGGTAGAACTTCATATGAGCTTCGGTTTGGACATAGGTCTAGTGTATCTCATTTCAGAGTTTTTGGGTGCAAATGCTGTGTTAAAATCTGGAATCTTAGATAAATTTGAAGCTAGATCAACTGATGGTATTTTTCTTGGATACCCTGTTTATTCACGTGGCTTTCGTGTGCTTGTTTTGGAGACTAACAAAATAATAGAAACCTATGAAGTTTCTTTTGATGAGGCTAGTCCAGACACTAGTCTAAGTGATGTAGGTACAAGTGCATATGTTCAGGGGGAGAACATATTTGTTGATGACGATGAGGATGATGAAGATGAGGTTATGGTTCCTACTATTTCTCCACCTGTAAGTTTCTTCTACACCTTCTACTACTGCGGCTACAGTTGGGCATCCTCAAGCTACTACTTCATCTACACATATTGAAAATGAACAAGAAGGTGCTTCAGAAATTTCTGCTCCTCGTCACATTCAAAGGAGACATCCACCTAAACAAATGATTGGAGATTTAAATGAAAGAGTAAAAAACAACGATGAGTAAAGAATTTGAGATGAGTATGATGTGAGAGTTGACTTACTTTTTGGGACTGCAAATAAAACAAACAAATGAGGGAACTTTTGTGCATCAAAGTAAGTATACAAAGGATCTTGTACGTCGTTTTGGGATGAAAAATTGCAAGCCTATTGTGTCACCTATGGGAGCTGCTTCGACACTTGATCCTGATGAAGATGGTGAAGCTGTTGATCAAAAAGAGTATAGGAGCATGATTGGCTCACTTTTATATCTTACTGCTTCGAAGCCAGACATACAATTTTCTGTGTGTTTATGTGCTCGTTTTCTAGCTTCCCCATGTGTTTCACATCTACAAGCTGTCAAACTAATTTTTAGGTACCTACATGGTACTCAAAAATTTGGCATATGGCTTTCTGCTTCTTCATGTATTAGTTTAAGATCTTTTTCTGATGCTGATTTTGGAGGTTGTAGAATTGATAGAAAAAAGTACATCAGGCTCATGTCACTTTTTGGGTAATTCACTTATTACATGGTCATCTAGAAAACAATCTTTTGTTGCTCAATCCACAACTGAATCTGAATATGTAGCTGCTGCTAGTTGTTGTTCACAATACTTTGGATAGTAGCCACACTTAAAGATTATGAGATAATTTTGGATAATGTTCCACTTTTCTGTGATAATACTAGTGCTATTTGTATTGCTAAGAACCCAGTGCAACATTCAAGAACTAAGCATATTGATATCAGATTTCACTTCCTTCGAGATCATGTGGATAAAGGGAATGTTGTGCTTCATTATATAGCTACTGAACATCAGTTGGCAAGCATTTTCACGAAACCTTTGGATTCTTCTCGGTTTGTTCGTTTACGAAGTGAGTTGGGTGTGTTGCACCCAATGGATTATTCTAAGGGGGAGCTTGTCATTTAAAATTTTAAAAGCTTTGTTTATTATCCTTGTCAAATAACTCATCAAATCCAAGTCATTAAAACCAATGAGTAGTAGAGCTCTTTTTATCATATTTATCCATATGTTGTGTAGTTTTGATCACGACTTGTTATAATTAAATTGCTACATTTGAATTAAAAGCATGACATGGCGGAATATTTTGACTAGATTGATTATATTTATTACTTTGCGATATCCATCAAAAAGGATAAGCTTGATTGTGAGTCTTATTTTAACTCTTGGCTATGAGGCTCGTATGTTTCATGTTACAATTTTTATGATCACTCATTTTGGCATGTTATTGTTAAAAAAGGTATATAAGAAAGAGAGAATTGAAAAGATGTATGCTTCAAGCATGCCATGGTGAACAAAAAAACACAAAAGTGCGTAAAATGAAAAGAAATATGTTTCAAGCATGCCACCATTAAAAAAGTCATTATAAAAAAGAAGTATGCTACAAGCATGCCACATGCCTAAGAATTGAGTGTGGAGCAATAAGTTGTTACATGAGACTGCTAGCCCGTCTAGAGTTAAGGTTTGCTTCACTTTTAGGCTTTGACTTTTTGTTGAGATATCTCATTGTGCTCTTTATAATTGATTTGGTCATTATTGAGATGTCTGTTATTAATATAAATTGCTTAATCATGCTCAAGACTGGATTTGACATTGTTACGTGATATACGGCTTTATATGATCTAGATAGCTCTACTCAAAAATATGACTTGGTTGTGTTATTAAACCAATGCAACGTGACTTGGATAATCTACAAAACTTCTAGATTTTTATTATCATTGCTCTTTCTTAGAATTATTCCTTCTTTGAATTTTCTTGATGATTACATTGCCAAAGGGGGGAGATTTGGTGTGCTTTGCGAGAAATTAAAGAGAATTCAGGGAGAATAAAATTGCCTCTCTTGTGTTGAGGGGGAGAGATTTGAGACTTATGCTTTAAAATGCTTTTTCGGCTTCAGTTCTTCACTTATATCTATTTGAAGTTAATTCATCATACAATTTTGTGGTGTTATCAATGTATTCATCAAGGGGGACATTGTTAGACCATATGGCTAGGTTTAGTATATTTTGGTGATGAATAATTGACAATGGTTAATTGTGATGATGAATAATTGGTGATTTTGTTTAGCAGTGTTATGCAAGTTGTGTCGCGTGTGTGCGGATTGATGTTGGTCAAGTTGGAAGAACTTGTGCTGGGAAAAAGTTCTTTGGACTTTGCATGTGCAAGTTGGGCGTGGAGACAGTCATGGTCGGTGATGAGGAAGAGCGGGACTAGGAGGGGAGATCTGAGGTCTAGGCGGTCGAGGATGTCACGAGGTGATCGGGCTCACGCTGAAGCACATGGAGATTAAAGGTGGATGATGCGTGGAGAAGCTACGGGAGGTGTGGTCCTGGAGGCTTCGACACGTGACGCATTAGGAAAGTCGAGAGTGTGAAAAACCCGTGTTAGAAAGGGTTTCAGGTCCCTTGAAAATTAGTGGACCAAAAGCCTAGTTGAGGTAAAAAAGGTCTAGACCCAGTTGGACGAGTTGGATTAGGATTTTGATTAGATAGGTTTTTAGGGGGCTGCATTATATATATATATATATATATATATATATATATATATATATATATATATATATATATATATATATATATATATATATATATATATATATATATAGTCGCCGATTGGAAGTGTGTAACGGAAAAGAGGAGAAGAAAAAATAGCGTGCGGCGGCCGTGACGCGAGAAGAAAAAAAGGCGCATGGGCAACATGATTTGGAGATGAACAGTGTCTGCGTTTTCTAATAAAAGTTAAACAATTAAAAGGCAGAAAAATTAAATAAAAAGTTATCGTTGTGCACTGCAATCATTCACCCCCTCTGATTGCCATCGACGATCCTACAAATGTACAATTCTATGTTACAAGGATTCAACACATGAGCTTCAACTATTTGCAAAACACATTCGCAAATACAGGTCTCATACCAAAGAGAGCTAGAGCAAGTGAGGTTGAGCTATCAACACATGATGAGACTTAAGCTACTAGACATAACCCTTCTTAATAGTATGACAACTTTTAGTAGCAATCTGGTCTTCCAACCAAACACCAAGACCGGTAAAAGACTAGAAATATATCCTTAGCCTTAATTAGCCATACCTTTGCCTTGAGTCATAATCTTGACATGCATCAACTCATGATGCATCCTTTACTTCAACTCCGTCAATACATAATGTATCTTTACTTGATTTAATGATCAACATATGATCATCTCCTCTTAGACAAGCATCAACTCATGATGCATCCACCACTTGACTTGATAATTTTCAACAAATGAAGTCATCCTAAGTCTTTCTCATTTATGGAAGCTAACATATTCATCCAACTCATAGAAAATGTTAGTCCACAAAACAATTCTAATGAATTACCAAACATCACCATTAACTCACAATGAAGGGACTAGATTCTACAATCTTCTCTTTTTGGTAATTCATAACATTCTCAACAAATAATGAAATAAAAATTGAATTGCGAGTATACAACATGTACACAACAATTGTATACCCTAAAATAAACTTTCAAAGCAAAGTTTACTCATCCGGTTGTTATTAATCATCCAACCATCAACACATAATATAGGAATTAGATGACAATCCGATTATGAATATATATGAATTACACAAATTATATATACTCAAAGGATATGTTTCAAAATAAAGATCCTTAATATGTGAAAATGGAACATGGATTAATACTATGAAACCACAAAACATAGAGTGAACACCCCGTAAATATGTGCATATAAGAATATATTGTGAAAGCATATGAACATATTCAAGTTTGATTTATTTGGTAAAATTCATTCTATATTTCGGATCCGAGGAATGTAATAAGATAAGAATATGATATTGAATGCATACCTGTTATGTTTTCACCTTTTCATCCAAATGAAACTAAATAATATTATAATCAATAAACATATTAGTCTCACAATTGTATTTATCATTATCACCAAAACTAACTTAATAGAATTTGAACTTACAATCTTCTCCTTTTTGGTAATGAATGATAAATCCATTAACAGTAATAGTATTTCGATGAAAATGAATATATGATAGAAAATTCAACTAAGATGAAAGCATAAATAAGCATAATAAAGAATTTTCCTTTTTAGCATCAATGTTATTCTCCCCTTTTGGCATTATACACTTTAAAATCAATGCTATTGTTCATTCTTCTTGCTCTTTTGGCATTTATCATTAAAAAGCAAGGAAAAAGCAAATTTGGCCAAAATAGAGATGTTCCAACATATGGAGCTTGATACCAATTGATTTAATTTAATTTTGGTTATAAAGAGTATGAAATAAACATATGTGACCAAGAGGGAATTTTAGGAAACTTGATGAAAAGATATTTGAAATATATTCAAATAATCTTACTCATGAGAGCTCCTTAAAGGCTTTTGAAGTTTTCCCCCTTTTAACATTGGATACCACTTGTAGCATTTGAAACACCCTCCAATTTGAAGTTTTAGACTTTCAGGATTTTGGCATTACAATTTAGCTTCAAAAGCTAGTTGAAAACCTGACCTACAGTTGCCAATAAACCTGAGAAAATTTATCAATATAGGACAACAATAGGGGATCAAAAGTCATTATTATAACTCCCTCAGATTATGACCACACTAAAAGATACAAAAATCACAAAACTGCTCAAAATCATTCAAGTTCTAAAATTTCATCATTTTGTTAAACTGAGAAAAGTACACAATTTTCTCAAAAATAGTTGAAATATTTCAAATTTTGCAAAAATGAACTTTGGACTCCTAAGAAACTTTTCAAACAATAATTTTTGAAAAAGGAGTCTCCATACATAAGTTATGCTAAAATGCACTTTGAAAGCACAATAGAGAATGATTTTTCAACTAGAACTCAAAAACCAAGTTTCACTTCACGAAAATCAAATGAAGCAAATGAGAATGAAATACATTCATTCATAGGATACCACTTGTAATCATGAATGATACTAAGAAAACAAATCACAATTAACACGGTTGCTTTTTACTGTGGTGCTTGGAGACTTGCTGGTTTCCCTCGTTTGACTCTCACCACATGCAATGAATGCACAAACTCGAGTGGATATACAGTCCACTTCTAAATGCAACACATATAACCTAGAGCCTTCCTCCTTAACATATGGTGCAACACATGCACAATTGAGAGGATGGCCTCACACTAGCTCAAGAGATTGAAATGGAGTGCCAAAAGTTATCTCCAACTGGCCACAAGAGGGTATATATACCCTACACCTCGAAACTAGCCGTTGGGACAGAAAAATAGGATTTTCAGAAGTACCACAGGCAAACGACTGGTGCTTTCGCTCCCATCAAGAACAGTCAAAAAACTAACCGTTGTAGGCAAATCTGGTAGTTCCGTCATGCAATGTCCTATACTACCAATCATCAGAAGTACCGCAGTACTCGTGCGGAACTACTAATTTCCTCGAGGACAAGAAAACTCCACACAAGTCTCTCTAGAAAAAAAAGTACCGCTACACAAGCCGGACGTTCCGCAAATCGAAAGTACCGCCCGCTGATCGGACCGCCCACACATAGCTAGTCCAAGGTAGCGATCGTCGACCACACTGGTCCTTGACCACGTTGGATGGTTCGACCACTCAGGCCTCTGACCACGTTGGTCTTCGACCACATTGTCTAGTTCGACCACGTAGGTCTCCGACTATGCTGGTCTTTGACCACGTTGAGCTTCGTCCATACTGTCTGGTTAGACCACACAGGTCTCTGATTACGCTGGTCTCCAACCACATTGGTTCACGTCTTGATCATGTTGACCATGTCGATTTTTTACCATGTCAGTCTTCAATCACATAGATCTCTAACCACTCCATCGATCTTCGACGATGTTGTATTAATCACGTCAGTTTGACCACGTCGATTACGACCACACAGGTCTGGACCACATCGGTTCAACCACACTGGTTTCGATCACATAGATCTCGATCACGTCAAATCCGACCATCTTGGTTTGACCACGTTGGTCTTCAATCACACAGATCTCGACCACGTCGGTTTCGATCATGCTAGTTTCAATCACATAGATCTCGACTACGTCAGATCCGACCATCTTGGTTCAACCACGCTGGTCTTTGATCACACAGATCTTGACCACGTTAGTTTCGACCACATTGGTTTTGATCACACAAATCTCGACCACGTCAGTTCTGCCCACGTTGGTTTCGACCACTTCGATCTTTGACCACACAGGTCATCGACCACGTCGATCTTTGACCTCGTTGGTTCGACTACGTCAACTTTGACTATGCTAGTTCCCGGCCATATTAATCTTCGACCACATTGGTTTGACCACAATAGTTCTCGACCACACAGGTCTTCCGACCACCAATAAAGCAGTAGTTCCGTGATTACAACTCTGGTAGTCCTGACTAGCAGTAGTACCGCAGAATACACTAGGTAGTTCTGATTTTCCTGAGAAGTACTTATACTTTAACTCCATCAACATATTCAAGTTTGACTTATTTGGTGAAGTTCATTCTTTATTTCGGATCCGAGAAATGCAATAAGATAAGAATGTGATATTGAATGCATACCTCTTACGTTTTTCACATTTTCATCCAAATGAGACTAAGCAACATCATAATCAATAAACATATTAGTCTCACAACTGTATTTATCATTATCACCAAAACTAATTTAATAGAGCTTGAACTTACAGGTCATTGTACTGTGGTAGTATCGACTCTGGATTTTAAACTCGGTGTTGCTTTTGTGTTTGTGTGAGTTCTTTGTGTGTGGCGTAATCTAATCTTCCTAGCTTCCAGTAGCTAGTGAAGTGAAGCTTTTGGAATACAATGTATCATTCACCCCTTTGATTGCCATATTAGGACCTACAGTTTTCTTGGTTTTTCTCCATATCTTCGAATTGGAATTAGTTTGTTGAATCGGTGCCCCAATTGCATTTCTTTTGGAATTAGAATTGGACTTTAATTATTATTGTGTTTAGTTGACAAGAAATTGCAACATGGAAATGCAATCTTAAGACAATTCTGATGTGTTTTGCTGCCAAATATTTTTTCGGGCAATGCAGAGCCTAAATGCAATAAAGAATATGTGAAAGTACATGTTACCTTTAACTCTTTTTGTGTTTATCTCTACAACACTTTTAGGGTATCTCCGCTCAATCTCAATCTTGTAGTTGTACAACAATTGAAAGTTTTCTTCCTAGCTACCTTGAATATCATCCATTGCTTTTTGTCTCTCCTTTCCAAATTATTCAATTGTACATTGTACTCATCCTCTTGTTTTCCTTCCAGCTCCTTGGCTCCCATGTTAGGATTTCTCCTCAAGATAGTTGATGCCCTGTTTGCCACCCAAGTCTAAGATGTCGTACTACTCTTGACCCTACTGCTTGATACACATTTGTCTAGATCAACTAGCTTGTTTACCTGCAAAAAATAAATAAATCAGTAAGTACAAGAGAAACAACAATTGGACAATCAGTACATGTAGAAGTATTAGTATCATAATAGTTATATTATCTAGCAACCTGCGAGTTACAATCTTCCAAGGGTATCCTTTAACTCTACAAGAGCCCACAAACCTTGTAGGATCAGATTTCTTTACGGCCATATCAAATTTCTCTTTATGGCATAACGTCCGATGAGCATTCTGAAGGCATCTATTGAATGAAAAGTGTCACCAATCTTAAATCTTTGGATTGTCCTTATCACGATCATTGACGCCAGGAAAGGAAAGGGGATGGAGAGTGTGGGGTGGAACGAGTGGCTTGGTCAGGTTTGGAATCAGGGTCCGACCTAACTACGTTGGGTTAACCCGAACAGGTACCATGTTCAGGATGATTATTTCATCTCGTGTTTAAGATCCGATTCAACCAAAAAGATTAAAAATTGACAAAAAAAAAAAGAGGTCAAATGATCGATTGACGCATTAACTTTAGGACAAAAAGATTGTTACCATGTAATTAAAGACATTTTATCAACAGCTCTTTTAACTCTAGGGCAAATGATAAATTGTCCCTTTGCTACGTTACTTCAATCCACCGAGCTAATTTTCCGGAAGCAGGTTGCTACAAGTCAGCAAACAAATAGGGAATGTACGAAAGCAATCTATTTAAAAAACAAAGACCAAGAGCTGACATGCTCCACATCCCAGCATTACAGTACGAACATACTCTTGTTGAATAATATGTGCCTACAAAACATAATATTCGAGTTCAAAATTTAATTATCAACTCAATCGTATACTAGCATTCGCAGACTCCCTAAAATTACAGCGTCTAACCGGTCATAATACATCACAGAACTACAACAAAACAAGGATTGTCATACTGGACCTCTTTAAAACAAGAACTCATCTTTCACCAGTGTTCTTGCGTAACCCCTGCCCAGTATCCTTTTCGTACTTTGCATTTACATCTGGGAGCATAATTTAACACATCCAATCTACACTCATCAACCAACGGATGGGGTCCAAAAGAAATTTATGCCTCAAATAATAGAGAAGACTACCAGAACAAGTTTTATGAATAGTGATCGACTCAGATCAGCTACGATCAATTACGGCCGAGCAGTATCCTTCTATATATGTACTTTAAAACAGATAGCATGCACATTTTGTGTTGGATGTGTTGGTACCATCTGATCAACCAAGGACCTTCCTGACTTCCTCAACAAACTGTGCTCTCCTAGAGGGATCCATCTGCACATGAATCCAAAGAACATGTCAGAACTCAGAAGATGTTATAGTAAAAACAAAAAGGATATGTTCTAACTTTTAAGATCGTAATTTGATAAGATACTATGTACGTATAAAGAAAGTATATAGCAAATTAGCAATGCGAAAGAAAAACACGAATTCATACAAAAGTACTTGGTAGTTAAGGCAGCACATAGCACCATTTTACCCACCCTCAGTAAAGTTAATTACAAATTAAAAAGCAGGAAAAATTATAAACATGCTTACCTTATCTAGTAGCATGGCAAGACCCTGCGGCAATGCTTGTAAGTCTGAACTGGAGTCTGCAACATCTGATAGCAATTGTGATACCCTTTGAGCCTTTAGACCTTTGATATACTCCTTATAGTTTTCAGGGTTGTCCTTCCAAGCAAGGAAAGCATCGTCATCATCCCATTCAGTGCTTCCTGCTTCAGCTGCCTGAGAAGCCAAGTACCATTTCTTGATCAGCTCGATTGCTGATTGGTGAGAAAACTGCTCACCAGCTACACATCTGATTTCTTTTGCGAGAACATCCTCAGAAATCCTCCTCCGTAATCTCTTATAGAAGAAAGACCGTGATTCTTCCCAGTCTACAACTTTCTTAATCACACCTTTAGCAGCCATTCTGAGGGATGTGTCGTGCAATTCAGCAAAACGTATCGCGATCTGGGTGTATAAAGGCATCAACTGTTTCGTACGAGCCTCTATACTCTTCTGAAGGGATTCTATGTCTGATAGACTTCCATTTCCATGCTTTGCTCCTTGGAGTTTTGCTTTCAGATTTATCAACTCTGGGTCAAGCCTACCCATGCAGTCTTGGAGTTCCTCTGATCTGAACTTGATTTCAATTAACCCCTGAGGTTCGAGAACATTGCCTTTTGCAGTTCTCTCAGCATAACACTCAATACGGTCTGGATTAATCTTGCTATCAACCACAACCCAAGCCCCACCACGTAGCTCTCCAGCCATGGGAATATAAACAAAGGCAGGCTGATTGTATGTCCTAAGATTCTCGACGATTGTTGACCCGGCCTGAAGAATCCCTTCAAAAAGATCTCTTTGCCCACCAGAGAAACCTCTCCAGTTAGCAAGGATGAACAGAGGTAATCCTTCACGGTTGAAGTCCAACAATGCCTGAGCTGTCTTAGTTGCAGAATCTGGAAACCACACTTGCCCAGCACGAGGAACAGAGCGCTCATGGGAATCAAGCTGGCCTGGGTCAGCAGGGATGAGCTGCATCATGGTTTGTGTTTCCACAGCTATGACACCCACAGGAATCCCTCCAAGCTTTGCTCTGCCAGTAACCACCGTTTTCGCCCATCCTTCAAATGTCTCCACAAAGCTGTCTTTGTCAAACATACCACCCAACCAATTCCCTTGGCTGTCATCAACACCACGGATGGCTGCGCGAGGATCGCATGTGTTCTCAGGGATGTATGCAACAGGTCTGTCAGGTGGATCCAAAGGTTTTGTAATAGGAAGAGGTCCACCAATATAGGCAGGAACATAGCTGAGCCACCTCAATATATTAGAAACACCTTCAAGGTCATCTGAAACAGTCAGATGGACAACACCATTTGTCGCCATGATTTTGGGACCACCCAACTGCATGTGGGAGCTGTACACTTCCCGCCCAAGAAGCTTGTTCAGGGCAGAAAACCCTGTTAAAATAATAGGCTGGTCAAGACGCTGTATGCACCGTATGCCAAGTCGAGCAAGATAGGCTCCTATTCCAACAGTTCGTCCAGTCACAAATGTAAGTGTAAATGTCTCCTTGTATGCCCTAGAATAAGCACTGGCAATAGCAGCACTTCCATGTATATTCTCCACACCAAGTCCATCCTCCTTGCCCACAACAGAATCAATAACCCATCTAATTTCACCACTATCTAGCTGCAGCTTGTGAGCTATAACAGAAGAGGCAATACGAGCATAGTCTTCTTCAGTCAGATAAATGTACTGAAACCCACGTTCAGGGCTGCCATCATCAGACCACCCTACACGGAAGCAAGATTTCACTTCATCTGCTATGCCAATCCGAGCACCAGAGTTTGCTGCCAAGTAGATAAGAGGAAGTTTCCTGTCACAAGCTAGGTTGGTAACAGCTTCAAAAAATGCATCTTCCCTTGGGCCAAATGATCCAGCTCTAAAAGTAATATCATTTGCAACAACAATAATCTGCCTGCCACTGGGAAATTCAGGAGTGGACATCTCCAATATCCAAGCTACCATACCAATGTCATTGAGCCCAGCAGGACGCTCCATGGGAATTAAAGGAGTGCCCCATGACCCATGCTTGTTGGCAAACACCAGCTCCGTCGCTTTAACATAAAATTGGCTATTTTCACCATCTTTACAAACACTAGAAGTTTTAGAGTACCATGAGTTCCGCAGTGCAGTTTCAAATGCCTACAGTTTTTTAGTTCTTATCAGCTTAGGTTGACAACATGCACCACAACTAGAAATCTGCTAACAAAATTCAGAGAATCAACTCACCAGTGGAAAATCATAGCAGTATGTAGTTCTGTTGTTCCTAGCAGAGCAACGTTTTAGATCAATAACACTCAAAGGCTGATATGGATTGTTCAGAGCCACACCATGCAAAGGACCAGCTGACGACGTGGCAGAACGGTATACTAATTTCTGTGATTCTGTATCCTTCACCTCCCGGTAGAGCTAAAACCATTAAAAGCACATGTGCAACATAATTAAGTGGAACTGACATTCAAGGATTGATGCCTTAAAACGAAGATCACTAGTTCTAGATAACAAGGACAATATGTTCACTTTGAGTTTTATGTGCCGTACAGAAAATGAAGACAGCATGGGAAAAAACTTACATCAACGGTGCAGGTTTGACTAGTAACATTGGTTGTTACGACTCTCCAGGTACCACTGGCAGGCCCATCACAGTCCAACTGAAGTTTCACCTCCCATTGGCATACAGACAGATGATGCATCCTTGCACCAACAAGTTCATGTATCTTCAGAGCCATTTCTTTCAATAGCGAGCATGTAGTAGCTTCATCTTGGCCAACATCCACAACTGTGCTCCTGAGTAAGATGAAAGACTCATTGAGAAGGCCATCTTCAGAACGCACATATGTTCCCAAAAAAGAATTATGTGAATACTTACCCTGAAATGGGAACAAGATCAAGGAGCTTTTGTTCTTTCAATATGCACAAATACATGTGAGAATGACCTGTCCTAATTGCGTGAAGCTCCAATTCTTCTATAGCAGTCATCAACGATCTTAATATGCTGCTCGATGTAAACGACAGGGATTCATGTTGCCTGACTACTTCAACATCACCAATATGGCCTGATGTAAACTTGTTGCCTGCACTGGGTTGCCTGACTAGAGTTCGGAAAAATACCCTATGCAACATTTTGGGATTTTCAGTATTTCGAAGTGTGTATATGTGCCACTGACGATCACGTGATGGGGTATACTTCATTTCATTGTATCCTTTCACTTTCAACTTATCCTGTATCCACAATAGGCTAAATAAATACAAATAGTGAATAAAATAATCAAAGCATAACAATAAAGTGTATAAAAACAGCTACAGACCAACTCAAGAAGTGCAGAAAGAGGAGGCTCCACATGCCGGAGAATCGGTTCTTCCTCATAACAAAACCTTTCATCTGACCAGAGGAAGGTATGGCGCATTGGCATGCGTGCTCCATCTCTTTGAATAATGCAACTTATAGCCTTCACACCAGCAGCACGGAGATCAGTTGTGACACTGTTCTTCAGTATCGTCAAAAGTTTGTCCATCCTGTCTTGAGCTTGATCATTATCACCACTGGAAAATGGGTCAAATTAATTAAGGAATTCCAGCAATTACTAACTACAGATATAACTCCTTGACACTAAAATTGCACATGAACAGACCTGTGTTCAGTTTTATACGTTTGCTTATCAGCACCCAACAAAGCAATATGCATCATGTTGCCCTCAGAGCTGGAATAGTGTGATGTATCCATTAGAGTAGCTCCAATGGCTGTTGATGCAGATTCAAGCGACTTCAGAATGACCATGGCACCCCATCTCTTCTCACCAAGAGTGGTCCCTTGTCCATTTCTTACATCAGCATGCCCTTCAGAGAATTCCCATAAAGAAGTAACACCAGATTCCTTCCATTTCATCTGGATACTATCATTCACAAGACGACGCTGAAAAATATTATTGGCAAGTTAGCCAGCATACCAAGCAGTACATGTACCAGAAGAAGTTCTGAAATCACATCTTTCCACACCTTGTTCCTCAAGATTTTTTTTAAAAAAAATAAATAAATGATGAGCATCTTGTTTCATTAAGATGTTTATAATGTTTGCTTCCCAGATGTGCTGAGGAAGAGTACAAAAAATAAAAAATTGATTCGCGTAATACCTGGTATAATCGAGATATGTATGTCTCAATCACTCTCTGCTGAACAGTTTGATCGCCATAATCAAACAAAGAAAAGAGTGCATCTTCAACTGGCAATGGAGCATTGACTAAATCTTCCATTCTCTCATGCATGGAAAGATCCTCCTTTTCCTTAGTAAACATCTCTAGCTCTGAAAGGCTCCTTGCAATGCTTGCACGGAGCTCACTAAGCTTGGTTTGTTCAAGAAGTTCGCTAGCTTTAAGGGCTAACTGTGTTTTAATAAGATCAATAGAATTCATTAGACTAAGATATCAGAAGGAAAAAAACTCAAAAGCTTCAGTTATTTCAGGACATCATTGTCACCTTATAATAACTCTTATGATTGAGCGAAGCAAAACGAATCAACTGATCCCTGTAGGCAGCGGGGTTTGGATAGACCAGTTTCTCCATAAGAGTTAGTATCAGCTTAGTTTTGTTTCTCACACCCTACGAATATAATCAAACTCAATAACAGAAGATTGCTTCAGTAATCATTTGCACAGATGTCTATGACAATAAAGAAATTTACCTGGTGAGACAACACAATGTCTACAACCTTCTGTAGGTCTTTACTATGTTGAAGGCGCAGGCGTTCAATCACATCAGACTGCAAAATGGCACGATTGTAGTAAAATAATGAGTCAAAAAAGTTTAACAAAATCCGTCTTAAGCCATGTACAAATTATTTGCTACCCAACTCCCCACATGATTCTGAAGCAAACTATAATATGTGCATGTCATCATCAGATATATCTTTCATATAACTAAAAGAAGGAAAAGGATAAACATTTTTTAATCTAGTTGATCTGTTCAGATTTGATATGTAAAGTACCTGAATGCCATCACTGAATAGTTCTTCAACAGAGAGATACTCCTCGAAAAGGGACTTGACAACAAAATGAGCATGACTTTCTCTCCCACCCTCATATGACTTCAGTAGGCTCATAAAAGGCTCAACAAGCCTCTCATTTGTAGCCTTTTCCTTCTCAGAACCATATGCAAGATTTGCCTACAAGAACACTTGTTACAAAATATAGCAAACGGTTTGGACAGGGATACCATAAAAGAAACCTATAATTCACCTCGATTATCCCTCTTAGCATCTTGGTAGGGAAATCCTTGCTCTTTCCATGGTCAAAATTTAACTTGTATTCATTGTATTTATCCTCCAACTGAATGCATAAAAATTAGAAATATTTGAACTAGAACAAAAAAAGGTATATAAGAACAATAAACCAGAAGAACTGGAGTTAAAAAAGAAATCAGTACTTCTTGAAAGATTCAGCTAGTCAATCAGGTCAATTGCTAAAGTGAAATATTTTGAGTTTTGACCAGAATAAAGTAATTTTAAAAAAATCACAATAAACTACAGCAAATAACCAAGACAATTGAACAAGGTACAATGCAAACTAACGAGATAAAGTACCATAATGTTTACAATCCTTTTATATAAACTAAAAGCCCACATGGCAAATTAATAATAAAAAAATATATCTTCTAAACTGGATCAATGTTCCTTTAAGCACATACCTCACTCTTAAGTTGCCTTGGAAGTCTAGTTCCTAAAACAGACATAAGCTCCTCCCACTGTAGGAAAGGTAGCTCAGGAGTATCTAGACAGCATACCAAATCTTGTACAACCTGAAAAGGAAGAAGAGCACAATTAGATATTCAATCAAATGCTAAAGAGATAGACTATGAATTGTAATAAATTAAAAAAGTATGATTGGAAATTTATCAAACTAGAACATATGTTGCTGAAAGAAAGAAAATGGCAAAAGCGTAAATACTTATGTGTATAGTAGGTAACTCTGCATTTGCACACTAATTTGAGCATGATCAACATATATACATGAACAAGCATTTGAATCTAGATTGCCAACAATATTATCGAAAAATTCCACTGATTATATACCGTCCAAAAGAAAAAGGTAACAAAACCCAATGACGAACTAAGGATAATCCAGAACTCAAATAAACATACACAAAATGATATTTCAAAAAACCAGGAAATACAAGATAAAAAAAGAATGATATCACTGCAGGTCTTGATGTTTACTTCGTTGATAGTATGCTCATATCCTGCAAGGACCATTCGAGCAGCATTCAAACTTGCAGCACATCTTTTATGAACTTGGCTAGAAGCAGCGATAGGAAGGCCCATTTTTGGAAAAATACCACCAAACGGCACAGCTCTCT